>CM062293.1:221504617-221899617 GCA_031216915.1 Pictodentalium vernedei
CCGGAATTCCGAGTGGTGCGTTGGCCTGCAGCGAAATAAATACGATTCCATGATCCATCGCTCCAATACGCCGCCATTCACTTACTGGTTGAGTGCTAGAATATTTTTGGCGGTCTAAATTTGGTATTAAAAAATTATTTTATAACAAATTATTGGAGAGTGCCACTAGGCACTCTCCAATAATTTGTAATAAAATAAATTTGATAGGAACAAAATATTATTTGTGTTTGACTGAGTATGAAACATAAGCAAGGAAAATGTTGGATTTTGCTCGGATACCCTCTTGTTTTTAAAAGCCCTGATAGTGGCTTCTAGCACTCAACCAGCTAATAAACAGTTGCCCTTTAACTTCGATCCGATTGTGAATTTGGTTTGATTTCGAATACCTAGCATGATTTGATGCTTTGATTCGAAATTCGATCAACTCTGAACATTTCCGACTCGCAGGACTCTAGTCTGAATATCACCCATGTGCATTTCTTGAGTATCCACTTTTGCACTTGTACCCTCATTTTTGGAAAGGCCTGATCGAGGATTCTAGCATTCAATCAGTTAAAAAAACTCCTTATTATTTTGATTCCCATTTTAGTTCTATTTTGATTTTGTGTTGTGTGATCGCTGTTACAAAAAAAATTATCAGCGAAATCAACATGGAAGCTCAAATATTTAATTTTAGGTTCTCACAACTGGATTTTAGGCATGGGCGACTACTCCATCAGGAATACAAAATAAAAATAAAAACCACCCTCCCTCATTCGTTTTAAAAAAAAATGCATGAGAATCAATTATTCACTTTTGTTTGACCTAATAGTTACCAATTGAGTCGGAGGTATTTCATGAATATGAACAACCTATCGAGAGCGTTGAGTAACAGCAAGGGACAACGGTTGTTCAAATTCATGAAATACTGACAGCAAGGTTGGTAACTTACTTACACCCTGTCCTTTGTTAAATCTTCAAAACACACGGACTGAAGTGCAGCACTCAGTTGACAAGAGGAATTCAAGTGACGTCATTTCAACACCTAGTCTGTTGTTCTATCGGGTATTTAAAGTTAGTTTCATACCCCGAAAAGACAATGGCGCCAGGGTTCAATCTAATGACCTACATTTCCTACATGTAGTAAACAAGTTCTGATTTACTAGTATAGGGCCTGTCAAACCACGCATGGGTTCTACATGTAGTAAACAAGTTTTAATTTACTAGTATAGGGCCTGTCGAACCACGCATGGGATATACATGTAGTAAACAAGTTCCGATTTACTAGTATAAGTCCTGTCAAACCACCCATGGGATCTACATATAGTAAGCAAGTTCTGATTTACTAGTATAGGGCCTGTCGAACCACGCATTGGATCTAAATGTAGTAAACAAGTTCTGATTCACTAGTATAGGGCCTGTCAAACCGCGCGTTGGATCTACATGTAGTAAACAAGTTCTGATTTACTAGTATAGGGCCTGTCAAACCGCGCGTTGGATCTACATGTAGTAAACAAGTCCCTATTTACTAGTATAGGGCAGGGCCTGTCAAACCGCGCATGGGATAGTGAGCAACAAAATTATAAATGATTTGTTGAACTTAGAGTTGTGCACCATCCCCTCCACACAACTTGAGAGCTGTGACATAATTCCTATTCGTATCTGCTAGTACCTCCCCGGCTTCAGTTATCGTTTATGATTATGTATCTAGTCGATCCTTGAGCCAAATTACATTGTTCCCCAGCCCATATCTAGGCAAAGTTGAGTTCCACGGTCTCTTTTTTGCAGAGGGGTAATCTTTAAGGTCGGCTCTAACCGCTCCACTACCTACAAAGCCACACATCGTCCTTTTGTCTCCATATCTCTTGCCTGCATCTCCTACTAATTTACATGAATTCGCGGAAAGGTGTATGCTCCGTCATATGGCCCTCCCATCCAAACCCACAATACACCATAACAATCCTGACAAAATATTTGTATTTTGGGGCTTTTTTGGTTCTGTTGGTCATAGTCTTGGTTTACTTGTTGTGGAAGACGGATTGTGTAGCCATTGTGACAGCAGCTTCTTTTGGGGTGTGTGACCAGTGACTAATTTTTCTGTCTTGCTCCTCACCTCTCAAGAATTGTCACCGTTATCTTGGTCGTAAGAACAAAGGTTGGTGGCTTGTGGACAGGGGCGCCCTAGTTGACTTGGTGGGCCTGTAGTTATAAACGATTGGGTTCCTGGACCTATAAGGCCGGCCAGGGCTTCGAAGTTGTTAAATATATGTACACCAGAGAAAGGAAAAAATCCGTGTTATGCATTTCGGAAACACTCGTGTATGGCAAATTTAGGTGGACCCGATGGCGTCGCCGAACTTGTTACTTTACATCTCTGCTGTCTCTTCCCTCTTTCTCTCCCTCCCTCCCTCCCTCCCTTCCTTCCCTCCTTCCTTCCTTCCCTCATTCCCTCCCTCCCTCTCTCAACACCCACCCACACACCCGCACCTTTCCAACATATTTAAGTAAGAAAATATTTCCCCCAAAATAAAGTTGAATTCAGAAGCCCGAAGCCCTCTAGTCATACTTCTCCTCTCTCCCATAACTTGGACATCCCCGTGTTGTGGATGTCCTCTGCATTATTCCACATTTTAGCAGTCCTCCAGCTTACCTTCGCGAAGTAAGGTTTTGCAACCAACTCCTGGAGTGAAAGATGGCTGTAAAGGCATCAAGAGGATAAACTTGACTTTATACTTATGCTGTGGTTATGGTACAGCAATGAGAATTGAACGTGATAAACACCAGTTAGTTAACTATCGCCCTTTAAGTGCAACGAGGTGGCATCTGCAATGCTAAAGTCTCCTAAAGTGAGCCACATAGCTATAAACGATTGGCTAAACTTGATTTCATTCTTGTATTGTGGTTAATATATAGTCCTAAATGATCAACTTGACCTTAAACACAAATGAATACATTGTGCCTTTCCATCTCTGCATTTTCCCTACCTGCAGTGGAGACTTTGTTGTTGTCTTCTCTCTGCTGTAATTTTGTCTGCGGGACGATGCTTGTGCCCAGAACAGATTGCATTCCCTTCACCCCATGTAACGTGGGTTGCGCCTTATCTTGACCTGCATTATCCCCGCCAACTTTCTTTTCTCAACAATTGCAGTACATTTGCAGAGAAGTCCCCACCATTGTTTTTCATCTCCAGTCATCCCACAAGCAACAATTTACCACTTGGAGCACTGAGTTCTTTAACTGGAATTGAAGTACCTACCCCATACTGGTATAGCGATTGGGCGAATTCATATTGCATTTGTAGGGAGGTTCGGTAATAACTGAAACCAACAGCCCTACAGGGCTGTTGGATTAATTTAATGATAATCCTCCGTAATTGGTTGTTTGCTAACGGACCGTCGAAATATCTATTACGCAAAATATTTTTTAATTCTGATTTAATTCTGATTTACCTTCAGAGAATTGCGGATGTGCGTTTTATACCACGCATCCCATTGCCTCCAACCCACCCTTACCAGAAAAGTAAGAGCTGGGTATATTTTGTAGTGTTTTTTTCATCCTTTGCTTGGGGCTGTTCGAAATGCTCTATCCCGCCTGAATTTCCGGTCACCATCCCTTTTCCTCTTTTATACCATGTGTGCTTGGTCTCGCACTCCACTCTCCCAACTTGCAGCAAACCAAATTTTGGTAGGTAGTTCAAATTTACCAGACAAGAACTGAGGATGGGCTCCTGTTTTACACAGCACAGTCCATATTGTCAACAAACCACTCCAACCAGACAAGTAAGAATAGGGTACAATCTGTAGAGCTGTATAGATACCCTGAACACAATCTCCTTGAAGCTGTTCCCTATACTCACTCCCACACTAAAAATCAGTTGGGTTAAAAACTAACCTTAATCAACTGGGTTGAGTGATTATGAGCCCATTCAGGTTTATATTCACTCACCTCAGTTGACAAGGTTGGTTGTAACCAAACTGATTTTAGAGTGTACATGCATTGCTGTCCGCCACTTCTTTTCAACCCTTGTGTATTCGCCTGCTGAGAAATTTTGAAATCACAACCCCACTCGTATTATCACCAGTCTCTCCCAGACTCGTCTGAAAAAAATGGTGAGCGTCAATTGTCCGAGGCAACAACTCTTCGTTAGAGGTGAGTGGCTCGTCTGTCCATTGCTACCTTATAGTTCCTGGCTGCATGCTCGTCACACGCCCTAACTCGCCAGCAGCGAAGCGAGGTCTGTTTCATATTTCGACTTTCTTGTAGAATCCAGAAGCCCAAGCTTAAAACTGATTCCATTGCTCCTCTCGTTCAAGTGAGTTTTGCTCTCAATCATATCTCAGCTCTGTCACCTTCCATCGACACTAACCTGCAGAAAAACCGATTTAACCGGTCCAGTCATTCCAACTTCGCACTTGCACAACCAATGCTTGCATACATAACAGTAACGTTAAGTTCTCGTCCTACCTGTATTGCCCTCGGCTCTATCCCTACCCGAATTACCAGCATTTTTCCTAACCCCGTTGTTTATAAGCATTGCAAACAGTTATCGTTTTGTCATCTACGAGAAAACTTCGAAATTGAAGCAGTGCCTGTTTGTTGAGATACGTTTTGTTGCACTGGAATGATATGATCGGGTAACCCGCGCCTGTGGTCGGAATCCTCTGCAGTGAGCAGCATAGGTATAAAATATTGGCTTCCTTCTCCTGTAAACCTCCGACACAATATGACCTTGGCTGTTGAAAGTGTCAAAACCCAAATAAATACAAGAGCTTATTATTTTGTAAAGTCTGGGTTTCTGTTGGTTTGGAGAACAAATCTAGATGAAGGGAGAGGGTAGACCTTGGCACACTCATTTCTTTACCACCATGAGTCCTCGCTAGGATTGTTGAGTCGGCGTATTCGAGAAGCTGATCTTCGCTCCCGAAACTTTTCATTTGACACAATGGGGTGATTAGTGGAGAACTGGTAAAGCATGTGGGCGAATGGTCCAACAACTCCCACTTGATGGTTTGGGAACCCCGGGAAGTGAAGCAGTACTTGTTTACTATGGTAAACAAGCTCTGTTTCACTGGTAAAATAGGACCCAGTCACTAATGCTTGGGGTGTGAGTCCTCTAAAATAGGCAACATGGGGTATAAATGATTGACTGACCTTGACTTTATCTCCATGTTGTGGTCATGATTAGCCATTGTACAGAAGTATGTGACCTTAAACAACAATAAATAAATGATGGTTTGGGCAATACAATACAGCTAAGTACCAACGAGACTCCACATGTAAGACGGGATGGCAGGATGTGAAACATTGTACACCTTCTTGCTCATTATTTCGCTTCAAGAATGTTGGGGAGGCAATGAGAATTAGGGTGGGTGGGAAAAATGCAGGTTTCCATACTAATGTCGCTCGATCCCAATGTGCCTCCCACGAAATTTGCTTTGTGAACGTGACCCTACCCATACAAACTCGACATCTTGAAAACATAATTTTTGGAAATTTTCAAGTGAATGATTGCAGTATTTAGACCCCCAAACCACTCTTGACCAAAGGGAACGGGATTTTGTTCCCATGCTTGCGTGTACTGGTCTCGATATTAACTGCTAGCCTGTTGAGACGTCAGGGTTGTCTGAAGAACCTACGCCTTACTGAGATGGGAGAGTTGTTTGGCCATTTGTACTTCAGTTGCTCCCCATCCCGCCATGTTTTAGTACAGGCAGTTTTACCAGTCTCGCACATCTTTTCGGACTGAGTGACCTGTGAGATCAATACTACCATATATATAAACCCACTCGCTTGCAGAAAATGTGTGCGTTTGTTTCCAGTCGAATCTTTCACCTCCCATTTTCGATAGTCCGTCTCTCGGAGAATTCCTAACTTTCCTTGTGGAAAGTGTGTGCAATTACAACCTCAAACGTCACTCAATTATCAACGGAAAAAATACGGTCCATAAAAGTATTTCTCTGAAACCTTTCTCCAATTGAAATAAGGTATCTGTGATGAATCGAATACTTACCTTGTTACATTAGAAATATATTACTGGGGGCACGGTGACGTTGTGTACTAATGCGTACTGCATGACGATGGTGCACTTGTCTTCAACTAATGCTAACCCTGCTTGTGTGGAGTTGGTATGTTGGGGAGCTGACAGTTGCTCGCAGTTGCTCGGTGGTTCTCTCCGGGTACTCCGGCTTCCTCCACCCGTAAAACTGTCACGGCCATGGTTAGCCATTGTGCAGAAATATGTGACCTTAAACACCAATAAATAAATAAATATATTACTGTCACCAACTTGCCCTTTGATAGCTCCGGGATATTGAGCGTTGCCAGATTACTGTCGTAAATAAAATTGTTTTATTGGATTTATGGCCCTCGTTTCAACCCGGGTGGGGAGTGGGGGGGGGGGGGGGGGGGACTGTGCTTACTTACTGTGGTCAACACGTTCAGCTCTACTGGAAAAATAGACCCGGAACCAACGCCTGAGGAAATTGTCCTCTAAATTGGGCAGCATAGGTATAAACGATTTGCTAAACGTGTCTTTATACATATGTGCATACCTATGTATATTATACCATGGTATGGCCAAAAAGCAGCGCGATGCCTGAGTAACTTAATCCTGATTGCACACGGTGGCACTGTGGACTAGTTCCCACAATGAAGCGTTGGCCGTTAGGTTAGGAAAAAGCTTAAACGCCAAATAAATTTCCCCAACATCAATATGCCTGTTGCTAGTAGCTAGTTATTTTTCAGTTTTTGGAGAGGGGGTCTGTCCATTACTACCTGCAATAGCACCCTTTCCATTCATGAACTGGAAATTCTTTGCGGGGAATTACAATGGAGGTATTCAGTCATACTTCCATCAACATCCATTTTTCCCTTTTCAAGCCCAACTGATTGCCAACATAAATGGGTTGCTTCCATCCCCGAACGGCATCATCTCTCAAGTATCTTGTAGGAATTCCTCAAGTTTACTGCTTCCTCAAACGTCATTCCTACTTCACCTGAAGACAAAGGATGACCCTACATGTATTGCACTGTAACCCCCCACCATGCCTGTTTCCATTGTTTTCTTACACACACTCATACCAGTGGAGTAGCGGGACGGGGGGGGGGGGGGGGGGGGGGTTACTGGGTATCTAGCCCCCGCCCACATTTGGTGAAAACTGAAGTGTCGAGACGCAAAATCTCCAGATAGTATTTCTCAGGTGAGGGCCCGACCTCACCCGGCGAATTAAAAAAAATGTCTGCCCTGCCCCCAGCAATGGACTGTCCTCCACAATGATTTTTTTTGCTTCGCTGTCCCCACCAACAGAAGGCGTCATTTTATGTTGGTGCCCCAAAAAGTCTGTATCCTCCCCACAGTATAACTGATCTCTGCGCGCTCGTCTTATTCCTTGACCTGAACAATAAGGTTTGTTTAGAAGGGAGGAGTGGCATCAGACGAGCACCTCTTCAGCCTGACATGCTGGCAGAGAAGTCTACCTTGTCCAATTAATATAGCGTATTAACCACCCTCTCCCCATTCCTTAAAGTAGGAAATTGACTTGTGATGAATAGTGGGGTGGGCAGTCATACTGCTCACTCTTAATTGTTCCGCGAACTTCCATCCTCCGACGTTCCTGCAAGGTTGTCGAGTATATATCCAGCGAAGATGCATGATGTATCATCTGTCTCTAACATCCCCCCCCCCCCCCCCCCCCGCAATTCCACTCCATAAAATTAGACTTGCGTGCTCCTTCCTCCAATCCATTTCTGTTGTGGAGAATTCCGTCTTACAAGCACAGACTAAAGAGTAGTCAGCCTTCCAACACCACCCCGACTTGAAATCAAAGGGTTGCGTACTCATTCCTACATGGATTTGCCAGAGCAACCATTTTATGATTTCAGAGCATTGAGTGCCTATCCGTGCCATTCAGATCCACTAACTGCGCCTCGCCCTCTAACAGTTGGCAATCCACAGCTTATCGTCGACCTTGGAGTGAGTGAGAACTAAATCCAACTTGTGTACATAACATCAAAGGTTATATGCGCATTTCTACCTGCATTTTGCACGAGTATTTAATTGCCTGCATTCTCTCCTCTCCCACCTATCCCCAAATGTTTTGTTGAGAGGTAAAGATGTGTAAGAGTTATAAACAAAACTCTGCACAGCTTGCCACATCACACCGCCACGCTGGAGATGCGTGACCTGGGTGCCACATATACCCCACCCACGTGTTTTGTTTTATGAATTGCCCCCCCCCCCCCCTTCTTTTAGGGACGAGACTGTTGTGTATAAGCCAAGCTGTATCAGCGGTGAACATATCACCAAATCTAGCCTTAAACCCCGATGGGATCGCCCAGTATGGAAGCTTAACTGGAAGAGTGCTAAATTATTTTTGGTCCTTAGAATTTCTTTGAGTATTTTTGCCTTGTTACAATTTCTGGGAGAGTGTCAGACACTCTTCCATAAATTGTAACAAAGCAAATCGTAAGAAATAAAATATCACTTCAACGGTAATACGAAACACATCCGCAGAATATGAAGCCTTTAAATTGTGGTACCGGCACTTCAGAAGAAAGCCCAAATATGGGCTTCCAGCACTCCACCAGTTAAAGTATGAGGACAATCGCGAGGAGTCGGACTGCATTTTGTATGTGGAAAATGAGCCATTTGTATTTAACATTCATAAGCGTAAAGAAATGCGTTGGAGTAAATCCCCCACCCTGTCTGTGCCCCCCTCTGAATACAGGGTTGAAGAACATGTAAAATTTATTTATTCATGTATTTTTCAATTCATTAATTTGAGAATGTAAATAAAGATGGCACTTGAATAAAATGCATATATTCAGAAATCCTAGAGTATGTCGTTTCTCTTTCCAATTATATCGATATCCCTTTAATTACAGCAGACCGAGTGTGAAGCAAAATAAACCACTAACAGGTTTCAAGTATTCAGTAGATTATTGTGTAACACTTTGTTGCGTAATACTTTGTTGCGTAACACTTTGTTGTGTAATACTTTGTTGCGTAATACTTTGTTGCGTAATAGGTTTGTTGCGTAATACTTTGTTGCGTAATAGGTTTCTTGCGTAACACTTTGTTGCGTAATAGGTTTGTTGCGTAATACTTTGTTGCGTAATAGGTTTGTTGCGTAACACTTTGTTGCGTAATAGGTTTGTTGCGTAACACTTTGTTGCGTAATAGGTTTCTTGCGTAACACTTTGTTGCGTAATAGGATTCTTGCGTAACACTTTGTTGCGTAATACTTTATTGCATAATACCTAATTGCGTAATAGCTTTGTTGAGTAATGTATTAACGCGTTACAAAGCAAATTTATAGGGTATTCTCTTTTGTTGAGGTTAGAGAACCCACTCTAAGGAAGAGGAAACACCCGATATGTTCCACTTGTGACTGCAAAACGGTGTACCGCCTGCCATCCTTTTAAAAGGCCTGATTAAGCCAATTCTACAAAGTGTCGGTTCCTCCTCCCAAAACAACTCCGTCTACAAATCGTCCCCTGAGTTCCAATTTGTTCTATGTGCCTACTGGCACATAGAACACACTGGAACTCAGGGGACGAAATGTCGTGATTGTATCACAAATCTACCATAGCGTTTCTGTTTGTCAGTTTTTTTTTACAGCTAATTATCAATCTCCATCACCCTTCCAAAGTATACATTTTTCGAAAAGATTGTCCTGAATCTAAAAAAAAAAAAACCCACAATTTTCTTCAATTTTAGGGTGACTGACGCTGTCGCTTATGTCCACGCATTTAGAAAATATAAATAATCATGGAAAGATCCGACTCCTAAAATTCAATACACGATCTTATTCAGAACAAAGTTTGTATATATCAATATGAAAGCTGGAACAAAGTTTGTATATATCAATATGAAAACTGTACATTCAAATCTGTTTAAAATGTAATGTACCGCATGCTCACACTTACAGTTCACTCAGTACATAGTAGATAGATCTGAATGTACAGTTTTCTTATTAACATTTGTAAACCTCGTTCCTATTAAGATTTGACTTTGAATTTTAGGGATAATATGTGTTCCATGATTATTTGTATTTTTATGTGATTTAGGACAATATTAGTGAAACAGTGATACATTGTTTAGGATTTTGAGATTAATATTTTGCGGTCCATAATGTCCGTGATTAAAATCTAGAAACAAATTTGGTAACGGCTCCTCATACTATAATAAAGGGCTGTTTGGAGAGTTGGTGGGAACTTTCCAAAATCCGTCTTGAGTGGGCCGTTGAAAACAGACAGCATACCGTGTATAGGATTTACTGCGGCATGTCCATTGAGAAGGGAAAATCGCTTGACGAGTTCAATCGATGTAAAAAAAAGACTGAGTCTAGAAAAGTAAGGCCTGCTTTCTATCAACAAATCAAATATTTTGGGAGAAATTTCTAGCGTTAGACAGACCTTCATAAATATAAATGGGTGAACAACTTATGTTATACCTCCAGAAATGTCGACCCCGAAACATAGAAATCTTTTAAGAAATAAAGACGAGTCAGAAACATTGGAGAGCTTGGGGAAAAGCAAAGTCTTTTACCGGGACAATCGCAAGAAGCTTCCCTGGTTGCACACTGCCAAAGATTCAACTGATAAGTCGACGGCCACAGAAACAAGGAGTTTGGAAAAATTAGATTCGTCAAGCTACCAGAGAACTCATCAACGCCGAGCATTACAAACAAAAAACATGAAAAATAACAATAACTCTCCGTCTTTCTGCTAACCTTTAATAGACTATTTTTATTAAAACAACTATGGTCAACGAACACAATAATTTGAAATTTGAGTAATAACAAACGCTTTCTACAAAAGGAGTTTACAAAGATTGTGTGAACTTGAGTTCAGTGCATGTATGTGAATAGTGAGTTTAATACAAAGACTTGTGAAGTCCAGTGCATGTACATGAATAGTAAGTATAACTCTTTCAACGCTGGCGCCCTGGAAGGTATCATCTCAGTCGATGCTGTCAACGGCGAAATGGGCAAAAACCATTTGTTGTTTGTTGGGAGGTTCAGTAGAAAATTAATCCAACAGCTCTGTCGAGCTGTTGGATAAAATTATTATCGAGCCTCGCTTCCGAATTTTTCCTCTTTGTATCGCCTGCTTGTCCACTACCAATTTTTTTTCACTTAAAAATTTATTCACACCGGGTTGAAAAAGTTAACATTGAACGGCGTTTCCACTCCGATAATAATTCTAATTCCAGAAAAAACGTAACAAATGCAAGGAAGGTCTTCGACCAATTGACTTCCAGGTTAAACACAGCTGTTGGATTTTATCTCCCGGGAACAACAAATTCGCGGCCCCCGGTTCTGAAGGCAGTCTGGATATCGGGGAATTCATAGACTTGAGCCTGGAAACAATCATTCATTTGTCAATAAATGATTTAGCTTTCGCGGGGTATGTCTATTTTCATTATTTTTTTCATTTTTTGTCATTTACACCGAAATGTATGCAGTGGTTCAAAACCTTTTACATGCATGTACTCTTTAAAATCAGTTGGGTAAAAATTAACCCAATCAACTGGGTTAAGTGAATATGAACCAAACTGGGTTCATATCACTCAACCAGGTTGATTTGGGTTGATTTTCAACCCAATTGATTTTAGAGTGTAGTATGCATCCAATACATGTATGTAAGATTTTGAAATGGTTATTTTATAGAAGACTTTTTAAAAAATGTTTTCGCCCATTTCCGACTTTTAAAATGGTGGAACCTCATATGGGGGCCCATAATAAAGTCGATCTGGATTTTTTTCTCGTTCTGATAGTAGGGGATGGTGGGGAGGGGGGGGGTGGGGGTCAGACCAAAAATCAATCGCTTGTGTTGTATGGGTTTGGGAAAGAAAGCCATTTGAAACTATTATTCTATTTTTCGCGGGGATCTCACGGGAAACCTAGATATTTTTTTAACATAACTTAAGTAAACGTCGCCCATTTATGACGGATTCCAACTCTTAATTTAAATCGGTTTATTGGTCGGAAACTTGAAAATTGGGCGGAGCCAGAGATCTTTCCCCCTCTCAGAACTGAAAATATTGTTTTTAAAACTTCCCGTGAACAAATTTTAGTGTATACCTCAAAAGGAAGATTAATGCCATATACCAACTATTTGTTTTTTAATTTTGGTAATCTGAGCCGCCACCGCACACGGTTTGGATTCCGCGGTTCTGTGCTCCAGTAATAATAATAACTCTTTGGCCAGCCGCTGATTTGTCGCGGTCCTCATAACAGAAGGCCATCATTCCCCCTGCACCCCACCCCCTCTTCCCCTCCTCTCAGCATTCAGATATAAACTGCTTAATAGTGTCCCTCACTTCCTCTTTTTTCAATTTCTTCAATAAGCATTCCTACCCTCTCCCTCGTGTCCCCCTTCAGCCATCTATCCTTTGTTTCTTCACCCCACTTCTGCATTATTCTTCCAGTAAATTTTATTCTATGAGGTATATACTGTGGGCATTCCAAGAGAAAATGTTCCAGGGTCTCCACTACTCCAGAGTGGCACATTTGGCATCCCTTTTCCCCATCTCTCCCAATTTTTCCCCGAAGCTCCAGTGATCTTGATCTCAGTTTGAACAGCAGTGACCCTCCAAAGGTGCCATCTAGGTACTTCTCAAAAGCTGGCTTTTCTTTATATTGTAACCCCTGCAGTGATCTTTTCACGCTAACCCCTGCTCGCCAGTTTCGATTGCAATCTTCCATGACTCTCTCTTTGACAAACCTTTTGCCTTCTTTCATTCCTACTTCTATGTTTGTGACCTCTATAGAGTAATTGTCCATTAGTTCCCTCACATGTTTTGACCACCCCGTTTCTATATTAGAATTCCAAATGGTATCGAGCATCAATTTGCACCACCGGTTGTCAGGCAGGTTTCTCAAGTAGTTAAAGTAACACAGTTTTCCCAAATCTACCCTGTCCTTGATTTTCATCCACCCAAGCTCCCCCCTTACTGCTTCCAAAGCTGCAGCATTACTCGACCCTGTTATCCATCTGCCGGCATCATTCTGAGTACTTTCCAACTTCTTAATAACGGTTTGGTTTAATGGAATCACGTCCGTGCCATACGTTATACTTGGTAAACCCACCCTCTCCCACAGTGTTTTCCCCACAAAGACCTTGTTGAAACTATTTTCCCTAAAAGTTTTAGTTGGTTCAGAATTCTTTTCCCCTTCAGAATCAGTTTGGCTGAGTAATTTCTGTACACCCCTCTTCCCGTTATATTCATGCTTACCCCTAGATACTCATACTCTCCCGTTTCTCCTACAGTGATTTGTTTGCTTTCCCCTTCGGGGAGTGAGAACTCCCCCACTCTCCATCTCTTCGTCATATCTACCTTGCGTCCAACGGGTATTACCTTGCTTTTATTTTCATTTAGTTCGAGCCGCCAAGTGTTCCCATATCTACCAACAATTTCCAGCAGTTTCTCTAGCCCCTGTTCAGTTCTAGACATTAACACCATGTCGTCCGCAAAGAATAAGCCTGGTATCTTTATGTCTCCAACATTTACCCCCTCCGCACTCTGAATTAGTTCGTCCCCTAAATCTTTAACATACATTGCAAACAAAATCGGTGAAAAGATACACCCCTGCTTGAGGCCTATATCCATAGGGACTCGTTTTGTAGTGATACTTCCTAGACTGAGTTGGCTTTGCACATCTGTATACAGTGCTTTCGTGATTCCCACAAAGTCACCCCCCAGTCCGATGCCCTCGAGCTTTCGCCACATACCTTCCCTCCACACTCGGTCGTACGCTTTTTTTCACATCTAGAAATGCCAGAAACATCTTTTTCTTTTCAGCCTTTGTTGATTCTATCAGTTGGGTGAGTGTAAATAGGTGATCAGTGACTCTTCGTCCTTTCCTGAAACCATTTTGAATTTCTCCTAAAAAACCTTTCTCTTCAATAACTTCCTCTAGTCTACCGTATATGACCTTACAGAATACTTTTCCGATGTTACTACTAACTGATATGCCCCTATAGTTATCTAGAACTTCCTTATCCCCCTTTTTGTGTATGAACGACACCTTACTTTCCCTCCACTCTCTGGGGACCTCTTGCTTTCGCAGAGCCAGGTTGAAAAGGTTTGTCAGGACTTCAATAAGTGCCTCCCCTCCATTTTTGAGGAATTCGTTCGGAATTTCATCAGTCCCTCCCGCTTTACCATTTTTTAATTTCGAGACAACGTTCCGCACTTCTTCTGCCGTTATTTCGCTACAAACACGATTGGATAGGTTCTCCTCCACCAGTGTATTTCTTTTTGGTAGGGACCCACTGCCCCATCGCCTATCGTTTATCTTTTCCCAGTGCTTGACTAACTCTGAAGCGATACGGCCTTTATCTTCTGTACTTTCCCCATCCACTTTGATACTCTGTACAGTACTTTTCCCCCGTTTATTTACCCAGTTCCAAAATACGTTTGAGCTCGAACCCCCCGTTTTCTTTATTGTTCTGGCAAGACTGCAATTGCGCTCCTTCCTATTATTATTCTTTATCTCATTCACCTTTTCCCGTGCCAGTTCATATTCTCCTTTCATTAGTCTCGTGTCATTGTTATCCACCCCTTTAAGCTTCCTACTTCTTCTGTAAGCAGCGCATTTTACCTTCCTTTCTTTTATAGCCTTTTTCAGTCCCTCGTTAACCCTGTATCCAAGCTCTCTCCCTAAACTTACGGAGTCTAGAAGAGGGTGAGTCATCACTCTCCGCAAGTTGCATCGGGGCATTTGTCTGCTGTAATTTGCCGTGAAAAAAAATGAATGGTGGGTTACCTACTCCCAACAGTCTTCCACATGCCCCAAATGGTGTAAAAGAATCACAACTGCGTCAATTGCGGTGTGTCCTTGGACAAGACACTTAATCCCAATTGCCCACGTGGGGGCACGGTGGCGCTGTGTACTGAGGCGTACTGCACGTCAATGGTGCACTTGTCTTCAACCCATGCTAACCCTGCTTGTGTGGAGTCTGACAGTTGCTCGCCGTTGCTAGGTGGTTCTCTCTGGGCACTCCGGCTTCCTCCACCCGTAAAACTGTCTGACACGAGGTGACCCTGGCTGTCAAAAGTGTCGTTAAACCCCAATAAATAACTAAATAAGTGGCGTAGAAACCGAAGGGGACCACGGTCCTAATTCTAACTGATTAGAGGCTTCCTAAGAAGATGTACTCGATGAGCACACCTTCTAAGGAGCCTATAGTTAGCCATGCAGAGGTTTTAATTCTTAACTCACTGAGAATTTTCAAGATATTTTTCATCAAATCTGGTCATGACTGCTGTGCAGCTGCTGTGACGAGGTTTGATGGAAAATTAATCCAAATGTAAAATAAACAAGAGGCCCCACAGGGCCCGAAGAGCTCACCTTGAATAGAACACAATATAAACTGAGTCCCGGATTGAGTCCACAATGAGCAATCCATCTCAATTGGATACATTGTCAATTCTTGAACCCCTCAGGAGTGAAAAAATAGTCTGAGCATCATGCCTTTTCTTCAGTTGATCATAACTGCGACAACTGAGCGGCTGGCCAAAGTGTTATTAATGTAATATGTAGAGTTCCCATATTAAGCCCCTTGATACAGCCAATGGGGATTAATCTTAGTTACACACCTCTAGAGGGTACTGAATACAAAATTTCTAATTCTTCAGCCACATGGTCAATTCCGGCTCCCATAGGGAGGCCAAATATTAACCCACTTTAAACGAAGTTGAATCTGTCCTCCCCAGAGATGTTGTTCACCAAATATGAAAGCATTCTGACTGTTGGATCTGAAGAAGAAAAATTTTAAAGAAATGTCTTCATATTGCACAAAGTTAAAATGTGGGCTACTATAGCGAGCCTAAATATTAACCTATGGATCCTATTTGAACAAACTTGAATTCGACCCCTCTAGAGATGTTGTATACCAAATATGAAATCATTCTGACAAGTGGATCTGAAGAAGATGATTTTTAAAGAAATTTTCTCATATTGCCCAAAGTTAAAATTCAGGCTACTATAGCGAGCCCAAATATTAACATAGGGAAAAAAATTGAGCAAACTTGAATCTGACTCTCCTAGAGATGCTGTAAACAAAAAATGAAAGGATTCTGACAGGTGAATCTGAAGATGATTTTTGAAGAAATTCCCTCATATTGTACTAAGTTAAATTTCAGGTTCCCATATGGAGTCCAAATATTAACCCAGGCACTCAAATTGAACAAATTTGAATCTGACCCCCCAAGAGATATTGAATATCAAATATGAAAGCATTCCGACTGGTGGATTTGAAGAAGATTTTTAAAGACATTTTCTCACATTGCACAGAGTTAAAATTTGGGCTACCATAGCGAGCCCAAATATATACCTAGGAACCTGATTTGAAGACACTTGAATCTGACCCCCCCCCCCCCCCCCTCCCCTAGAGAGTTGTATACCAAATATGAAAGCATTCTGACTGGTGGATATGAAGAAGATTTTTAAAAATTACCCCCCATACTGAACTAAGTTAAAATTTGGGCTTGCACAGGAAGCCCAAATATAAACGTAGGGACTTGGTTTGAACAATTTTGAATCTGACCCTCATAACAATGATGTTTACCAAACATTAAAAGATACTGACCAGTGGTTCTGAAAAAGATTTTTAAAGAATATTCCCTATATTGCCCCAAGTTAAAAAAAAATTAGGCTCCTGTATGGAGCCTACATATGAACCAATGGGCTTTATTTTAACAAACTTGTATCTGACCCCCCTAGGAATGCTGTATACCAAATATCAAAAGATTCTGACCATTGGTTTTGGAGAAAACATTTAAATTTTTACAAATATGCCGACTCAGCATTTTTCGATGCCCTGCACAGAACACCCCAACTTAACTAATGGCATTTTGTTTTTACCATTCAATTCTACTGGTCCCAAGGATTCTTCAAACCAAATAACAGCTCTCTGTTCGATGTGGTTTGGGAAATATGGGCATTTGAAAATATTTCTATTTTTAGCTCCTGGGGTTCCCATGGGGATGCAGGAATTTTTTTTTGCAGGAGTCAAGTACTTATGACCCAATAATACCACATACCAAATTTGGTTCAATTCAGACCATTGGTTCAGAATATAGAAATTTTGGGTGTGGCCAAAAATCTGACCCCTTCTATTACAAAGCCAAATATTGTTTCACGAACTTTGTTTGAACAAAATTGATTCTACACCTTAAAAGGAAGTTGCATAACCAATATCAAGTGATTGTACCTACTGGTTAATAATAAGAATAAGATTTTAAAATTATTTTGGAGCATTTTCCCCCATCCTCTCCCTATGGGGCTGGGCATGTTGAGTTGAGCAAAAATGCAATGCCCCTTCGGGACCGTCACTCACACAAACTTTCACTTGAATTGGCCCAGTGTTTTGGAGAAGACCAAAACATGGTATTGACGGACGACGAGGATGAGATTAGCTCAGCTTGACTTTGTCAAGGTGAGTTAAAAATCCTTGGGGAAAAAATCCATTCAATTTTCGGGTGAAAATTTATCATTTATCATATGTGCCCAAATTATACTTATTTCGGTGACAAAAGAAACCCTGTGTTGGGCAGGAATATCCACCAGCAGCATTCAAAGAGTTAATTCCTACCACATCAATCATGCAAGGGGGATTAAGATCAAAAAACGGCCTAAAGTAGTCTAAAGTATTATTAGACAGAAATTAAATTACTTAGTAAATAAACTAAATGGCAAATATCCTTCCTGTAGACAGGTACACCTGTCGACAGGAAAACGTCTGTCCTCTAGTTTATTATTTAAGGAATAGTGCATGGCTTGTCGTTGACTATGCCCATATAGTGCCCAGTGAGGTGGTGTAGTTCCCGACGCGATGTGAAGGGAACTACACCACTTCACTGGGCACTATATGGGCATACTCAACGACAAGCCATGCACTAGTCCTTATAATATATCAAACAACCCGAAAATGCAAATTAACCAAATAATCTACAATCCAAATTGTAAACATGTAATGATGTTTTTATTTTAAACAATAAAGGAGAAATGAGAATAATGTGTGGATACTGATAATTGTTTGACACAATGATACTATTCTTCGCCTCTGCCAATGTCTCACTCCGGGTTCTACGGGTAGATCACGGCTCGTCTTCGATTCATCGTGATCTGTCCTTAGAACCCGGAGCTCGACTCGGATACATAATTTGTACATCCATATAATAGTAATAATCTCTATCAGAACGTATCACCTCGGAAAACTTTGCGGCTATTCTTGCGACAATAAAAAAACGAAGTGTATATTTTTTATGTAAATCGAATTGTCTAATTGATGGCTGGGATTTTCTGCCACCATTTTGGATAAATCATTGCTTTGTACATTTTTATAACCAGAAAATGCATATAGTGCCCGTACTAAAAATAGAAAACATATAGTGCCTGCATGTAGTGACCCTTCAGCTTTGTGCTGGACAACTACACGAAATAGGTTATCACCTTTCAGCCAATCAGAATGCAACGAAGTCACGTGAGGTATAATATATAATAATAATTTATAACTGTATAATTATAATATAATACATTATATTTGTATGTAGGGGTGAGTATGTGTGTGCATATATGCATGTGTGTGTTGATATCTCAATATCAAGTATACATATAACTATATGCATATCATGAAAGATTATAATAAGAATTCAATAAGTTTACGTTACATTAGTACATAACAGAAGTATCCCAAAACTTTATTTATAGATATTTTTTTATCTTTCCATAGCCACACCCAGCTGAACAAGTATATCCAAGTAGGACCTTGAGAAAATGAGACAAACTGACAGCCAACCCACTGATGTCCCGAACATTTTCTAAAATAAAATAACCTTTGTTGAATTAGTTGCTCAAAAGTGAAAAACTCTCAGGAAATGATATTGACTTAAGCAGATATGCAACTGACATGGAAATATTCTGTAAACTTTGGAATTCAATAAGATTTGAGTTTTCATAATTATGTGACCTTGACCTTTTGATCTGATGTTGATGTGTAACACACCTTTCCTTTGTCATTGACTTGTGTGATGTTACGGTAAAACCCACTGGTCATTATGGTGGAGTTCTCACAAAGACAAGTTTCCAGAAGGCTGACAAATGGGCAAACAGAATGACTGACAGACAGATAGTAAGATGGACCTTGTGGTGTCACACTACACATATTCTCTTCATCCTTTTTGTGAAATTCCATCGAAATCTACCCATTTGTTATAAAGTTATGGGGGGGGGGGGCGCGGTGGCTCAGTTGGTAGAGATGCAGGCTGCAAGCCGAGAGGTCCTCAGTTCGAATCCCACCTGCGGCAACCACGTTGTGTCCTTGGGCAAGACACTTCACCCCCATTGCCCATGTGGGGGCACGGTGACGCTGTATACTAAGGCGTACTGCACGTCGATGGTGCCCCTGTCTTCAACCAATGCTAACCCTGCTCGTGTGGAGTTGGTATGTTGGGGAGCTGACAGTAGCTTGCCGTTGCTCGGTGGTTCTCTCCAGGTACTCCGGCTTCCTCCACCCGTAAAACTGTCACATTCATGGTTAGCCATTGTGCAGAAATATGTGACCTTAAACGCCAATAAATAAATAAATTAATCAAATTTGGATATTAACTGAAAATCCAAAACATTCTGCTCAAGAAGGATGCTATTAGAGTTCAACCCGATATTAATGCAGATCCTAATGTGGGTGGAGTATGGAGGACTGGAATCAATGCGAATAGAGTTTAGAGTTTTGCCCTGTATTTCACAAGCGCCGAAGTCAAAACTCCAACAAGAGTCATGGATACCTGTCTCCACATTCTATCTGAGTTGTGGTTCGTATTTATACCACAATCCAACTTAAATTAAGTGAATATATATTTATTTGTTTATTAGTGTTTAAGTTCACATATTTCTGCATCATGGCTAATCGTGATTGCAACAAGGATATTCAGTCCAGCCAATAGTTTATACCCAGTTTGCCCCTTCTACAAGACTTCCACCCCAGGCATTGGTCCCGGGTCTTATTATACCAGTAAAAGAGAGCCTGCTTACCACAGTAAACAAGCACTGCATCACTTCCTGGGGTTCACACCGAAAGCCCAAGTGTACATGTATCTGCACAAAATAGCATGGAATGTAACAATGCCAACTCCTGTCTGGACAGCATCTGAGCAAGATTCACCCAATATAACCCTTGGAGTTTCTCCTATTAAACTAATGAAATGTTAAATGACACACACTTACAAAGGGGCTCTTAGAGAACATTTTATCAGTGTGCCCTATAATAGCATTTCTCAAGCTATACCAAAGGCACACAACAACACTGACCTCTCATGGGGAAATTAAGTGAATTGAGGTGGATATTTTTAAAGAAAAATATCACTGTGATCTTTTTACATTCTTGCAAGACACTTTTTTTGTAGAAGCATTTCAATCACATCATTCAGATGCCTAACTAACAATCAGATGTGTTCTTACATGACGTTCTTACTTACACTTAGGTTGGATTCCACGGGTGGTGTACCCAGCACATTTCTCAATGTTTGTATTGTATTGGGTAACGCTGAATGGACACATGAATCGTGGTATAAGAATAGAAAACACCCTCAAACCACTACTAGAGCAACAGTGGGGTACCTCTTGATTTGAGAATGTTACACAAGGCTGTCCGGGCTGTTCATCCCTGACTTCTATCATCATGAAAATCGACTTTCGATAAATTTATCAACCCTAAAATTGTTAGACGGATGTGGAAGGTCCATTTAAGAAACAAGTAATTGTTGAGAAAACAAAGCGAAGTTGTCTTTTGTTACTTTTAATAAACAAAAGAACATAGAGGCCCCGGAGAGATCTGTTGTTTTCGTTTATTAAAAGTTACAAAAGGAAACTTGGCTTTTATGGCAAGCTAAGAAATTAACGGTTCACTTTGGCTCTTTGTTTAGCGAATGCGTTTTTTACAGTAATTTGCATTTTTTCTTCCCAGGAAAAAATTAGCAAATCTTACCTCTTAGACTTTCATATTAATGAAAAGATTGTGTTTGTATTATATGTCACGATGCACACACTGTTGATATATTGAACAAAAACAGATACAGAACATCAAAAGATGATTTTCCTATTTTCAAATGGGTTTAAACAGAATAATACACAAACTTGATCAAAAAGTGTTAAAAGCCAGCTTTTGTATTTTTATACTACTATATAGAAAAATGCGAAAAGTTTGTGAAATGAGACGAGGTGCAAATTGATGATACAACTTTGCTAACTTTTTGAAATTTCAATTTTTATATGAAATGCCCAAACCATCAGAGTTAAATTTACTGACTTTAGAAAATTAAGGGGAGCTAACTTTCCAGTTAAGCTGTTCCAATAATGGAAATTGTGAATGTCAACCATGTTGAGTCAGAAGTTTCATGCCGTTTTCTTAATCCATCTTTTGATCAATGCTCACAGCCTCTGCACTGATCAGATGTGTTAGGAATTCGGCCTGTCAAATTATGCGAAAACTAAGTTCATACTTTGATGATACTTCTGACAAAAAGCAAAGGGTTTTCTACTATGCTTTAGAAGATGGATCCAGGTTTATTGCACAATTAAAGATCTGACGACCATCATGATATCTGGCAACAAGCAGTTGCTCTTGGGCATTCTTGACAGCAGCCATCTTGAGTTACCTTAAGTCAATTGTACATCAAGTCAATCATCACCAGGTTGCCAGCCAGGCTAAATAGTTCCAATAACCCTTTACCCAACACAGACGATATAAAAATTTATTATTTTAAATATCATTTTTTCAAAGTCTTCAAAAAATTTCAACAAAACCATATCATGTGACCCCTCGTTGGAACGAGCTCGAGTTCCAACGAGGGGTCACATGATATGGTTTTGTTGAAATTTTTGGAAAAATAATTTTTTTTCAACTGCTGAATTTGCATATTACGCAGGCGGATGTGGCCGATTCGTTGGGTAAAGGGTTAACCCTTTGAACACCAGAGGCCTTTTCCAGCAAGGTCACAAGCTATGTCATAATGTCATTAAGTGAGATGGCTACAAGGTAAATATGTGGTATAGACAAATCAATATTTTCAACGTGCAGCCCTATGGCTGCACATCGAAAATATTAATTGGTCTAACCCCAAATAACAAATATGGACTCTTCCAATTGCTGCCACTGAGCTGACATGGAAGACACCATCAGGGTTCAAAGGGTTAAGTCAAATAGTTAGCTAGTAGGCCAGGTAGTGAAAAAAGGCCATTTAACCTACTTGGGTGCAGCATGGGAACCGTTCTATGCAGTGAAAAATAGCACTTGCACATTTCTTCAATTATTTATTTATTGGTTTTTAAAGTTACATATTTTTCCAAAAAAAAACAATTGACTAAACATAAAACTAAGTTTAGTCAATCGATTATACCCATGTCGCCCATTTTAGAGGACTTCCACCCAAGAATTGGTGACTGGGTCCTATTTCACCAGTAAAACAATGCTTGTTTACCACAGTAAACAAGCACTGCTTCACTTCCTGGGGTTCCCCAGGGTCTTCAATTATAAGAGAGTTCACTATGACACTCCAATAAACGACAACAATATAAATTTGTATGAATAAAATGTTGAATTAAAAACTTTAGACACAATAAGAGGTCATTCCGGTGTTGTTTTCTGATATGTGGATTGCATTGTGAGTTTTGCCAATTAGGAACACTTTTATTGTACAGGAAAAATTTTTTATATGCCACCTTGTAAGATACAGTACAGTCACCATGGATTGGTCGTAATCGCCGTGAGCAGTGATGTCCACGCATGCGTTTACCAGGTAATAAAAATCATCATCAGCAAAATTTTAATTAATGAAGCACCGGGTTGTACCTGGTACTTCATTAATTTAGTCTTTGATGATGATTCCTATAATTAGTGTTTGGAATCCAATATTATTGTGTCCGTGGAAATATTGCCCACCTGGGGAAATTGACCAGTCCACGGCAGCAGAACTGAAGCAAAAAATGTCTAACAAATAGTTTTCAATATCCTGTCACGATTATTTCATTAATTTACTGGTGTTTAGGGTTTCATATTTCTACACAATGGCTAATCATGACAACATGGATATAAAGTCAAGTTCAGTCACTCATTTATACCCATGTTGCCCATTTTAGAAGACTTCCATCCCATGCACTGGTTCCGTTTTACAAGTCAAACAGTCTGTTTACCACAGTAAACAAGCACTCCTTCACTTTCAGGGGGTCCCTGAGGGGTGGGGTGATGGTAGTGGCATCTTGCGGGTGCGGGGTCTTGCCACAATAGATACGAAGGAATACCACTCCAGAAGCGAGGCTCTTTACTCAATTAAAGTTGATCTTTTTCACTGTAGGTTTTCTGAATTTGGGTGTGATAGGTGCAATTAAAATGCGACGCATTTTAATTGCTCTTAATACAACACAATGTATATAATAAAAACAATACTTACTGTTTGTGAGTAGGTACCAGAAATGCCATATTTGTGACAGAATGGAAATCTAAGTTTTCACGAGAGCCTTTCATCGCTTGAGAAAACTTGTTTCCTTGCAGTCACTCATAAGATAATATTATGATACCTACTTAACCCTTTACCCAACGCAGACGATACAAAAATTTATTATTTTAAATAGCATTTTTTCAAATTTTTCAAAAAATTTCAACAAACCCATATCATGTGACCCCTCGTTGGAACGAGCTCGACGAGCTCGTTCCAACGAGGGGTCACATGATATGGTTTTGTTGAAATTTTTTGAAAAATAATATTTTTTCAACTGCTGAATTTGCATATTACGCGGGCGGATGCGGGCGATTCGTTAGGTAAAGGGTTAAAAAGCAGTAGATAATCATCTATGTATTTAGACTTAAAAACCTATACAACTGAGGTATATTATGCATCTATTTATTTATTAGTGTTTAAGGTCACTTTCATGAAGTCCAGCTAATTGTTTCAACCCATAACCTAATTTGAACAAACTTAAACATGACATTTATAGGGCTGCTATATACAAAATATGTGAAGATTCTGACTGGTGGATCCGAAGAAGATCCTTGAAGAATTTCACTTATAGTGCACCAAGTTAAATTTCTGGTTTCCACAAGGAGTCCAAATATGAACCGAGGGACTTAATTTAAAAAAAAACAAACATTGAATTTGCCCCTCTTAAGTATGCTGTATACACTCCAAAATCAGCTGGGTTGAAAATCAACTCAAAATCAGCTGGTTTATGTCAATATGAACCCAATAGGGTTCATATTCACTCAATCCAGTTGATTTGGGTTAATTACTCAACTGATTTCAGAATATATCGAATATCATAAAATTCTGACCAGTGGATCTGAAGAAGATTTTTCATCACACTGCATCAAGTTAAAATTCAGACCCCAATAGTGAAGCCTAACATGAACTTGGGGAATTGATTTGCGCAGACTTGAAAAAAAGATGACCAAGTTTGAGATTGAACACTACAGATTGTCTTGAAGGGAGACAATCCACACAGTTCCTCCAAAACCAGGTCATCATTTTTTTGTTATGCTGAATAAACATGTTTTTTGGCTCATCGTCATGCCCCAATCACCAATCACTGGTGTGGTATATATTTCAAATCGATTCACCAGTTAAAACATGGCAGCGATTGGGCTTTGTGTTTCATTTTGATACATCACTGTGAATCTTTCGCCATTACAAGTATAAGCAACAGAATGTGGAAGTCTGCTAAAGAAATAAAAGGGCTTGGCTGAAGTGAGTAACATTGCGATAAGTAATGTCCTGTAGTATCACACCATGGAAACCTTACGAAATGACAACTGTGGCGTACTTGTATAACAAAATACCACTGAATTTTTTTAAAAATTATTGATGTTTAAGGTCACTTTCAGCATCTTTGGCTATCTTGACCACATAACAGGGATGAAGTCAAATGTAGCCAATTGTTTATACCTATGCTGCCCACGTTAGAGGACTTTCATGCTAGGAGTTGGTTCAGAGTCCTATTTTACCAACAGAGCAGACTTTGTTTACCACAAAAAAACAAGCACTGCTTCACTTCCCGAGGTTCTCATGAGGGCATTATTCTGGTAAAACATATCTTTATTTACGGGGATATGAGGTCGAATTATTCAATTGTTTGGTTTTTAAGGTCACTTTCAGCATCTTGGACTATATGTTGACCCCAGAGATGAAGTCAAGTATAGCCAATCATTTATACCAATGATGCCCAGTTTAAAGGACTTCCACCCAAGGCTTTGGTTCCGGGTCCTATTTTACCAGTAAGGCAGAACTTGTTAAGACGGTAAACAAGCATCGCTCCACTTCCTGAAATTCCCACATGAAATGAAGTATGATAAAAAAAAAACCCAGTTATCGAGAAAAATTCAGTGATGCCAAACTGTTTAAACACCAGTAAAGAGAAACACAATTCACACTGAAATTAGGATATAGCCCAAGCTGCTCAAAGAGACCATGAACACCAAATACACGAATAAACCTAAACTCAAATTTAAGAGAGTCCTAAAAAGGGATGCTTGAAATCTCAATAGCTGTCTCAGTAACAATAGGTACAGTTATTGGCAGTGACCTTAGTTTTCAACAAAGCTGCACTCTAAAATCAGTTGGGTTTAAAATCAATCCAAATCAGCTGGGCTGAGTGAATATGAACCCAAATGGGTTCATATTCACTCAACCCAGTTGATTTGGGTAAATATTTGACCCCATTGATTTTAGAGTGCACAGATGATAATAGTGACCTCTACACTAAAAAATGTAAACATATACACAAAATTATCAAACGTACAGTACAGTTGCTGTGGATTGGTCGTAATCCATGCGTGGGCAGTAATGTCCACTCTTGCATTTATCAGGTAATAAAAATCATCATCAGCAAAATTTTAATTAATGAAGCACTGGGTTGTACCTGGTACTTCATTAATTTAGTTTTTGATGATTCTTCTTATAATTAGTGTTTGGAATATAATACTATTGTGTTCGTGGAAATATTGCCCACCCAGGGAAAGTGACCAGTCCACGGCGGCCATACTGTAGTATTAAAATAATAAGATAAGAACACAATGCTCCAGTAAACATAATATAGCTGTAGATTCTGAAAAGTTACGATAAGCTCTAATAAACGAATGCTCCTAAACGCAACGCGACCTTACCTAACACAGAGCAAAAACTTAGTAAGAGTTCAAAAAGCATTGTGTTGTTTTGCATTCACTTTGTAATGGTGAATGTGGAAAGTGACTTGCGGCCCTATATGCTGAAAGTGAACTCAACTCATACAAACACAGCGGTGTATGAACTTACATAGCATAATCAAACAAGAGCACTGCCTAGTGGGGCAACATACGCCTGCAGTGATCACCATGTATGCAAAGTTTGAACAATATAGCATGAAAAATGTTGAAGGAGTAGGCGACACAATACTGTAATGTTTTAAGTACTAAAAGGGGGCATAACTCTGGAAATACAAAACAGAGTTACCTGCTCTTGTCACATGCACAATGGCAATTATTGATCAACATGTGTGCAATGTTTGAACAATGTTGCATGTAAAATGTTGGAGTAGGTGACAATAGTGTTATGTTTCAAGTACTAAAAGGGGGCATAACTCTGGAAATACAAAACATAGTTACCTGCTCTTGTCACATGCACAACAGCAATTGATGATCAACAGGTGTGCAAAGTTTGAACAACATAGCAAGTAAAATGTTGAAGGAGAAGGTGACTCAATATTGTAATGTTTTAAGTACTAAAAGGGGCATAACTCTGGAAATACAAAATGGAGGTACCTGCTCTTGTCACATGCACAACGGCAATTGGTGATCTCCATGTGTGCAAAGTTTGAACAATATAGCAATGTTGATGGAGTAGGCGACACAATACTGTAATGTTTTAAGTACTAAAAGGGGACATAACTCTGGAAATACAAAATGGAGTTACCTGCACTTGTCACATGTACAACGGCAATTACTGATCAATATGTGTGCAAAGTTTGAACAATGTAGCATGTAAATGTTTGGAGGAGTAGGTGACACAAAAATTGTTTACGGATGGACAGATAGACAGAGAGAGACAAACAGACGGACAATGCCATAACATAATACTCCCGTTTTTTCAAAACAGGCGTATAAAAAGGCGTATATAGAGGTGTAAAATAGGAACATTATTAGAAAATGAAAAAATATATGGACCAAAACATTTGAAATCACACGACAAATGGGTTAAAACTTTCATAACAAATGGGTTAAAACTTTCGTAACAGGACAAGTGTGCACTTCTTTATTAATGTATATGTTACCTTTCAGAATCTATCGCTATATCATGAAATCAACAAATGTGTGAAGCCAAGTTTAGCCAAGTGTTTATATCTATGCGTTCCAAAATCATTCCTGTTATTTGAAACTAAAGGTAGCCACCAGGGGTGGCCAATCCCACCGTCCCACCACCCCCCAAAAAAATCACCTCAATACTGTAACCTTGGTAATATATTACATTAAATTAACACTGCCACTGTTGGTAGTATTTACTAATATAATACAGATAAGATTACCTGTATTTGATGCCATGTCAACCATGTCAAGTTTGGTTTCAATCGGGACCAATAAGATTCTAAGTTCAAGGTCACTTTGCCCTTGACCTTTGGTTTGTTTGTTTGTTTGTTGGTGGTTAACGTCACATATTTATGCACCATGGCTAATCGTCACACAACATGGAGATGAAGTCAAGTTTAGTCAATCGTTGATCTACATGTTGCCCATTTTAGAGGACTTTCACCCCAAGCATTGGTGACTGGGTCCTATTTTACTAGTAAAACGGAACTGGTTTACCACAGCAAACAAGTGCTGCTTACTTCCCGGGGTTCCCACACGGATGACCTTTAGTTCAATGACCAAAAAATCTGTAGGATTCTTCCTCTCATCATGCACAACCCACAAGCCATGTTAGATTTCGATCAGGAATGCATAATTTTAATAATTAATAGAGCCGAAACTTACTCCAACCAATAACTGACCTTGACCTTTGGCAGGGTGACCTAAAAATATGTAGGGTTCTTCCTCTCATTATACCCGATCCACATGCTAAGTTTGGTTTCAATCAGGCAAACACCATCTTAGAGAGCGGAAACCAACTTTAAAATCAAGGTCACTGGGACCTTTACCTTTAACACAATAACCCCAACATAAATAGGGTTCTCCTTTCATCATGCTCAATCCATAAGCCAAGTTAAGTTCCGATTGTGCAAGCAAAATTTCAAGTAGAGAAGCAATCTCTGGTAAATGTTTAAGTTCAAGGTCTCTATGACCTTGACCTTTGGCACAATAACCTCAAAATATACAGGGTTCCTATTCTCATCATACCTAACCCACATGCCAAGTTTAGTTTCAGTCAGCCAAGTGGAACTTTAATTACAGAGCAGAAAATAACTCTGATGAAAAAAAATTAAAGTTCAAGGTCAGTGACCTTTGGCAAAATTCATACCATGGCGAGTTTGGAAACTTCCAGCCCTTTATGACGATTTGTAATCAGTGGCTGGCGAGGGTTTCACATCGCTTCAGTGGCTAAGGTAGACATCACATGTTAATCTGAGTGTTTTAGGGAAGAGCATGGATCCTTTGAAGCGATGTTAAAACCCTAGCCACCGAATTAATGAAGGAAGTGGATTCGATTTGGTTTCGAGACTTTTCCCTTATGCAAGCCAAAATCGAGATTTCCCGGCCCTATGGGTGTCTAATGAAATTCACAAAGCAAGTTCAGTAAATTAGGACTGGACCAAACTAAAACTCGATCCAGACCTAATTTACTGGACGAGTTTTGTAAATTTCGCTAAAAAAAGGGGATGACTTGAAGATTATATCTAAAAATTCTTTAAAAAACATTTAAATGGAATGCTAAAAAAGTTCAGCCAGTTCTTTGTACCTCTGTTTCCCACTTTAGAGAACTTCCACATTATTATTATTATTATTACAGTACACCTGCTATGGACTGGTTACTTTCCACAGGTGGGCAATATTTACATGGATGCAATAATAGATTACAAACACTATTTATAGGAGTGTTCATCACAAATTTAATTAACGAAGCACCGGATCTAACCCGGTGCTTCATAAATTAAAATTTTGCTGATGATTAATTTTATCACCTGGTAAACACCTGCATAGACTGTCTACGTGTAGATTACGATCAGTCCATGGTGACTGTACTGTACTGTACTGTAATTATTATTATTATTATTAGAGTTTAAATACACTTGACAGCCAGAGTCACCTCATGTCGGACAGTTTTAGGGGGGGGGAGGAAGCGGGAGCACCAGGAGAGAACCACCGAGCAGTGGCAATTGTCAAACTCCCCAACATACAAGCAGGGTTGGCATTGGTTAAGACAAGTGTACTATCGATGTGCAGTATACCGTGTCCACACGTGGGCAATCAGGATCAAGTGCCTTGCCCAAGGACACAACGCAATTACCCTAGCGGGGATAGAACCATGAATCATTCAGTTTGAAGTCCAATGCTGTAAGCACCCTGCCCCCGCCTTCACACCCACACTGGTAATGGAAAGGTATAAATCTGATGACTGAACTAGAAGTATCCAAGCCATCAGAAAGAGTCCCAGCTAACCCTTCAGCTAAGGTTCCGCTCCACAGTTTTCCAGGCATTTCCAAAAATGACATGCCATAGACTCTCTTCAAATGCAAATATTCTGTAACTTAGTTGTCTTACCCATAACATGTATTAAATTCCCCAAATCCACATAAAACATATGATACTATTTGACTAAGTAAAATAAACAATCTGAATGTGGGTGGAATAATTTATTTGTTAAAGGCAAAACTTCAACCTGCAAAATTGCATGAAAAAATGCCAAAACCAGTCATTTTCAGCCACCTAGCAGCCTCAAAAGCAGAATTTTCCCACCAACCCACCTACTTACCCCTGGAGCATAACATCCCCTATTTCTAAAATGCAAAAAAAAAAATTTATATGTGTCCATTTCATTTTTTTAGTTACATATCTGGTAAGAAATCCATGTAAAAATGACATTTTAAAAAATAGCCAATTTTTCGAAGCCACTGTTTGCCATAATTCATCTGGTAATTTACCCCTCTGTATCAGACTCCAACTTTGGGATCAAAACTTCAAATTCTCTTGTCCAACTAACAGTCTCATGTAATCATATATTTGATACTACAAATATACCTCCATTTTACATGGCCTTAGTTTCAGCACACGTCCTATGTTTATAATTTACCCCTTGTGCAATAGTGCAAAACTGTAGAGCGTTACCTAAAGCATCTATTTTGATAAAATAACGCTGTCTTTACCAGAAAGAGATACAAAACTATGATCTCAGGCCTCCAGTCAAATTCAGTGTTATTGGTTGTTTGATTAGGCCCCACAAAGTAGATCATTTGTTTTTCCAGACATTTCTGTAAAATTGCATGCAAGAGTTTTTTTTTTTTTTTGTTTTTTTTTAATTTAATTTTTTATTTTTGTAATTTTTGCAATCAAAAGTTCATATTCTTGGTTTGTTTTATGTTTTAAGCCTCATAATCTACAGAATAGCATGGATGGTGGTGAATTTCGTCCCTTGAGTGCAAGAAGGCTTTGCAATGCTAAAGCATTGCAAAGCCTGTTGCACTAAAGGGACAAATTTATCAATTTTATTAATTTGGGTAAAATATCAGACATAAACCATTTAATTTTTATTTTTTTAAAGTTTGCATTGGTTATAAAAAGAGTAAGCGGCAGACAAATTGACCAAGCGGGAGGGCCTGAGAAACAGATTCTTAACTTTCTTAGGCCTTATCCACTTTTTGTCGAGTTTGCGCACAGACTACCACCGTTGATTTGATGTGATGTTGTTTATTTGCAAAGATAATATAATATACATATATTCTTTTGTGCTCCAGTTATAGATATTTCCACCAATAAGTATTTAATTCACCTTGAAAATCATTAACACTGTGGCACTATGTGGTGTATTCCTAAAACTAGAGATGTTGACAAAGATTGGATCATGTTTCGAAGGAGAAATATTTCTTGCGTCGATTCAAAGAAAATGAATGGTTTTTAATTAAATTGGCTGCTTTTCTGACCAACTGAAATATTCAAGCTGATTGAACCTAAACATAGGCAATGGACTATATAAGGGCTGGACTAGTTCCAGGCAGTCATAACAGCATCACATTCCTTACACAAATTGACAGAAGACTTAAGATCTTGACAAAAATCCAAATTTTAGCAACAATGCGCACAACCATTAACTGTGAATCGGGTGGATATTTGCAAGCCCCAAACACACCCATACAGCTTTCATGTATGATATTTTATTCTAGTGAGAGGAAAACAGTTCCTTTAACAGTCTCAAATATTTTCAAAATTCATTTCAGAAACTTTAACCTATTCACGTGTAAAAGAGGTTGCCATTTCTCTTTGATTCATGCAAATATTACATACAAAACTTGAACTGACAAATAATCTCAGTTATGAGAATGGATCGATAATGTTTAGTTATTTGTTTACTGGAACTTAACTCCTTTCAGTAGGGCTACAATGTGTCAGGACAGTTTTATGGGTGGAGGAAGTCGGAGTACCTAGAGAGAACCACTTAGCAGCTGCAAGCAACTGTCAGACTCTAATTTCTTAATGCACGTGGTTTCCACTCAACTCCGCTTCTATTCGAATCTACGGGATACTGTTTCTGAAAAACACATTTTTGGATTTAATTCTACCAGCTGGAAAATTTCTTCACAAGATTCTTCCCACCTAGATTACTGGATTCTGTCAAACTGTATTTTGGACTAATTCAATAATTGATAAGTACCACTGTTTTTATTTTCTGTAAACCAATTAGTGTAAAAGTGTAAAAGATGTTTGTATCATTTTTTTATATTAATTTTTTTTAATTAAATTTCAGAATAATTAAATTCATAGTTATTGTTGCTGATTCTCAGATTTCTTTCTGTTACCTATATCTTTAACATTTCGACACCGTAACAATATTACAATTGCTGTGTGTATTCAACGTTACCTGATACAATACAGATACTGAGAAATGTGCTTAGAACACAATACGTGGAATCCAGCTTACGTGTAAGAACGTGATTTAAAAATGATTCTGATTGGCTGGTACACATCACAGTGACGTTATGACGCGAATGAAATGCTTCGACACAAAATGGTGTCAATCTAGAATGTAAACAGACCACTGAAGGTGTGGGCCAGCAGGAGGCTGCCTCCCTGCACCGAGCAAGGGAGTCAGCGTGTTCTTTTTTTGCAAGAAGTGGAAAAAAAGACTTTACTTTCCAATAACTGAGAAACACTCAAGTATTCGTTTGTAATGTATTTTACGTGATCTAGGGCACACAAATTCGTGGTGGGGGCAGTTCCCCTATCTTTGAGTGGGGACGCCGTTGCCGTTCCCTTACACCTTCAAGACCTGAAATGACTTAATCTTCAAGAATATCGAACACAGCAAGAACTCACTCACCTTGCGACCCGTGTCCCCATGTGGACAATGGGGATGAAGTGTCTTGCCAGGGACACAATGTGTTTGCCGCAGGCGAGATTCGAACCTAGGACATCTCGGCTTGCAGTCTGCACCTCTACCTACTGAGCCACCACACCTCCCACTTAGCCCATTTTAACTGTGTGTAACTTGTGCATCCCAGTGGGACAAAAATTCCCACATCTTTTGAAGAGGTAGGAGTTTGGGGTACTAAATTTCAAAATTTCCTTTGAGGTGGACTCCATACTACGAGAGGGGCCCCTCATCTCGAGCTCTACCACAATGACGCATCCCGTTTCGGCTATCACTGCATGTTGAACGGTACAAGTGCTCAATGCGCAGCCATTGACGATGCAAGCAGCTCTCCAACTCCTTAATTTCGGAAACTTTATATTACTTTAAATAAACTGATCTGTAAGGTGACATCAGTTACTCCATGTTGTGCACTGACTTCTCTCTTTTTTCAAATTGTCTCATTCTGGAATTACAATAAGTTCAGTCATGTAGTGACAAAAGAAAATCCCTTTTTTACTTTTCAAATCAAATGTTATTCATTTTGTTCAGTATTCAGCTCCAATTCCAATGTGAAATTCCCGTCACAAGATAAAACTGTCAACCACTGTTCTACCCACAAACATTAAGGTTTGTATTCATTCTGAATAACTATGACTCGCCAAGTCTGGGAACTGAAAAATAAAAAAAAATGATTTCATTACATTTTGCTTAAGGGGAATGTAAACACAAACAATGGAGAAAATCATTGCATGGAATTTCGTTTTATTCTTAGTTTAGGATGTACTCTTGGTGCACTTGCATTCAAAATCATAAATAAGGTATGCAGAGACCATCAAAAAAATTATTTTATAACTTAAATATTTGATAATTTCACTTTTAAAGAGCATTGTGTCACAGCAGTTATTCTCATTCTTGTACAACCCAGCCTTTACAAACACTATATTGACAGGTTTGTATTTTTCTAGTGTATATGCCCAGAGACCTGGAATTTTGAAATATTGTATCATGAAAGAAATGTGAGTAAAATATCTCTAACTGTGCCAATGAAGCTGGTGTAAACAAACAACAAACATTTTGATTTTGCTAATAACTATCAGGCTTTTTTTTCCAGAAAAACCGATGTAGTTTCAATACAAGTCGGGTTGGTGTATGATCTACACGCTGTTGTGGAGAAAACCCCCAAGTAATTGTTTTCTGACAACATTCCTTTGACTGAGTATGATGCAAATCATACAGTCGTGATCACATCAGAAAAAAAAGTGGCAAGTATATGTCATTGGACTTCTCTCTGATGAGTTGAAATATTACAATATTTGTAACATTTCTTTGTTTGCAACTGGGACAAGCGAAATGCAATAATTGAAACATGACTGAGTCACGCTGCTTGCCAAATCAAGTTTGATTATATTTGTGTGTTTCTGGGATTCTGTAGTTTTCAGCAAAGTGGTACTTGGGCTGAGCAAAAAACTCTCTCGGTAAACATGACTAAAATCACCCACAAATGTTTCGAGATAAAATCTGTTCTCCATATCAACATGGAAGTTTTTTGTTTACATCAGCTTCATTAGCATATTTTCAAACGTTTCCACTTTATTTCGTTTTGGTACAATATATCAAATTTCCAGGTCTCAGCTCAATGTCACCATAGAAATACAGACCTGTTGACACTGCTTTTGTAGAGGTTGGATCTCACAACAATGAGAATGAGTTCCAAGAAAAAATGATTGTTGAAAGTGAGTTTATTAAATATTTATGTTATTAAAACCCTTTGCAGCTCTTGAAATGTTTATGGTATAGAATGCAAAGGAATTGAAAATGCATCATAAAATTGAATTGGCCTTTTGCAATATGCTATTTGGTCATTTTCTTTATGTTTCTTTTTACAATTCTCTTAAGGTTTCATCTATCAGCATTGTAAAAACTAGAGGCCCCACAGGGCCTGAAGCACTCACCTTGAACAGAACTCGATATAAACAGAGTCCAAGAACAAATCTACATTAAGCAATCAATCTCCATAGGATCCATTGTCAATCCTTGAGACCCCTCAGGAGTGATTAAAATAGTCCAAGCATCATACCATTTCGTCAGTTATTCTTAATTAAAAAGTGGAGCTCCCCAATGGAACCACTTGATACAACCTTATGTGGATTAATCTTAGTTACACATCTCTAGAGGGTACATAAAAAAAAAATTTCTAATTCTTCAGCAAAATGGCTCCTTATAAAATTAACTTGTAATTATGTTTCTATTTTGGGCAGCGAGTCCAACGATAGATAGGGTTAATTTTTTTCATGTAAGTCAAATATCTGTTTCCCACTTATGCTACATATCAAATTTTGTTAAAATCGGACTAAGAGTTCTGAATAGTGAACCAGAAATGTTGTACACCAAATATGAAAGGATTCTGATTAGTGGATCTGAAGAAGATTTTTAAAGATTATCCCCCATAATGCGCTAAGTTAAAAGGCCAAATATTATCCCAGGCACTCGATTTGAACAAACTTGAATCTGACTCCTCCCCCCTCCCCCCCCCCCCCCCCCCCGAGATGTTATATACCAATCTGGATCTGAAGAAGATTTTTAAAGAAATTTCCTCATATTGCACTAAGTTAAAATTCAGGCTACCATAGGGAGCCCAACTATTAACCCAGGGACCCGATTTCAACAAACTTGAATCTGACCTTCCTAGAGATGTTGTATGCCAAATATGAAAGGTTTCTGACTGGCGAATCGGAAGAAGATTTTTGAATGAAAGTGTCAATGACATTGTAGCTCAACTTGTTAAGACATGCACATGTATAGAATGTGACACAGCAATGACAAACATCTAGGTAATGACCTGATAACAAAAGTACATATAAAGTATTGTAATGGTCTTTACAAAAATACTGACCGTAGCCTGTAACAAATGTATAGGTAAAGTATTGTAAAGGTGGGCGACAGTCAGATGCTAAACTAGAAAAGAAATCTTTGTGTCCCAGAGTGGGTCTGACTGAACCCCAAAATATGTGTTCACAAAGCACAGTGATAACAAAGGCACCCCAAAACACTTGTTCCTGTCCCAGGGTGATAACAAAGGTACCAAAGAAGTTTCATGAAGATCAGTCCATAAATACAAGCCGTAAAGAAGTTGACAAAAAATCACGACATCATCGCCATAGCTGCGACAGGTGGTGCAATCTGCAAGTCCAAAAAATATTCTCAGGGGCAATTTACAGGTGATGGAGAAAAAACAAGTAGTTAGAAAGTTATTCTTTCAGAAACGCGTTGGTCACAAATTTCTAAGTTCATCAAGGGCCATAACTCCAAGAAAAATATTTGGAACAACACATGCATTGAACAGTGGCTAGACATCAAAAAGATACACTTACATGCCAAATATAAAGTCATTCCATGAAGTATTTCAAAAGTTATTGAGTTTTGAAACTCGTTGGTCAGACAGACAGACCGACAGACTGACCGACCGACCGACATTGCCACTTATAGAGCTGCTAGTCGCAGCTAAAAACTGATTGGACCTAATTTCGGTACAAAATGGCCACTCCCATGTACGTGGGAATCTCAATATATAAGTCATCAGTACAACCGGGACATTCTCAATCCGGTTGTCGTGCCTCATTTTGACAACCACCCTTTGGCTACTCGTCCTGTATTCATGGACAACAATGCAAGGCCACATCGTTCTCATGCTGTGAAAGCATTCATTCAGAACAACGCATATGGGACCTTCTTGGACGTCAGGTGCAAGCAAGAGATCCACCTGTACAGAATTTGGCCAATTTGAATGCTGCATTGCATGAGGAGTGACAGCAGTTACCTCTGGACCGTATCAGAAGGCTCACTGTAGCATTAGGAGGGAGGTTCAGGCTGTCATCTGGACACATGGTGGATACATTTGTGTTCAGGAATCACAAGTAATTACTGGCATTGTTTCATCATGGACCGTCCCAGCACCATACTCATTGAGAGAACATTTTTCCATCAAATACATTAGTGACAGATATGTGTAATTAGTGCTATTAAAATACTGCACATTTTCATCATTGTGTTGTCTTTCATTTGTCAACAGACCATTCTTTCTGAAACAATCACCTTTGGTCATCTGAAAGATGGCATGAAAGTATGTAAAGTATTCTGGAAATGGGTGAATTAAAAGGAACAAAGGAAGTAATTCACAGAGTATTACAGTAGAGGGCAGAAATACAGACCAAAGATCAGGACCAAATCGCCTCAGAACTTGTGAAGCACTGGGAAAAGGTAAACAATAAGCGATGGGGCATAGGGAACCCACCGGAGGGCCACACTGAGGTAGACAGAATTCATCAAACTTCATATGCGGCAAAATAAAAACCAAGGAGGTACGAAAAGTGATCTAAAACTCAAGGAATGGAAAAGCAGCAGGGATGTACAAAATTCCTAATGAGTTCCTAAAAAATGGGGACGAGGAACTCTGTAAAAGCTCAACAGCCTTATTCAATTTAGCCCTAGAAAAACACGAGGTTCCAAAAGAATGAAGAGAAAGCAAGGTTACATTTATACACAAGAAGGGGAAAAGGATGCAAGTGATATGGCATGGGGAACCCACCAGAGTGCCACAATGAGGTAGAGGAAAATTTATCAAATTTCGTGTGCAGCGAAATAAAAACTGAGGAGGTACGGAAAGTGATCTCAAAATTAAGGAACGGAAAAGCGACAAGGATAGACAAAATTCCTAACGAGTTCCTAAAAAATTGGGAACAGGAACTCTGTAAAAGCTCAAAGGCCTTATTCAATTTAGCCATAGAAAAACAAGATGTTCCAATAGAATGGAGAGAAAGCAAGGTTACATTTATACACAAGAAGGGGAAAGGATTATTGGACAATTATCGGGGGATTTCTCTCAGTAGCAACATTGGAAAAGTTTTCTGTAAAGTCTGGTATCGGAGACTAAAGAAGGTGATCAAAGCGAAGGGTTTTTGGGGAGAGATTCAGAATGGCTTCAGGAAGGGAAGGAGAGTCACTGACCATCTTTTCACACTATCCCAAATGACAGAATCTGTGAAAGCCTAAAACGCTCACCTGGCTCAAATTGTCAAAACAGATGAGTGTATCAGCATATGATCAGCAGCAAGAGCAATTTTTTTTGATTTGCTATGACACAACCAAAGGCAACTTTTTTGGCCATTCATTTCTCCTGGTCCTAGGAAAGCTTCCTAGCAAACTCTGTTCTGTGAAGTATTAAAAAACAACAACTGAAAGAAATTTTTGTTTTGTTTTAAACTACTGTGGTTCTCTCTAGTGCCACCCCCCCCCCCCCCCAAAAAAAAAAAAAATGTTTTTTGTTTTTTTTAAAACAAGAAAAAACAAGCGAATCGATTTGAACAAACTTGAATTCGGCACCCCTAGAAATGTTGCATACCAAATATGAAAGGATTCTCACTGGTGGATCTGAAGAAGACTTTTCATGAAATTTTCTCATATTGCTCTAATTTAAACTTTGGGCTTCAATAAAAAGCCCAAATATTAACCCAAGGACCTGATTTGAACAACCTTCAATCTAACCCTCCCAGAGGTGTTGTCCACCAAATATCACAAGAATCTGACTGCTGGATCTGGAGATGATGATTTTAAACAATAATTCCCCATATTGCACTAAGTAAATATTTGGGCTCCCTTTGGGAACCCAAATATTAACCCAGGAACTCGATTTGAACAAATTTGAACCTTACACCTCTAGAGATGTCACATACTAAATATGAAAGGATTCTCACTAGTGGGTCTGAAAAAGAAGATTTTTAAAGAAATTTTATCATATTGCACCAAGTTAAAATTTGGGCTCCAATAAAGAGCTCAAATATTCATCCAGGGATCCCATTTGAACAAACTAAAATCTAACCCCCTAGAGATGCTGCATACCAAATATCAAAAGACTCTGACGGGTAGATCTGAAGAAGATTTTTAAAGATTATTATTCATATTGCACAAAGTTAATATTCAGGCTCCCACCGGAAGCCCAAATATTAACCCAGGGACTCCATTTGAACAAATTCGAATCTTACACCTCTAGAAATGTCACATACCAAATATGAAAGGATTCTCAATAGCAGGTCTGAAAAAGGAGATTTTTTACGAAATTTTCTCATATTGCACTAAGTTAAAATTTGGGCTCCAATAAAGAGCCCAAATATTCATTCAGGGATCCCATTTGAACAAACTTGAATCTAACCCCACTAAAGATGCTGCATACCAAATATCAAAAGAATCTGTCAGGTGGATCTGAAGGAGAAGATTTTAAAGAATACCCCCCCTATTCCACCAAGTTAATAATCAGGCTCCCATAGGAAGCCCAAATATTAACTCAGGGAGTCGATTTGAACAAATTCAAATCTTACACCTCTAGAGATACCAAATATTAAAGGATTCTCCCTAGTGGGTCTGAAAAAGATTTTTTAAGAAATTTTCTCATATTGCACCAAGTTAAAATTTGAGCTCCAATAAAGACCCCAGAAATTCATCCAGGGATCCCATTTGAACAAACCTGAATCTAACCCCACTTTGAGATGCTGCATACCACATATCAAAAGAATCTGACAGGTGGATCTGAAGAAGATTTTTAAAGATTATTCCCCATATTGCACCAAGTTAATATTCAGGCTTCCATAGGAAGCCCAAATATTAACCCAGGGACTCAATTTGAACAAACTTCAATCTGATCCCTGTAGAGATGCTGTAAACCAAGTATCAAAAGAATCTGACTGTATGATCTGAAGAAGATTTTTAAAGCTTATTCCCCATAGCGCCCTTAGTTAATTATTTGGGCTCCACCTCTGTTGAGCCCAAATATGAACCGAGGGGGTCGATTTGAACATACTTGTATTTGACCATCCTATGGATGCTGTATACCAAATGTCAGAAGATTCTGATCAGCAGTTCTGAAGAAAAGTTTTTTTTCAATTTTTGCAAATATGCTGACTCAGCATTTTTTCAAACGCCCCTACAGAATACCCTAACACAACCAGTGGCCATTTTTTTTTAATCCATTCTACCGGTCAAATGGATGCTTCATACCAAATAACAGTTCTCTGTTCCGTGTAGTTTGGAAAAGTTGGGCATTTGAATTTTTTTCTATTTTAGCCCCTGGAGTACCCACGGGACAATGAAAAAAAAAATTAGGGCATCAATCAAGTACTTTGGACCCACTTATGCACTACATGCCAAATTTGGTTCAAATCGGCCCATCGGTTCTTGAAACAAATTTTGGGCAGAGCCCAAAATGGATATGTGCCTAGAGAGCCCAAATATTGATCTACCAACTTTTCTTGAACAAATTTAATCTTCAACACGAAAGAGTGTTACATACCATATATCAAGGCAATCTCTCTGGTGGTTCATGAGAAGATTTTAAAGATTTTTAGGCTTTGGCATCATTGCCCAGAGCCCAAAGAAGGCAGCAGCTCCATTTGAACAAAATAGAAAGGGTATACCCCAAGGATGGTTTGTGCAATATATGTTTGAATTTGGCTGAATGGCTGTGGACAAGAAGCCAGGTTTGCAAAAGTTAACGGACTACGGATGCCAAGTGATGGCAATACCTCACACTGACTTGCAGTCAGGTGAGCTAAAAAGAAAATGTTTATGGCCCTTTTGGATGTTAAAAAGGCATACGATAGATTATTGAGGGAGGGTATGTGGCGAAAGCTTGAGGCCCTGGGCTCGGTGCGAGTTTGTTGGAATTATGAAAGCATTATATAATGATGTACAGAGTGAACTTAGCCTGGGTAACATAAAGCATGGTAACCATGGACATAGGCCTAAAACAGGGGTGTATCCTTTCACCAATTCTTTATGCATTGAACATTAACCCTTTACCTAACATGAAAAGCAGATGACACTTGCAAAAATAATTCTTGAATAACTAATTTTTTTCATTTTTTGTCTCAAAAACATAGGTTATGACCCCTCGTTGGAATGAGCTCGACGAGCTTGTTCCAACGAGGGGTAATAACCTATGTTTGTGAGACAAAAAATGAAAAAAATAATGAAAATTAATAGGCGATTTTTGAGAATAGCGCTGGTCGGTTTTGGCCGTTACGTTAGGTAAAGGGTTAAAGATTTAGGAGACGAATTTCTGTATAGTGACAAGGAGTAGCAGTTGGGGACTTAAAGATCCCAGGGTTAATTTTTGCAGCAGATGACATGGTGCTATAGTGTCTGAAAGCAAAGAGGGACTATTGAAAATGTTGGCAATTGTTGGGGGATATGGGAACAAATGGAGACTCGAACTAAATAAAAGCAAAATCAAAACCAAAATGATACCCCTGGGCCGTAAAGTGGATCCTAGTCAAAGGTGGAGAATGGGGAGTTCTGAATTCCGGAAGGTTGCAGCAGACTTTGTAGTGTAAGAGAGACAGGTGACTACAATTATTTGGGGGTAAATATAAACATCATGGGAAGAGGGACCTTGACAGGGCAACTGCCACTAATCTTCAAAATATAGTTGTAATGGGTGATTTTAATGAAGACCATCTCACTTACAATCATAAACATATACATACAAAATATCCAGGTCATGTTCCTTAGAGCAGCAAGTAATATTACCTACGTATATTACAAAAAATTCTTCTTCACTCCTAGACCTATTCCTCTGTACTAAAACAGTTCTGATACACGAAGTGGGAGTCCCTGGCTAATCTTGTAAGGTACCACCTACTCGTGTACATAATCATAAAAACTTATACATCTCACCAAAAAGAAACAAACTTTAAAAATAAGCACACTCGTCAAATATGGGACTATACTAACGCAAACTATACAGGTATAATGGAGGAGTTGACTGCTGTTGACTGGCAAGTATTTATTCATAATACATCTATTGATGAGAGATATGACAAACTAGTAAATGTCTTAAAATCTCTGGCTACTAAATATACCCAATTGAGTAATTGAGTATACCCAATTGAGTAATCACATCCCACTCAAGTAAACCGAAGTGGATACACAACTGGATACGCTTGCTCATAAGACGTCATCATCTCCATGAAAAGGTAAAACTCCAAAATACACCCAATTTTTGGGCTACCTACCAGAAAAAATGTAATGAAACAATCTCAGCTGTTCAGAAAGATAAAGAGAACTATTTTACCAAAATTCGCAATACGCTAACTTACCCCCTAACAAACTCGACCTATCCTCTATATGCTACTTTTCGACATATGTTGTGGATCCTTGACCAGGCCTTACTTTCCCATCTCTCTTCTGCCTGGCCACTAGGGCACTTAGCGTAACATCTTCCTTAAAGTATACCTTGATATACCTTGATACCTTGATACTGCCACCAATACTTAAAGATAAATACTGAGCAGCTGTGATCCAGTATAAACTCTTGCCCTTGTGGAACCTCCAAGGAATGAAACTGACACGACCCTTGAGGACCTGTGGATCCCAATTGCAATACCCTAATATTGTAGTTGGTACCATCATGCTACCGAGGTTCAATTCAACACTAACTTTTAGTGTTTTCTCCATCGACTATAGAATATGCATGATAAATTGCATACCATTATTGTTCTGGAACTTAAAATGGAACCTTTGGTTGACGGCCATTACCAATGCCATTATAAATACATACAATATCAGACAGACCGATACCGATAAACAGTTACCAACAATCATTACAAACTCAACTGTCCCGGGCAGAAGCTGTGTATGGTAGGTGTTTGGGTTTTAGTAGTCATATAACTAACATCTCGTGTCATTACAGTTGTAAGAGTACCTTTGGTGGAAACAACCTTTTAAGCATTCAGCTCTCCAATAATTGGAAATAAATATTGTTTAAACTAAATGCAAATTTTATTCCAAATGGCAGAGGATTCAAATATATTTTTGACAATCATAAGTTCAACATCAAGACTAGAAAACCTCAAAGTATTCACTGTCGCTGTTGATAAAAGAACTGTCGAGCTACCATAAATACAGTAAATGACATGATAACCACATATAATGGCAGTCACACCCATACATCTGACATTGGCAAAATTGCAGCAGATGTGTTCATCGCAGAATTGAGAAACAGTTTTGAGCGATTCCAAACTGATTAAATATCTACGTTCCAAAGGAAAAATTGCAAGTATGTGTTCCTTTTGTTATAAATTAAATTATTTGTTTTTGAATGTTCTGCATTTTTTACTGATTTGCTGAAAATGACGAGACATGGTTGCTTAGAGCAAATGAATGGAGACTGAGAATACCCACTGTTGTAAGAATTAGCCAATCACGTAGCCAGGATATAAAAGTTAGGGGGGAGCAAGAGTAATATCTAGGGGGCATACAGAATATGATTCGCTGCATCATCCAAGCCTCGCAGCAGCAAGATAGGAGCGAGCACAAGAGTGAGTGTCTCCTTTCGATGGAGGGGTCCTGGGAAAAATTTTGAAAATTTGAAAAATTTTGAAATTTGAAAAATTTCCTCAACTCTGAGTCCGTTTGTGTCCATAATTTATAAGTTATAATAGGCATCAATAATTAAGCCACAATGTGGCCTTACAAGTTGTGAAAGGCATCAATAATTAGGCCAGCCTTTCAGAACTTATAAATTATGGACACAAATGGACTCAAAATCAATGAAATTGCAAGATATTAAAATTTCTTGCCTTATGTTCCCTATATGGGTTAACATGGGTGGGGGAGTGACTGAAGTCTCAGTCCATCCCCCCCCCCCTACCCCCAAACTATGCCACTGGAATTTGCAATATCTACAACTTGAAGAGCCGAGATTCGATTCAATTCACAATTTTCTGCCTGATTCGATTTGACCTAAAATTTGAGATTCACAGGATGTTATAATATACAATTATAATACGTGGTGTGGCATGAAAAAAACCAATGACAGATGGCACAGTCCTCAACAACTTCACAGTTTACAGACAACGTTACAGAGCACAGGATGGAGGGAAATTGCTGAACAGAAATGTGGAACCTTTACAATTCAGTTGGACCCAGAACTAACCATACAGAAGGCTAGCATCGAAAGCTGCAGCTAGTGTTAACTGGGTCACACCCCAACATATTCAGTGCAATAGATATTTTGAAAATAGAACAAGCTAACCAGGAAGCAACCATTAACAACTGAATGCTGGTGGAAAGTTGATACCAAGGAAGAAAATACAGAAAAGTGGATAATTTCTTCCGGCATTTTTAACGTCTACGCCAGGAGGGTAATATTAGCTTCCTACAGTATTTAATGGCCAAAGGCCGAAATGACAAAGGCCGAATTAACTCAGAATGAATTAATTGAAGGCCGAATTGACCCCCCCTATGAAGATGTTCCTTTAAAAATCTCCTGCAGATCCACCAGTCAGAATCTTTTGATATTTGATATGCAGTGACCTAAGGAAGTTCAGATTCCAGTTTGTTCAAATCAAGTCCCCTGGGTCATATTTGGGTTCCCTGAAGAAGCCCAAATTTGTACTTAGTGCAGTATACTGACTATCCTTTAAAATATCTTCTTCACATCCACGAGTCTGATTCTTTTGTTACGTAGCATTAAATTAAATCCCTAGACTCATATTTGAACTCCACATGGGGGCCCGAATTTTAACTTACCGGTAGTGCAGTATGAGGAATATTCTTCAAAGATTTTCTTCTTCAGACCCGCCAGGCAGAATCCTTTGATATTTGATATATAGCATTACCTTGACGTCTAGATTAATGTTTGTTCAGTGGTGCGCATAATTAAATTAAAAACCCCGACTTTTGTTATGATTTAAGCTATGGAGATATGAAAATAGTGTGATACAAATTTCCCCGCTTGACATAATGTTTGATAAAATATAATATATAATAATCTTCAATTTTTCTTACATGGCTAACATAGCTTCATTAACCTAATCGAAACAAAAGTAACTTTAACAATATTGACATCAGCAGGATGCTTTTAATTTTCTTGTTCATGTAATACTTTACAGTACATGTATGCCAAATGTGCTGTTGAGTTACTTTGTTTTTATTGTTATATGCCTGTTTTGAAAAAACGGTTGTATTATGTGATTGATCTGTCTCTCCGTAAACTTTCCCATTTCCAGATAATAAATTGAGTTTGGATTTATAGATCAGCACCAAACATGGTTTGTGTCTCTGTTATATCAAAATGAAGGTTAAATTGGAATTGGGGCTTGGTTCTGATGCTTTTTGAAAAGCTATGGGGCTTTTTGACATTTAATTTCGAAGAACAATCCGTAAACATAATAGGTACGATTTCTCATCCAACATCATGTACTTTTGTGACCGATTTTGGCTGTGGTTCTAGTTTGACATTTACTTTTGTCACTCATTTTTGCTCCGGTTAACTTTAGATCAGTTTATAGAAATAGCGGTTATTTGTTGGATGAAAACAGTGGTTATGTACCATTCGAAAAAGCTTACAGGACGTATAAAACAATGCCAGGAGAAGCTCTTGCTAGGTTTTTTTTTTTTTTTTTTAGGTTTGAACGACGCATTAACAGCCAGGGTCATATCATGTCGGTGACAGTTTTATGGGTGGAGGAAGCCGGAGTACCCGGAGAGAACCACCGAGCAACAATGAGCAGCTGTCAGCTCTCCAACATCTTAACTCTGTACCGCAGCACAGGCAGGGTTAGATTGGTTAAAGACATGCGCACCTTCGATGTGCAGTACACCTTAGTACACAGCATCATCGTACCCCCATGTAGGCAATCGGGGTTAAGTGCCTTGCCCAAGGACACAACGCGGGAATGCGAATCAGTCGCTGAAATGGTCACCCATCCAACTACTAACCGTGCTCGACGTTGTTTAACTTTGGTGATCCGACGAGAACCTCTTATCGCAATGCCACCGTACCCCAGCTCTTGCTATATTTCCAATTGAAATAAGCAAATAACACATGTGCTTCAAAACAGTTCAGGACCATCATATAGGAGCCAGGACGGTTATCAGCATGGTCTTGTTCATACAGGATGGACTAAAGACTTTGCTGGATCCCTTGTGGCCAGGGATGTGACTCACTGATGATTATTTTTTCTGACATCTCAACCTCTGGCGGGGGGGGGGGGGGGGGGGGGGGGAGTTAATTTTCCGTTTTCAAACCATGATAATAGCTGTATTGCTTTTCTGATAAATCATAAAAGCAACTGTGATTAAATACAGATGAAAACATGTTTAATGAAAAATGCACGACGACAAAAATGTGTAATAGGGTTCTCTGCACCCCACCCCTATTCATCATGTCTGACAACCCCGATGGAAAATTCAAATTCATAAACTGAGATAATAAATTCTTCAACATTACCGTTATTCAAATATGCAAAATGTTCAACATTTCATAAAAACATAACAAAATTGTTCCCATCATTGGAAAATATGGCAGTTTTAGATATCGATTTGCACCACTAAAAGATGAACAAGATAGTCAGATATGAACCCAGGGGTATGATTTGAACAAACTTGAATCATACCTCATTAAAGCTGCTACATACCAAATATCAAACAATTTTGACTGATGGATCTGCAGAAGATTTTAAAGAAATATTCCTACTGTCACATTAAGTTAAAATTCGGCCTCCCACTGAGCCCAAATATGACCCGAGGGAATTGATTTGAACAAACTTCAAGCTGACCTCCCCTCCTCCCCCAAAGAAACAGTATATCAAATATCAATTGAGTTTGTCTGGTAGAGCTGAAGAAGATTTTTAAATAAATTTCCTCATATTGCACAAAATTAAAATTTGGGTTTCGATGGGAAATAGGGACTTGTTTCGAACAAACCTGAATCTGACCCCTCCAATTCAACTATAGAATAAAATGGCTCACAACATTCCTCATAGAAAGTTAAATGCGAGTAGCTCCAGAAGGGGAATTCTCGGATGAAGCAACCATTGATGAAGGAACTTTCATGGGTTAAATACTTTTCCTACGCCACATCAATGATCTTACAAACTTAGTAACTTATCAGTTAGGCTTTTTGCAGATGACTGTGTATTGTACCGGGAAATAAACAACAAGGGGGCCACAGCACCCTACAAAATGAACTAACTTGTCTAGAAAATAGGCATCAGACTCAGATGTGCTTTAACACCAAAAGAGGAAAAAGTCATCAAATCTTCACCCCAATCGGCCATATACTAGAACATGTTCCATCTTACTCTTACCTTGGCCTACAAATACAGGAAGATCTTAAATGGAAAGAACACATCAACAATGTAAGTAAAAAGCAAACTCCACTCTCGGATTCCCCCACAGAAACCTCCAACATTGTCCAAGTGAATGCCGAAGAATAGCCTACACAGTCCTTGTAAGATCGATAACGGAATATGAAGCCATCATCTGGGACACATACACAAAGCAAGAGATCACAAAACTGGAAAACATACAAAGAAGGAATGCAAGATTCATCATGAAAAACTATAAATTAAGTGAAGAGTGTAGGACAAAAATGCTGGAGGAACTAAAACTACCTTAACTACAATCCAGAAGGCAGAAACAGTGCCTTACTTTCTTCTATAAAGTGATTGCAGGGCATATACCAGCAATACTCCCCAGACAAATTCATCAAGTTTCAGGCCCAAAAGCAACAGATTCGGTCCAAAAAAATTGACTGTGGTATAGTCACCAACATTGTATCATCTTCAGAAAGAACTCTGTAAGAAACAATGATAGACCCCTAACTGTACCAGCTTACAAAACAGACCAATACATAAATTCATTTTTTGTGTGCACAGCAGTCGATTGGAACCACCTTTACAAAAAGCTGTAGCAGCTAGCACAATAAAAGAGCTTAAAATCTATATGTACCCTAGCAGACCATCAAGATAGTCTGGTTCTCTCTTCTGTCATGTTTTGACCCAGGAGAGACTCTCCGTTTGGTATGAAGAGATCCTGTGAAGAATCGGTAGTCGAAGTAAACAGCCTTGGAAACATCACACATGTGTCAATTCCATTTGTGGACCATGATCATGTGGTCCTTTATTTTTTTTTTATAAATACGGTTCATTGATGAGGGTTTAGGAGACCGGTGGTTGACCTGGCATGGGTAGCATACAGACCTAGGGAGAAAAATAAACACAACTCTGTTTCCCGCATCATTGAAAGTATTGGGAAGAATCTCTTGCGAAATTTGGCGACCGGTTGACAATAACATTGATTTTTCAAAACCTGTACGACCACTACAACTCTGATCTATGTAACAGATCCCGAATCAAGAATAAGTCATTGTACTGTATTTGTATCCAGTTATCTATGTTTCGTCACTGTCACCAGATATACATCCATTAATCAAGTACAGGGAGAATCGACAATACAGTCAGCGAGATGCAACTTGACAACCCATTCCACTATCAGATCTGCTCTCCCAGATTTCCCAGGTGGTCGGCAAGACACGTAGACAACCAGAGTGACCTATCTCCCTGAGTCATCAGTATAGCCTGCGATGTAGAATTATCCTATGCCCAGTGATCGGTTAGACTGCCAATGTCAGAGACCACAGAAAACCTGCCCAATTCAACAGGCAGCAGGATCACCAGCCAAAAGAAACAGACAAAATTTCAAAGAGTCCAAACTGTACAGAACAAAGACGAAAGGCTTTAGTAGTCGATATGGCAGTCTTAATGCACAGTGATCAACACCCCAGTAGCAGGTGAGGTCTATCATACTATGATTAGCAGACATCTGGTAGACGTTACTGGGATGGTTCCAAAATTGCCTTCGAGAACTTACGGTCGAGTTTAGCAGGCCAGACAACAGGAACCCAATACTCGTTACAGGTAGTTCTGGAGAAGATTTTTTAAAAACATTTTGCAGGTGCTACCAGAAGTATGCCCCTTGTGGTGCACTCCGCGGGGTGTAGCAACTTTATTTGAACAAAACTGAATCGACATATAAGGAACATGCACATCAAATTTTCTTCAATTCGGACAAGTAATTTATGAGAAGTTGATAATGAAAAGTTCAGGCCGACAGACGGACGGATGTCCCAGACTCACTCATTGGAGTTGTGTGTATTTTGAATTGTGGGATGCATATTTTAACTTATGTGGTGTACTTGATACTTTGGGGGTGGGGGGTGGGGGTGGACATTCATTCATAATGTGTGGGTGTGGGGTTTACATAGCATGATTATGTTGGGTTTACAAGGCACTATCATGTGGGGTGTGGTGGGCATGTATATATGTTTATTCAAGGGGTGTAACTACATAGTACTTGAGGGAAGCACCCGTCAGATATATGTGGGGTTGATCATTCTATAAATGGAATAATTCTGATAAATGGTTTTCACATCAATTATTTTGGCTTGAGTTAAAATTTGGGTCCCAAAAATTTGAATTTGAGGAGAATAGGCAATTACCTGGTGGGTCTGTGTTATAAACTGATACCAAACCAACATGTCTGCAATGCAACTATGTGATATATTGCAAACTTCGTTTTCAGGTATCGCAGCACAAAATATTTTCCCATAGGCGACCATTATAACGTTCAAACGAAAAAAAATATGATCGCATAATTTTAATTTTGGCATTCAAATATCTTTATCAAGTATAGCCCTTCAAACAACTTTTTCTCACCTGAAAACAGGAGGTCATCAACAAATAAGAGAGAAAAGCTGACCGGAAGGGAAGTACCGGTCACATGCACATATTTTTCTGGGAATTCCCAACAAAACCCACACCAAAAGTCAATTGTAATTTTTAGGTCCAAAAGTCATCAAATCACCCTCTTTATTTATCTGGAATATTCAACAATAATGCAAGATGTCATTAGAATGTCTCAAATATATATTGAAACAATATATTTTCACAATGCTGCATATTTTTAGAGATTGCATCACTTCCAAGTGCAACATTTCAAGGCGGGTAACTCTAATTCAAATATTTACTGCAGCGATACCTATAATCATATCCAACCCTACCAATGTTACATTTTACCACTTTCATGAGACAAAAGAACCATATATGCATTAGAATTTAACTTTTGGCTTCCGTTGAGTCAAAAACACGAGAAATTTATTCTTTTAAAGAACTAGAGTGATGTCATGCATATAGCCCGACTGTCCCAGCAATGGCAATGCTGAGACACAAAATAATCTGAGCTATTTTTGTTAACCCTTTACCTAACCAATCTGCCATATCTGCACTCGTGATATACAAAAATTGATATTCAAATTTTATTTATTTATTGGTGTTTAAGGTCACATATGTTTGCACAATGGCTAATCATGACCACAACATGAGTATCAGCTCAATTTGACCAGGGGTGAGCGTTAATAAGCCATGTTGTATGCACCTCCCAAGCATTGGTGACTGGGTCCTCTTTTACCAGTAAAATAGAGCCTGTTTACCTCAATGAACTTCCTTCCTGGAGTTCCTGCGGGTGATTCAAATTTTATATTTTCATTTCTCTACCCCAAAACGGACCTCGTGACCTATTAATGGAACAGACTTGATGAGCTTGTTCCAAAAAGGACTAATAAGCCATGGTTAGAAGTAAAAAATGAAAAAATCTGATGTTTCAGAAAAATAATTTGTACTGTTGGCTTCAACTTGACTTAGGTAAAGGATTAAAGATGCAGTACATAAAGCAATGTTGGGCTATAGGAGTCAATTTTCTTTTTTGCATGTAATAACTCCAAATCCTTCAAAGTGCATTTTTTGGGGGAATAATTGCGTACGAGAGAGAGAGAGAGAGAGAGAGAGAGAGAGAGAGAGAGAGAGAGAGAGAGAGGAGAGAGAGAGAGAGAGAGAGAGAGAGAGAGAGAGAAACGAGGTAGAAACCGTTAATCCACACAATGGACAAACAATGGGGTACCTCGGTATGTAGGGTAAACAAGACTCTGTGTGTGTGTGTGTGTGTGTGTGTGTGTGTGTGTGTGTGTGTGTGTGTGAGTGTGAGTGTGGGTGTATGGGTTTGTCTTGCCAACTTGACGAGGTAACTAGACAAAAGAGTTTGCGTGTTTCGCCTTACCGAGGTACAAAAGACAAAAGAAACCCTTTACCTCGGTTGTTTTCCCAGAACTGTACCGGCAAAACGAGGTAGAAACCGTTAGTTCACACAAAGGACAAACAATGGTGTACCTCGGTATGTAGGGTAGACAAAACTCTGTGTATGTGTGTGTGTGTGTGTGGGTTTGTCTTACCAACTTGACGAGGTAACTAGACAAAAGAGTTTGCGTGTTTCGCCTTACCGAGGTACAAAAGACAAAAGAAACCCTTTACCTCGGTTGTTTTCCCAGAACTGTACCGGCAAAACGAGGTTGAAACCATTAGTCCACACAAAGGACAAACAATGGGGTACCTCGGTATGTAGGGAAAACAAGACTGTGTGTGTGTGTGTGTGTGTGTGCGTGTGTGCATGCGTGCGTGCGTGCGTGCGTGCGTGTGTGTGTGTTTTTGAGGTTAAAAAATCGCACTGGCACAGACATTTCATACTGAAACGTTTTTTTTCTTTTAATATGCCGCTGAAAAATTGTTTTCATTTACTGAACCCTGATTGGTTTCAAACATGACAAAAAAGTACATAAAATTGATTTAATCTAAGTGATGAGCTTAGGAACTGGTTAAACTGACTGGCAAAAATTGATGTTATTCATTGATGGGCTCTAATTTAGTCCTTACAAGGATGTTACGCAAGCTTTTGTTCTTCTTATAGGCGATGACAGGTCGAAGATTCAAAGGTTCATTTAATTTAGCATTGGTAAAATTGAATTCATCTTTTAACATTTTTGCTATTTCGATATTCATTCTGTTGTACGTTAAAGTGAAGGGAATGATAGACCTCCTTTCGCATTCGCCCTCTGATATGTTCATACCAAATTGCCAGAGGGTTTGAAGCGTATTGATCCAAAAAGCTTCACGTTTTTTTCTAAATTCGTCAGTTTCTTCTAATGTGTCTTTAATTGGTGGTTGTTCAATAGGATGGATCTCGAAATCGTCCAAAGAATGGCCAGGAAGGTTAAAATGTTGTGCTACTGGGGCATCAGCATTATGTTTTATATCCTGTTTGTGTCTAGTAGCACGTTCTCGAAAAGGATTTTGACTTTGACCAACATACTGTTTCTGACATCGTTTACAAGTGATAAGGTAAATAATGTTTGGTGAATCACAATGGAGGGGGTTACGGATCTGATAATGATTTTTCGTTTGTTCGGAGGAAAATTCCTCTTTCTGATCAGGCATAAAAGTATGCAGTCTACAACGAGGCTTTTTGCAATTAAATACCGCGCCACTACCATTCTGCAACGGTCTGTTGTGTTCAATCTTCAGTGGTTCGAAATCGGTAGTTTCAGCTGGACTTTCGAGCTTTTTCAGGGTTTGGGATTTCAGGCTACGCAAGAGGTGCAGCGAGTACCCTCTCGATCTGAGGGCGCCAAATAGAGTAGAACAAGCCTCATTGAAATTTACCTTATCACTTGAATTGCGGTGGAAACGAATGAGTTGTGATTTGATGATACCTTTAAATGTATGTTGAGGATGAAATGATTTTGTGTGCAACCATTGATGTGAATCAGTTGTTTTAAAATACACTTTATAATCTAAATGACCGGACGCCTGAAACTGCTTGCCTTTATACACGGTCACATCGAGAAAATCAACAGAATTTTCACTGATAGTAGCTTTCAATTTAATATTTGGATCGTGATTGTTCAAAATTTCTAAAAATTCATCAAAATCTTCTTTTGAATGTTCCCAAATAATAAAAATGTCATCTAAATACCTGAGATATACGAGAGGATGCTTTGCACATTTGCTTAAGGCATTTTCCTCCCATTCCGCTACATAAATGCTTGCAAAATTAGGACTGAATCTTTTGCCCATAGGACAACCCATTATTTGTAGAAAATATTCTCCATTGAATTGAAAGTCATTACCTTTTAAGCTCATCTCTAAAAGATCCAAAATTTGTTCATCCGGGCGTTTCGCATCCGGATATTTTTCAAATGCATTTTTAACTGATTTAACACCTTTATCAATATCAATGTTCGTATACATACTGTCGATATCCAAAGTAGCCAGAATTGCATTTTTCGATATTTTCAATTTCGAAATTTTTGACAGGAAATCCTGTGTATTTTTTAGATAGCTCGGATGTCTATTTGCTATAGGTTTCAGATGATAATCAATTAATTCCGAGATCGCATAAGATTCCGAATTACAATCTGATACAATTGGCCTCCCGGGTGGAGTTAAGTCATCCATCCATGAAGAACGGTCCTTGTGGATCTTTGGTAGGATATAAAATTGTCTTGTTTGAGCACTGAGCTTAGCTGTTAAATATTTCATTTGTTTTTTGGTAATGTGACCTTCGTCGAGGAGAAATTTTAAGATCTTATTGAATTTTTCGATATTACTGTGTGTGTGTGTGTGTGTGTGTGTGTGTGTGTGTGTGTGTGTGTGTGTGTGTGTGTGTGTGTGTGTGTGTGTGTGTGTGTGTGTGTGTGTGTGTGTGTGTGTGGGTTTGTCTTACCAACTTGACGAGGTAATTAGACAAAAGAGTTTGCGTGTTTTGCCTTACCGAGGTACAAAAGACAAAAGAAACCCTTTACCTCGGTTGTTTTCCCAGAACAGTACCGGCAAAACGAGGTAGAAACCATTACTCCACACAAAAGACAAACAATGGGGTACCTCGGTATGTAGGGAAGACAAGACTCTGTGTGTGTGTGTGTGTGTGTGTGTGTGTGTGTGTGTGTGCGTGTGCGTGTGTGTGTGTGTGCATGCGTGCGTGCGTGCGTGCGTGCGTGCGTGCGTGCGTGCGTGCGTGCGTGCGTGCGTGCGTGCGTGCGTGCGCGTGCGTGCGTGCGTGCGTGCGTGCGTGTGTGTGGGTTTGTCTTACCAACTTGACGAGGTAACTAGACAAAAGAGTTTGCGTGTTTCGCCTTACCGAGGTACAAGAGACAAAAGAAACCCTTTACCTCGGTTGTTTTCCCAGAACTGTACCGGCAAAACGAGGTAGAAACCGTTAGTCCACACAAAGGACAAACAATGGGGTACCTCGGTATGTAGGGTAGACAAGACTCTGTGTGTGTGTGTGTGCATGTTGTGTGTGTGTGTGTGCATGTTGTGTGTGTGTGTGTGCGTGTTGTGTGTTGTGTGAGGTTGTGTAGGTGTGTGTGTGTGTGTGTGTGTGTTTGAGGTTAAAAAATCGCACTGGCACAGACATTTCCTACTGAAACGTTTTTTTTCTTTTAATATGCCACCGAAAAATTGTTTTCATTTACTGAACCCTGATAGGTTTCAAACATGACAAAAAATACATAAAATTGATTTAAACTAAGTGATGAGCTTACTAACTGGTTAAACTGACTGGCAATAATTGATGTTATTCATTGATGGGCTCTAATTTAGTCCTTACAAGGATGTAACGCAAGCTTTTGTTTTTCTTATAGGCGATGACAGGTCGAAGATTCAAAGGTTCATTTAATTTAGCATTGTTTAAATTGAATTCATCTTTTAACATTTTTGCTATTTCGATATTCATAAGGGCTAACAAGCAATGGTTAGAGGTAAATGAAAGTGTCAATGATACTGTTGCTCAACTTGTGTAAGAATGGACATGTATAGTATGTGACACGGCTATGACACACATCTAGGTAATGACCTGATAACAAAGGTACATGTAAACTATTGTAAAGGTCTGTATATAAATACTGGTCGTAGCCTGTAACAAATGTACAGGTAAAGTATTGTAAAGGTGGGTGACAGTTAGATGCTAAACTAGAAAAGAAATCTCCATGGGGGTTAATGTTACAATGGGGATCCTTGTATGGTGCACCATAAGCCAAATGTTTGCAGCTGATTTGGCCTGTTTGATTCAAACCCTTCTAAGGTTGATTCATATTAATTAATAAATATTTGTCCAGTCCTTCTTAAAATATAGGTATTTGAATTTTTTATCTTTTTGCTCATAGGGTTCCCACGGGTGAGTTTTTTTTTATTTTCTCATTGGAAATAGAAAATCTGGTTGTGCTAATAATGTTTACCATCCCCAAACAACACCAATTTTTAACACAGGAACTTGGCTTCAACACATTTGAATGTACACATACTAGGGATGCTAAATTCAAGAAACATTCTTTTGTCTGGTGTTTTTGGAAAAGATTTTTAATTATCTCCCTTCCTGAGTCCCCGAGTGGGTCTGACTGAACCCGAAAATATTTGTTCTCATACCACAGTGATAACAAAGACACCCAATAAATTTATAGCAAACATTACTGACATAAAAAATGTTCTTTACAGGTTCTGTACTAAAAATGTAAAACACGCAATTCCTGCAAATATGACTGCCGACAGGCTTTTTGCCCAAGCCCAAAATCACTTGTTACCATCCCATGATGATAACAAATGTAGTCCTAGAAGTTCTGTATAAAAAACTGATTGCACCTAATTTTGGTACAAAATGGCCACCAGCAACCATCTTAATTTTGGACCGCACCCAACAACACTCGTTCTCATCCTTAGGTGATAACAAAGGTACCCAAGAAGTTTTGTGAAGATTGGTTCATAAATATAGCACCTAGCCTGAGCTGTATTGACATGTGTCCTTATGGAGTAAAAGTAGAACTGAAGAAATCAAAGTTAATCTAATTTGCATAATTTCTGCACGAGAAAAAAACCTGTATTATATGTAATGTATTTCATGTTACTAGACATTCATACAAAAATTTATTCAAATCAGAACTTTCATACAGAAGTTCTGTACAAAAAACTGATTGCATAATTTCGGTACAAAATGGCTGCTAGTGACCATCTTGAATATCGGACCACACCCAAAAACACTAATTCTCGTCCCACTGTGATAACAGAGGTACCCAAGAAGTTTCGTAAAGATTGGTTCATAAATACGGCCTCTAGGCTGAGACATATAGAAGTTCTGTACAAAAAACTGATTGGACCTAATTTCTGTACAGAATGGCCACGAGCAGCCATCTTGAATTTTGGTCCTCACCCCAAAACACTTGTTCTTGTCCCAAGGTGATAACAAAGGTACCCAAGAAGTTTCGTGAAGATCGGTTCATAAATAATTCCCTAGCCCGAGCCGTATTGACATATGTACTTATTGTGTATAAGTAGCACTGAATAAATCAAAGATCACCTAATTTGCATAATTTCTGCATGAGAAAGAACCTGTATTATATGTGATGTATTCCATGTTACTAAACATTCATAAAACATTTATTCAAATCAGAACTTTCATACAGAAGTTCTGTACAAAAAACTGATTGCACTAATTTCAGTACAAAATGGATGTTGGTGGCCATCTTGAATTTCGGACTGCACCCAGAAACACTCGTTCTCGTCCCGAGCCATATTAAATTGTTGACGGGCAGACAGGCATCAAGATGAACAGACGGATGACGGGCCATGGCATAACCTCAAATTTGACGATGTCAAAGTTAAGCTAAAAATGAAAAAATCTGAGGTTTCAGAAAAATAATTTTTACTATTGGCTTCAACTTGTGTCAGGTAAAGGGTACATAAAACATTTTCTTTCTGAAATCTTCTATGATTATACAACTGTAAAATAATTTTGGTAAAAAGTGACAAGAAAAACGTTCTGCCTTTTAACTTCTTTCTGAAAGAAAGTATAAAATTATGTGTTTTCTGAAAATGTCAACAAAATTTGTAGTTAGATCATCAGCTGCACAGCTCTGTTGACTGGGAAATATAACTGCAGTCAATATAAGTTGGAATTCTTCAACTTAAAACTTGTGGTTTAAATTTTTAAAAAATAAACTTCAAATTCAAAGGGACAATTTTTTTCTGCATGTAATCACTCCAAATCCTTAAAAATGCATTTTGGGGCAAAAAAAAAAAAATTACCTAACTGACACTGTGAGGGGTTGGGGGGGGGGGGGGGGGGGGGGCAGGGGCAGGGGAATTGGGCTACAGGAGTCAAATTTTATTTTGCATGTAATAACTCCCAATCCTTCAAAATGAATTTTGGGAATAATTGCCTAAATGACACAGATGGGTGTGGGTGGAGGTGGGAGGGGGTTATTATTGGAGTCAATTTTTTTTTGCAGAGGATAACTCCCAATCCTTCAAAATGCATTTTTGGAAATATTGCCTAAATGATAGGGGAGGGGGTGGGGGGGGACCCATATTCAAACATGGCCTGTATTACTAGCTGGAAAATACCAATATCAACTTTTGTTGAAATCAAATAATCCAAACTGGAGTTATCGATCGGAAACCACTTGTTTACAGGCAGATGGACGGATGGATAGACAGGCAGATGGACAGACCATTTACACAATATGACCATTTTTACAAATGGGCATATAAAAAAGTAATATCAAATTTGAAGAGAATCGCATAATTAGAACTGGATTTATCTTCTGGATAACATGGGGAGGAGGGAGGAGTGGATTGATTCCACCCATCTCCCGTAATTTTTGGAGACAGCATCAAAGTCCCTCACTCCCATTTCCTTCCAATCTGTATCACTTATGTAAAACAACAGAAGTATGCTGCAGATGGCATATCTTTATATTTCAAACTGTAAAGCTCAGGTAATGAGAATAAAGCTGCATACGAGTAAAAGAAATCATGTCTGTGAATGCAATTATTATTGATCATACAAGAACAAAAAGTGACAAAGTATGTGTTAGAGGCCCAATTTTAAATTTAAAGAAACTAAATTCAAAAACCATTTTGAAAAGGGTTAAATTAACGCAAATATTTATTGAAACCACTCTACACAGCATCAGTAGACCTTGCCCCAAATGAAAAACAATGACGTAACACAGTGTTCGAAGAATAAAAGGTACAACCTTGAAAAGCAAAACTTTAATCTGAAACTTTAACTCTTAGAAGCCGGGCAATTAGAATGAATTTATTGAACATGACATACCGTGAAAAACTTACAGTAAAGCAGGTGCTTCTAGTCAAGTGTTGTCTGCCTATTCAGACAGACGACACCGGACTAGAAGCACCTGCTCAGTGTTTAATTCTCCCCCAGCCCAAAGATAGCGGAACAGTCACAGAGAGATTACCTGCCGTATTACATCACAGGCAAGAAAACTCGACCTTCTAAGAGTTAAGCTGGGAATACTAAGTAAAACTGACTGCAAAAGAGGGTTAAATATAAAGTATAATATAGTCACTCTAAATCCTTCAAAATGCATTTTGGAGCAAAGAAAAAAAAGTGCCCAATTGATATCTGGAGGTGGGGGGGGGGGGGGGGGAGTGTGGAGTGTGGGGGGTGGAGGTGGAAGGATTGGTAGGAGTCCAATTTTTTCTGCATGTAGTCACTATATAATACTTCAAAATGAATTGTGGAGCACAGAAAACAAGAGGCCCCAAGGGGCCTGAGGGCGCTCACCTGACATGGTAGCCAAAATATCAACCCAGAGAATTGATTTCAACAAGTTGCATCTGCTCCTCCTAAGAAAAGCTTATACCAAATATCCAAAGATTCTGACCAGTGGATCTAAAAAAAAAGAAGATTTTTAAAGAATATTCCTCATATTGAACTAAGGAGCCCATATATGAACCCAGGGACTTGGCTTTAACAAATTTGAATCTCACCCCCCTAAGGATGCTGCACACCAAATATCAAAACATTCCGACTGCTGGATCTGAAGAAGAAGATTTTTAAAGAAAATTCCTCATTTTGAACTAAGTTACAATTCAAGCTCCCACAGTGAGTCCAAATATGGACCTAGGGACATGGCTTGAACAAACTTGAATCTCACCCCCCTAAGGATGCTGCATATCAAATATCAAAACATTCCAACTGCTGGATCTGAAGAAGATTTTTAAAGAAAATTCCTCATTTTGAACTAAGTTATAATTCGGGCTACCACAGTGAGCCCAAATATGAACAAAGGGACTTGGCTTGAACAAACTTTAATTCCCCCCCCCCCCCCTCCCCTCTAAACATGGTGCATACCCAATATCAAAAGATTCTGCCCGCTGGATCTAGAGAAGAAGATTTTCAAAGAAATTTGCCTGAAATGCACTAAGTTTGAATTCGAGCTTCTATAGTGAGCCCAAATATGAATCTAGTGAGCCGATTTAAAGAAACTTGAATCAGATCCATCCCACAATGTTGCATACCAAATATCAAAAGATTCTGCCTGTTGAATCTGGAGAAGATTTTTTAAGAAATTTGCCTGAAATTCACTAAGTTCGAATTTGGGCTTCCATAGTGAGCTCAAATATGAATCCAGGGGGGGGGGGGGGAGGCCGATTTGAACAAACTTGAATCAGATCCACCCCAGAATGTTGCATACCAAATATCAAAAGATTCTGCCTGCTGGATCTGGAGAAGAAGATTTTTTAAGAAATTTGCCTGAAATGCACTAAGTTTGAATTCAAGCTTCTATAGTGAGCCCAAATATGAATCCAGGGGGCCGATTTGAAAAAACTTGAATCAGATCCACCCCTCAATGTTGCATACCAAATATCAAAAGATTCTGCCTGCTGGATCTGGAGAAGAAGATTTTTTAAGAAATTTGCCTGAAATGAACTAAGTTCGAATTCAAGCTTCTATACTGAGCCCAATTATAAACCCAGGGGGCCGATTTGAACAAACTTGAATCAGATCCACCCCACAATGTAGCATACCAAATATCAAAAGATTCTGCCTGCTGGATCTGGAGAAGAAGATTTTTGAAGAAATTTGCCTGAAATGCATTAAGTTCGAATTCGGGCTTCTATAGTGAGCCCAAATATGAATCCAGGGAGCCGATTTGAACAAACTTGAATCAGATCCACCCCACAATGTTGCATACCAAAAATCAAAAGATTCTGCCTGCTGGATCTGGAGAAGAAGATTTTTGAAGAAATTTGACTGAAATGCACTAAGTTCCAATTCAAGCTTCTATACTGAGCCCAAATATAAACCCAGGGGGCCGATTTGAACAAACTTGAATCAGATCCACCCCACAATGTTGCAAACCAAATGTCAAAAGATTCTGTCAGCTGGATCTGGAAAAGAAGATTTTTGAAGACATTTGCCTGAAATGCATTAAGTTCGAATTCGGGCTTCTATAGTGAGCCCAAATATGAATCCAGGGAGCCGATTTGAACAAACTTGAATCAGATCCACCCCACAATGTTGCATACCAAATATCAAAAGATTCTGCCTGCTCGATCTAGAGAAGAAGATTTTTTAAGAAATTTGCCTGAAATGCACTAAGTTCAAAATCGGGCTCCTATACGGAGCCCAAATATGAACCCAGGGGACCGATTTGACCAAACTTGAATCAGATCCACCCTACAATGTTGCATACCAAATATCAAAAGATTCTGCCTGCTGGATCTGGAGAAGAAGATTTTTTTAGAAATTTGCCTGAAATGCACTAAGTTTGAAATCGGGCTCCTATACTGAGCCCAAATATGAACCCAGGGGGCCGGTTTGAACAAACTTGAATCAGAACCACCCTACAATGTTGCATACCAAATATCAAAAGATTCTGCCTGCTGGATCTGGAGCAGAAGATTTTTTAATGTTTTTCCCATTGCCTACAGTGTTAAAAAGTGAAGACTCAGCACTTTTTCAAAGTCCTGAAAAAAGTTCCTTATGATCAAACCGATAGGGATTTTTTTTAACCATTCTATTCTACTGGATAAAAGTAAGCTTTATACAAAATAAGAATTCTCTGTGCCGTGTAGTTTTGGAGATATGGCAGTTTTAAGGTTTTTCCTATTTTTAGCTCCCGAGATTCCCACAGGGCAATGAGAAAATTTTTTTTTGCATCAATCCATTACTTATGACCCATTATCATCTCATACCAAATTTGGTTCAAATCGACCTCACGGTTCTGAAAATAGAAATTTTAGGCGTGGCCAAAATTTTTGCCCCTCCCATAACAAAGGCAAATAATGCCTGACAAACTTCTGTTGAACAAACTTCATTCTAAACCTCAAAAGGACTCTGTATACCACATATCAAGTCTCTGCTAATGGTGGTTCATTAGAAGATTTTCAAAAAATTTGGCCATTTTTTCCCCACACCTCTGCTCAATATGAGCCAAAACCCATTTTGGATAAAAATCAAAATGCCACTATATAACCAGTACTTACCTGAAATTTAATTAAAATGTGGCCAGTGGTTTAGGAGAAAGAGGCTCAAAAACCACCTTCACACAGGACGACGGACGACAGATGAAGGACGACGGATGACGAGTGATAAGAAAAGCTCACCCTGACTTTCAGTCAGGTGAGCTAAAAATGCCTAATTGGTGGTGGTGGGGGGGGGGGGGGGGGGGGGGGGAGGTCAGGGCAATAACTCCAACAATTTTCATTGGATAATGGTGGTCGTCGCATTTCACATAGAGATTATTGCTATAGAGAAATAAACTGATAATAATTGAAATCTGTTAACTATTGTTCAAGTTATGCCATAAACAAAGTTCAGACAGACCAATGGATGGACGGATGGAGGTCTAAGCTGTATTCCTCCCTTGTGGAAGGATAAAAACTAACAAAGTATGTGGTAGAAGCCTAATTTGAAATTTAGAGAAACTAAGTTCGAAAACCATTTTGAAAAGGGTTAAATTAATGCCAATATTATTTGAAACCACTGTATACAGGTTCAGTAGACCTTGCCCCAAATGAAAAACAATGACGTTGCAACACAATGTTTGAAGAATAAAAGGTACAACCTTGAAAAGCAAAACTTTAATCCAAAACTTTAAGCTGGGAATACTAAGTAAATCTGATTGTAAAAAAGGGTTAAATATTTCCTAAAACCGATAAAAAAAATCCTTGATGTAAATGCAATCATTAAGTTGAAGTGACCCTGCAAGAATTAATGTAACAAAGTATGTGGCAAAGCCTAATTTCAAATACAACGAAACTAAGTCTGAAAACATGTTTAAAAGGGGTTAAAATCATGCCAGTATTAATGAAAATCAATGTAGAAAGGTTCAGTAGACAGTAGACATTGTCCCAAATGAGAAACAGTGACATTGCACTAAACTGTTTGAAGAAAAAACTTTAACCTGGAAGTTGTAAGTTAAATTGCCATAAAAAAGGGTTAAATATTTCCCAAAATAGCATGAAACATAATGAGAATGATACAATCAATAGTAATTAATATTAATTTTAAAGAAAAAAAAACTTTAACCCGGACTAAAAAACTTTAACCACAAACTTTAGACAAAACTCTAAATAACAGATGGACAGACAGAAGTCATGACTTTTGCCCTCACTGTAAACAGTCGGACTAAACAGAAAAAAAACTTTAACCTTCAGTATAAAAAACTTCAACCACAAACTTTAACCAAAACTCTAAATGTTAACAGATGGACGGACAAAAGTCATGACTATAGCCCTCACTGTAAACAGTTGGGCTAAAAATGTCCAAACTTTGTCAAATGGGCATAAAAAATGACATTGCCCCCAAAAGATTTTTTTAGCCTGTAACCTAATAAGTATGCTGAGAGGGATAAGAATTCACAGTTTTCTTTGAAAAACTACCCTGATACCAAAAGAAAAGTAAAATCTGCATCAGCACATCTCATTTTGGGAAAAATCTGTCTCAATTAACCACATTGCATGAGATATACATGTAGTGTTCCAATCCCCTCAAAACAATATGAATAGCAATTTCTGTTTAAAAAATTGGGGTTCAAGCTATAAATTTCACCAATATCAAAGGACAGAGCCTTTTTATTCCAACAATTGATGTCAACTTTTCTTCTTCCTACTGATGTGGTAAAATATAGCCATGAATGTGACTCAAAACAAGTCTCTTGTGATATTGAATTTCCCATTAATAATAAGTTATAAATTACATTATGTCTTCTGGAGACATTTCACATTGTGTTTGATGAATATTCTGCAATTTTTCTCAGAAACAGCCTCAGTTTTCGCAGTTAAGGCACCCAGTCATTGGTATGGCACTGACAAACCATAAAACAGTATGACTATTACTGCTGTTGTGGTATCTCATAACACTGTTAAATGCCTGGAACTATTAATTATTGATTCTAGAGAGCAATGCTTGTGCTGCAAGTAGCCATAAGTGCACTTCCTCTAATTTAGTTTTAAGCCCCACAGACATCCATTCTGACAAAAAGAGTGAAATTGTAGAAAATAGGTTTCCAAAGAGGATGAATCAGATATTTGCTTGTATAATAGAGCGGTCTTTGATATATTTGTGTGTGTCTTGGGGGGGAGGCTGAAATATAGTCAATTGCCAATTACTGAAAATGTTCAGCCAGGCTCACGAAAAGCAGAAAAAAACACCTTGTCTGATATAGAGAGACAGACAGACAGACAGGCAGACGGACAGAGACTTGCAGTCACACATTTTGGAAGTCTACATGAGAGTACTGAATGACATACAAAGATAAATATAATGAGAAGAGCCAGGACAAGGTTGTCAAATAGAAAAAAGCACAGTGGACCATGAGTGCTGCAGTCCCAATGCAAATCATAAGATGAAAGTGTCAATGTCACTGTAGCTCAATTTGTTAAGACATGTACATGTATAGTATGTGACACAGCAATGACAAACATCTAGGTAATGACCTGATAACAAAGGTACATATAAAGTATTGTAACGGTCTGTACATAAATACTGACCATAGTCTGTAACAAATGTATAGGTAAAGTATTGTAAAGGTGGGTGACAGACAGATGCTCAACTAGAAAAGAAATCATTGAGTCCCAGAGTGGGTCTGAAAGAAACCCCAAAATATTTGTTCTCATAGCACAGTGATAACAAAGGCACTCAAAAACACTTGTCCCTGTCCCAAGGTGATAACAAAGGTACCCAAGAAGTTTTCGTGAAGATCGGTTCATAAATACGGCCTCTAGCCTGAGCCGTATAGAAGTTGTGTATAAAAAACTGATTGGACCTAATTTTGGTACAAAATGGCCACTGACAACAATCTTGAATTTTGGACCGCACCCAGAAACAAGATAACAAAGGTACCCAAGAAGTTTCATGAAGATCGGTTCATAAATACAGCCTCAAGCCCGAGCCGTATTGACATGTGCACTTACTGTGTATAAGTAGCACTGAATAAATCAAAGTTCATCTAATTTGCATAATTTTTGCACGAGAAAAAAACCCATATTATATGTGATGTATTCCATGTTACTAAACATTCATTCAAAAAATTACTCAAATCAGAACCTTCATATAGAAGTTCTGTACCAAAAACTGATTGTACCTAATTTTGGTACAAAATGGCAGCTGGCAGCCATCTTGAATTTTGGACCGCACCCCAAAACACTCGTTCTCGTCCCAAGGCGATAACAAAGGTACCCAAGAAGTTTCGTGAAGATCGGTTCATAAATACAGGCTCCAGCCCTAGCCTTATTGACATGTGCACTTACTGTGTAAAAGTAGCACTGAATAAATCAAAGTTCATCTAATTTGCATAATTTCTGCACGAGAAAAAAACCCGTATTATATGTGATGTATTCCACGTTACTAAACATTCATACAAAAATTTATTCAAATCAGAACTTTCATACAGAAGTTCTGTACAAAAAACTGATAGCACTAATTTTGGTACAAAATGGCTGCTGGTGGCCATCTTGAATTTCGGACCGCACCCCCAAAACACTCGTTCTCGTCTCACGGTGATAACAAAGGTACTCAAGAAGTTTCGTAAAGATCGGTTCATAAATACGGCCTCTAGCCCGAGCCGTATTGAATTGTTGATGGACAGATGAACAGACAAACAGATGGTCAGATGGACGACGGACAACTGGCCATGGCATAACCTCAAATTTGACTTACGTCCAAAAACATTCATTCTCGTCCCACGATGACAACAGAGGTACCCAAGAAGTTTCGTAAAAATCGTTTCATAAATACGGCCTCTAGCCTGAGCCGTATAGAAGTTGTGTACAAAAAACTGATTGGACCCAATTTCGGTACAAAATGGCAACCGGCAGCCATCTTGAATTTTGGATCTCATCCAGAAACACTCGTTCTTGTACCAAGGTGATAACAAAGGTACCCAAGAAGTTTCGTGAAGATCGAATCATAAATACAGCCTCTAGCCCGAGCCGTATTGACATGTGCACTTACTGTGTATAAGTAGTGCTGAATAAATCAAAGTTAATCTAATTTGCATAATTTCTGCACGAGAAAAAAACCTGTATTATATGTGATGTATTCCACGTTACTAAACATTCATACAAAAATTTATTCAAATCAGAACTTTCATACAGAAGTTCTGTACAGAAAACTGATTGCACTAACTAAAGTACAAAATGGCTGCTGGTGGCCATCTTGAATTTTGGACTGCACCCCCAAAACACTCGTTCTCGTCTCACGGTGATAACAAAGGTACTTAAGAAGTTTCGTAAAGATCGGTTCATAAATACGGCCTCTAGCCCGAGCCGTATTGAATTGTTGATGGACAGATGGACAGACAAACAGATGGTCAGATGGACGACGGACAACTGGCCATGGCATAACCTCAAATTTGACTTACGTCAAAGTTGAGCTAAAAATGTAAATGTATGATATTAAATTCAGTCTCCAAAAACATACTGTACAGTCTTTCCAAATGTTTCCCAGAAGCTGTGAGGCTCAGTATGGGTGATAGATGGACTTGAATCAAGCAGTGAACAATAATTCACAACTGTCATTGTTGTTCTGTGCTGTAACACAGCAATCATTACAGCACTAGCACTAGACTACTATATTGGTAGCTGTGCACAAATGCCATTCATTCACATTTACTACTTTATTATGTTGGTTTTCCCAATATAGCACCCCCTCCCCCCCCCCCCCCCCACACACACCCCAAATGTCTATTCTAGAATACTCTTTCAATGAAGGAATTGTTTTGTAACATCTTTAAGAGCATAATATTGAGAAAAACTTCTATATACCAGTGAATGCACAGAAAAGTTTTTCAGGTTGTGTGTTTGAATTGTGGTTTGGGAACTGGTTGGAAGATTGGTATCCCCCCCCCCCCCCCCCCCCCCCCCCATTCCTACTTCTATGAGGAGGAACCATGATTTAAATAAATATGTTAATAGGGTACAATAGGCTGTTAGTTGGCAGTTGACAGAGGTTACAGTGTGCTCCTGGAGACTACACTTGCTCAAGATGTGACTTTGCTTGTATTAACAGCCTTATTTTGGTAATATATAGCCTTTATTGCTCACTGTGTCAATAATATAATTTTTCAAGACAATTAAACAGCGTTGTGAGGTGTGTGGCCCCCAATGAACATTTAAATGTGAAATAAGCACAAGAAATGATAATTAAATCAGGTTTGCAAGCCCAAAATTGCAAAAAAAATAATACTTCCTATTGGTATCACAGCACTAAATATTTTCCCATACATGACCATTATAATGTCCAAGCGAAAAAAAAATATGATCGCATCTCTTGAATTTTGACATTCAAATATCTTTGTCAAGTATAGCACTTCAGAAAACTTTTTCTGATCTGAAAATAGGAGGTCATGCAACAAATAAGAGAGAAAAGCTGACAGAAGGGGAAGTACCGGTCACATGCACATATTTTTTAGGGAATTCCCAACAAAACCACACTAAAAGTCAATTGTGTTTTTTAGTTCCAACAGTCATCAAATCACCCTCTTTATTTATTTGGAATATTCAACAAAAATGCAAGATGCCATTAGAATGTGTCAAATGTTTATTGAAATATATTTTCCCAAGGCTGCTTATTTTTAGAGATTGCATCACTTCTGAGTGCAACATTTCAAGGCAGGTAACTCTAATTCAAATATTTACTGCAGTGATACCTTCAGTATTCCTCTGGTGGGGAGTCATAGTCTTACTCATTGGAGTTGTGGGTATTTTGAATTGTAGGCGCATATTTTCACTTATGGAGTACACACTCCTCCAAACTCCAAAATGTGTGGTGTTACATATCACGATTATGAGGGGTTTACATGACACTATCATGTTGGGTGTGGTGGACTTGTGTATATGTTTACTGAAGGGGTGCAACTACATGGTACTATCGGGCGATATATGTGGGATTGATCATTCTGTAAATGGAATGATTCTGATAAATGTTTTGGCATCAATTATTTGGCTCGAGTTAAAATTTGGGCCCCAAAAAGTTGAATTTGTGGGTGAGGGGGGGGGGGGGGGGGGAGGAGGGGATAGGCAATTTCCTGGTGGGTCTGTGTTATTTATTTATATTTATTTATTGGTGTTTAAGGCCATATAACTATGCACAATAGCTAATAATGACCGTGGCAGTTTTACGGGTGGAGGAATCCGGAGTACCCAGAGAGAACCACCAAGCAATGACGAGCAGCTGCCAGCTCTCCAACATCGTAACTCCACACTGCAGCACAGGCAGGTTAGATTGGTTGAAGACATGCGTACCATCAACGTGCAGTACACCTTAGTACACAGCGTCATCGGTAAAGTGCCTTGCCCTAGGACACAATGTGGGAATCCGAATTGATCGCTCAGACGGTCACCCATCCAATGATTAAGAGAGCTCGACATTGCTCAACTTTGGTGATCTGACGAGAACTGGTTACTGCAATGCCACCGCGCCCCGGGTCTGTGTTATAAACTCATACCAAACCAACATGTCTGCAAAGAACTTATGTGACATATTGCAAACTTCGTTTCCAGTATTTCAGGACAAGGATATATTTCCTTGATTTTAATTAATAGAACATTGAGAGTGGAAAATAAAACTTCTGAGACAACTTGAGTAATATCGGAGTGAAATGCCACTACATGTTAATTAACTATTCTGTGTAAGTGGTGTTTATATATTTACGCAATTTAAAAGATGATGATCGGTCAATCATTATCGTGGTTATATTTTAAATAGCGTGTCATAAAAGTAATACTTTTATTTTGATAACTATTAAATCATATCTGATTGAAATTACCCAAAATGTACAAATCAGAAAATATCTACTTACATGTATACATTCAGTAACAACTAAAGTTTGGAAATCATAATATGCCAGCATGCCGGCTTAGTTAATTAGATGACAATGTTGACACATAGACACATAACTTTTGAGTTAACAGTTACAGTGAACAAAACAAGTGAAGTTAACTATTTATAATGTTGTTACAACAAAAATAAAAAAAATATCTGCTACTACTATGATGTACTCTGATATAGAAAAGTTACAATGCAAACTCATCAGATGCAAGCCAATAAACCTTCTGGAAAGTGATGTTGCAGTTGAGTTGAGCTGAGCTGTTTTACCTTCTATGACACACAAAACAATTCAGATTAAAATTCTGAACCCAAAAAACTAAATGAGTACATGGCCAAAACTTGTCAGATTTGACCAACCAGAATATTGTGTGGAATTCAACCTGTGGGTTGAACTCATAATCCATACCTAATTAGATGCAAGCATATGAACTTTTTGGTACTGATAATTGTAACTCGTTGCAGTTCAGTTGTTATGACTCCTGTATCACACAAAATAATTCAGATAAAAATTCTGACCCAAAAAAGAAAAAAAGTATAAGCTCAAAACTTGTGGGATTCGAGCAACCATAATTTTGTGGAGAATTCAACCTGTGTGTTGCACCCCATAAACCATACCTAAAGCCATACAAAGTAGATCTTCTGTTTCTCAGGCCATTATTTGTGGAATTGCATGCGGGCGAGCGTTTTTTTATTTTATTTTTTATTTCAGTAATTACTTCTTTGCCATCAAAAGTTCATGTTCTTGGTTCAAGTTTTAGGCCTCATAATCTGCAGAATAGCATGGGTGGTGTATTTCATCCCTTGAGTGGAAGAAGGCTTTGCAATGCTAAAGCATTGCAAAGCCTTCTTGCACTCAAGGGATAAATTCATCAATTTTTTTAACTTGGGTAAAAATATCAGACATAAACCATTTAATTTTAATTTTTTTAAAATTTAAATTGGTTATAAAAAGAGAGCATGCGGCTGCCAAAAGGACCATGCGGGAGGGCCTGAGAAACAGATTTTTAATTTTTTTAGGCCTAATCAGATGTAAGCATATGAACTTTCTGTCAACTATTAATTATAACCAGTTGGAGTTCAGTTGTTACAACTCCGAAAAAAATAAGAGTATATGGGGGATTCAAGCAACCAGAATTTTGAGGGGAATTCAACCTGTGGGTTGCACCCATGAATAAACTTTTAAAAACTGAATAAGGAAAAGGATATCTGGAGTCTCATGACAAGAGAAATATGTATATTCACTAATGTCCAATTTGTTCTATGGAGACAGCTTACATAAGCATTCATGCTTGCTGCAGAATCCAATTTCATTGATTATACATGTATTGTTATTCATGTTGATTATTACAATTTTATACGATGATGTATCAGTTTAACTTTGAAATAAACTAAGAGAAATGTAGTGGATTCAGTCTCAAGATGTTTTCTGCCTTTGAGTTGCAACTCATATTAAACAAATGAAAAATGTTGTGAAAAACTCGACAAAATCCCTACAAAAACAATACTCATACTATGATAATGGTATGGAAATGATGCAGCACAAAACTGAGCATTCAGGCAAATAAACTTAGTGAGAACTGACAGTTGAGGAAACAAAGTATCAGTCGAAAAATTGTGGGATTAAAGCACTGATAATTGTGGGGAAATCAACCTGTGGATTGCACCTCATAAACCCTACCCAATTTTATTATCAGTATTGGTAAGAATACTGTAGACGATTTCCAGGAACAACTGGTGCATGCTGTCAACTTTGTGAGTTGATTTCATATACTTGGTTATGTTCTATACATCTCAACCTCCATTTTGCCGTATTATTTGTGTACATTTAATTTGAATTTATGGAATACCAGAGGTGAGAATTTCAAGGTAAACAAATTTCCCTTACTTACAAAGCACCTTAAAATAAATTATTTCCTTGCATATAGTGGGTACCTGATCTGCTTCTTATACACCTTATCAACAATCCTCTATGACCGATGCATAATGGAATACCTGGAGCCTCCAGAAAAATGTAAATAAATGCACACTTGTAAATATATGCATGTGAGCAGATTCTGGTCACTTTGAAGATTCTTCAATTGAGGCCAATCATGATGTATATATTCTGTAACCTGGCACTACAGTTACATCAATAAATAATAAAACGAGAAAAGGTATGTGCTGTTTATGTTTATTAAAACAGGCTACTGTGAACAAGGTTGTTTTAATCGAGTTGTTTCAGTGTTTACGTTAAAATATCCAAGAACATGCACATGTACATGCCATCAGTGTACCATGCACTTTGCCGCTTGCGTTTGACCATCAAACAAATGACAGACTTTTTACAAATATCAAGGTGTACATGTCTGAATGTAGATTAGAGGGTGGGAGGGAGCGGCGGGTCATTCTATCTCAGAGCCTCTGGAATTGATGCAGTGCTTGTTTACTGTGGATGTCTTCAAGTGGATGGAATCCCCCCACCCACCTTGACACTGAATGTTTGGAGGGGAAAAAGGAAGATAAAGAAAAGTTTGTGAATCTTGTAGCCCCCTCTCTATCTCTCACTGAGGAGTTTTTTAATGTTTGCCATTCTGTTTCTTCAATGTCACAGAGTCTGAAAGAAGTAAACATGTAAGTGATTAAAATGAATTAATGATTGTAAAATCAGGTTGGGACATGCTGAAGTGATGGGAGTATAAAAAGGGTAACCCCCTCCTCGGAAGATATGCCGGGGGATAAATGCTACATTGATTGCCAGAGTTTGCATTAAGTGATTGGCATTCAACTACCATACAGGTAGTTATATTTTCAAATCACATGCTTACATGGTAAACCAGTGGAAATTTGATATCAGTCTGGCCACTGTACAGATTCTTAATCCTTAAACTCCAATATCCAATTAACACTAAACTCATATTTTTCTACAGTACTTCTAGAAGTAGAAATTTAAATTTTATAGTAAATGTCCTTTCTTATTATACCCACCGCAATTGTTTACAACAGGCTTGCATTACAGTGGAAGTCCTTAACTCAGAAAAATACTCTCTATTTTCTTCTTTCCCAAGCAATTTGGGAAAGAAAAGTGGTGCAAAAGCACCAAGAAAAAATAAGCCCAAACTGGGTTGACTGTGACCGGCGCACACCCAGTAAGGGACACTCTTCTCCCTGTACTAATCCACGGCTTCCAGAACCAGTGTGCAGATGTATAACCAACATGTCATTATATTTGAATACGCCAACACTGAGTTATGTGATCAGTGGGGAAAAAGGATTCTTACTATAAAATTTTAATTTCTTGTCAACCTACCTTACAATTGTTTACAACAGGCTGAACAGACAAGAGGAGGAGGTAATCACATAACCAACTCCCACATAACCCGATTATACTGGAACTGTGGACAGAAGGCGGCATTCCCTAGGCCGAAAAAATCATAGCATCACAACCATTAGTAAATGACAATGGGAGATGAGGTGTATGGCCCTGTGTGACACACAGACAGAAAGGACAGTACAGTGGAACCCTGTTAATTGAATAGACACTTTACCAAATGGAAATTATTCAATTAACATGGATATTCAATTAACAGGGATTATGTCACTTTTCTGTATTTTAGAGATAAACTTAGCATTTATTCTATTATATCTTGTTTGACAGAGCTCCATGAGCTCTTTCAAACAAAATATAATAGATTAAATGTCTGTATGTACTGAGGCCAAATAGGTAAAAAAAACAAAGGAAAGCAGGGTAGAGTCAGGGTAATTTTTTTGACAGGTAACAAGATTTTTTATTCAATTAACAAGAGTTTACTCTATAACTTATAGTCAATTAACAGGTCAAATTTGTACTGGAGGTATGGGAAATGGTTTTGCATTGGGAAATTATAATCAATTAACAGGGTTTTTCAGTTAATAAGAGATATCCAATTAAGTGGGCTCCACTGTACCAAGAACAGGGCTGGAACTGACCTTGCAAGAACCCTAATGGCTAGGGTTGATGACAGTCTGAGCAGAAGAAAGAGGGCCTAAAGAAAAGAGGTCATCAGACTGCTCCTGCAACTGATGCAGATAGGTGGAGAAAGTAGAAGCATTTCTCCAATAGGCTGCCTGTATAACATCGACAACTGACGGAATTAGCATAAGCCCAGGAGGTACACAATGCACGCACCTCGTGGGCAGAAAAGCAATTGGTAATACAATCGTCAGTCGCTAGACGAGCATATGAAGTGCAAAAAGCAAGACAAATCCATCTAGAAATGGACTGAGGAGAGATCTTCTGTCGACCAGGGATAAGAGGCAGAAAAATATCTTTTCCTGCCATTCCTAATGAACAATGTCCAGTTAGGTAAATGCAAATTGTACGAACTGGACAAAGGGGGATTACCCTCAGCAGAAGGAAGAGCCCTGATACAGACTGGAGGTGTAGTTTCTGCATCTGATTCTTGGCCAGAAAGGAGCAATCAGTGGTAAAGTAACAGTGTTGGTGGAGCTCCTGAAAAAGGCCGGATTAACAGAGAGGGAGTGAAGCTCACGAACCCTTCTGGCTGAGGCAAAAGCCATCACAAACGCTGTCTTGTATGTGCGAAAATGCATATCCACCTGGGATAAAGGTTCAAACGTGCCCCCCCCCCTCCCTCCCCAGAAGCAAAGCCAAAGAGACCATCTTGGTATAAGATGCCAAAACCTAGGCCTTTTCAAAGAAAAGTGCTGAATAAGCTTGGAGAGGTATGGATTAGTGCCGATACAATGCTTTCCCACATACGAAGAGACCTCCGAAAGCATGGACCTGTACCCTTGATAGTAACAGGTAGGAGACCCCGAGAATCAAATAGATATACCAGAAACTCCGCAATCTGTGTTATCAAAGGATTGGCATAATCAACGGAGTGATCAGCACACCATCGACAAAAGACCTTCCACTTAGGCAAAACCAGAGGAGTGCAGCCTTGAAGAAGAAATGCACTCAAAAAACCTCTGCGGAGGAGACAGGACCTGACAAAAGGTAAGCGTGAAGGCACAATGAAGTCAGGTCGACGTGAAACCTCCTTGGCGGACTTGGCAAAGAAGGTCATGACAGAGGGAGACGTGCCAGAACTGCCGCCAACAGAGAGTGGATCTGATTGATCCATACCTGCTGAGGTGACAGGTGAGCGATCGGAATGATTTAACAACTGCAGGTTCGTATCTTGGCTAGAACCTGAGGCAGAATCGGAACCAGCGGGAAGGCATAGCCGACTAGACTGGTCCAATTGGGTGACAGAGCATCCACGGCGAAAGCCAGAGGATCTAGACACAGGGACATGAAAGTGTACACTTGAGGGTTCCAATGGGTCACAAAGAGGTCTATGTGGGGGCGACCACAGAGATTGCAAAGCGACTGGAACACTGCCCTGTGAAGCCCCCACTCGGTGAAAATGACCCTGCCCTGTCAGGACAAGGGGTCCGCTAGGACATTCAGATGACTGGCAATGTGACGAACCACATTCTGAGCCAACAGTAGAAGATCCTTAGCCAATTCATACGTGGGAATCGAATCTGTGTCGCCCTGGTTCCGAAAGTAAGTGACCACTGTCGAATTGGCAGACAACAGAAGGACCTGACTATTCAAAAGGTGGGGGATCCACTTCCTGAAACTCAACATCATGCATGATCTGAGATCACTGGCATCAGCAATCAGAACACGATCGGACATGGGCAAGTTCAATGGAACTCCCTGCATAATCCACTGAATATCCATCCAGGGAAGAAGGTGACAAAGAGATGCTGGTAACTGAAGCATCAGATCCAGAGGATCGACATTCGGCCTCCAACAACTGAGAAAGTGTTGGAGAGGTCCGACATGCAGCCAACCTAGAAGAATGAGATCTGTCACAAACTGCAGAGACCAAGCAGCCAGAGAATACTCTGAGCTGTTGCGGGCATGGACTGAGTCAGATTCAGGGCAAAAGCTGAAATAATCACAGCCCTCACCCGGGGAACCACCACCATATTCAGCTGAGTGCTTAAGTCCCTCCCTGGACGACAAACCAACGGAGAAGGGACGAGGTCCGACTTCTCCTTGGTGACTCTGAACCCTAGCGATGTGAGCAGGCTCAAGAGTGTCGACATCTGACTCCAGAAGAGCAGCATTGGAGTGCCTCTGGAGGATGTCGTCCAGATACGCCGAAGTAGTCACCCTGGACTGAGTGCGATGGAAGGCTATCAAATGCGACATCAGTTGGATGAAGGCCCAAAGAGCAAGGTTGAGGCCAAAAGGCATGACCTTGAACTGGTAAATTTGCCCCAGAAAAGCGAACCTGAGATACTTTTGCGATGTCCGATGAATTGGAATGTGAAAGTACATGTAAGCATCTCACAGGTCGATGCTGGAAGCGAAATCTCCCTGGTGAATGGAGTCGGCCATCCTTCTTCAGCACCAAGAACAGGTGGGAATAAAGTCCCACTGAATGAATGTTCTTGACGACCTCAATTTGTCCCCTTTGACAGGAGATTGTCTATCTCCATGATCAAAAGTTCCCGATGTGAGATGTCTCAAGGAACTTGGGTTGGAAGAGGCACTCTTAACAGAGTGGGGTGCCTCCAAAAGGCTATCCGTAGACCGGACCGAAGATCTAACACCCAAGAATCAGATGTGATAGCCTAATTAGTGGAGCGGATTTTTAATGAAAATAGTTCACTTGATGATACAAGCATGAAATTTTCACCATGTGTTCTTTACCTGAGATAGTTGGCCACTGAAAATTAGGCCATTTTCAAGATGGTCGACATTCCTAAAAATATATGGGTGGCCATAATGTTTTTGTCAATGAAGTTTTGTCAGGGCTTTATAGTCTGGCCGTGGTGACTTGATATCAGGCTCTACTTGAAGGAATTTTGCAACAAATAGGACAGCTGCATTGATAGGCACAGATATTGCTACTTCCGGAACGGCTGACTCTTTTTTGTCAGCTTCATATGTGTTGAAAACTAGGCACGCAAATCAGGTTACAGCTGCTGCTCTGTTCAGTCTCATGAAAACTGCTTTTAATAAGAGTGAAGGACCATTTCTTGACAAAGCAGAGGAGTTCAAAGTTTTTATGCAGTGGTGTGGTGATCAAGAAAAGATCCCACAGTTTCAGTTCTGGTCCACAATTCTAAAACTAGAGTTGTTGATACTTTGTTTTGTCCGCTCATTTTGTGAAAGTGATTTCCTACTATGCAAAGAATCACCAGCTGAACGTATTCCCTACTTCTTTGCCCTGGACCATATAAATTATGCCCGGTGGCTCCCAGTTCACCTTCGTGATATGGTCGGGCTTGAGACTTTACATCCTGATATATATACAGAATTTTGCAAGGGTCATTTTGCTGTCCACAAAACTGAACGAGTGTTCTCTGGTATCCCAATCGATCAAGCTCACAAGCAAAATAATGCCATAGTTAAGGGTGACGGTGGAGCTATTGGGTTAACAGAAGACCCTGCAGCACTGAGGCGATGGATGATAGCAGGGCTGGAAATAAGCAGGGTTATCAATGAATTTGCAGATGCAGCTGGCAAATCAGAGTTGAAACGAAACAGAAGACACCATGACGATACCCCTGCTGCTCAGAAGGACTTTCAGGATAAATTCTGTAGACTAATTTCAACAATATCTGAGTATGGCAGTCCATTTGAAGACTATTTACAAGACCTTTATTCCCTCGATGTCAAAGAAGTTGCGGATAAAAAGGTAAACGAGTCGATGGCTCAGCTTTTACCTGTTGGCAGAAAACAGTATGATAAATTCCTGAAAAAATCAACAACTAATGGACAAGAAAGTTTTCATGAACCCTTGGCAAAAAATAAGCTTTCCCTTTTCAGCAAAAAAATCAAGCCTCATACTACGGTGGGGAATCTGAAAATAGAGTTTGAAAAATGACTGTCAACTTTTTTCACGACTTTTTATATCGTGCCAAAATAGACAGTGTGACCTTCAAAACTTTTTTCAACATGAAAACCAACAGTACCCACCATCATTATCACACAATGGTATGCTCAACTCTGGAGTAAAATCACAGCTGATGGACATTTTAGAGACAGGGATAGCTGCTCGAATAGAAGAGCCTCATATTGAAGTTATGATTATAGATGGTGCGGCTATGGTCAATGCAAAACCACCTGGAACTGCTAAAACATTTGATGACTATACTGCTGAGGTTATTATACCATACATTGTAAGATGTGCACAAAAATGTACAAGTGTAGATGTCTTTTATGTATACCTCAAAAGTAGCCTCAAAGCAGGAACTCGACAGAAAAAGGGAGCTGGGTTTCGAAGAAAAGTGGTCGGTAAGAGTAACGTACCAAAGTCGTGGAGCAATTTCCTGAGGTGTGATGAAAACAAAACTGAACTGTTTGGATTTTTGGCAGATAGAATTGTAAATGCTCAGACAAACAGCCTTATTGTTGTCACTAAAGGGGATGATGTTGCCTGTAATAAGTAACTGAACACAGATATGCTGTCACCCTGTAACCATGAAGAGGCAGACATCCGAATGTTTGTTCATGCCAAACATGCGACTGTTGTTACAGGTTTTAATAGCATGACTGTTGTTACTTTCGACACAGATGTTGCTGTTATAGCCATTTCCGTGTTTACTGACCTTCAGATTAATTCAATGTGGTTAGCTTTTGGGAATGGACAACACTTCTGCTGGCTCCCAGTACACGACATTACCAAATCAATTGGACCTCGGTCAAGTGCTGCTTTACCTTTCTTTCATGCTTTTACAGGGTGTGATACAGTGTCTGCCTTTGTGGGAAAAGGAAAGAAATCTGCTTGGCGGGCATGGAATGTGTATGAGGCTGCAACAGAGGTTTTCTGTCGACTCAGTTCACCACAGAATAAAGTTACAGAGGCAGACATGGATATCTTGGGACATTTAGTTGTTGTCATGTACGACCGTTCAAGCACAACATGCAGAGTAGACAAATGTCGCCTTGATTTGTTCGCTCGAAAGCAACGTCCATACAATGGCATACCACCAACTAGGGCATCCCTATATGAGCATGTTAAAAGGGCAGTTTTCCAAGCGGGTCATGTTTGGGGCCATGCTTCTTCTCCAGTGCAACAGTTACCAGATCCTATCAGCTGGGGTTGGCTTAAACACAACAATTTGTGGGAGCCACACTGGACTGCACTCTCTGCTATAGCAGAGTGCTGTCAAGAACTACAGAAGTGCTGCTGCAAGCGTTCAACATATACTGGAAATTGCAAATGCTACCACACAGGATTGTCATGCACTGCACTTTGCTACTGTAACTGCCAAGAAAGCAGTTAGTATCAACAAATACACCTGTGATATATACGGGCATCGATTCTAAATGCATGAGATACAAAACATTGGCATTGATATTGCAGATTATGAGGTTTATTTTGAAAATATGTGTACGTTTAAAAAAGAAACAAATCCCTGGTAACTGCACATTTGAGCATACAGAGTTATTTCCCTTGCCATATATTTCCACAGCCTTTTAAACCATAATTGTCGTTGCTATTCATTATTTCAATTCATATCCAGTCTTGGTTTGCATAAAGGAATGATATATCAGCAGAAAAATTGCTTTAGTGCTATATGTTTCACTCATATATGCTGCACTCACATCACCAATAGTGCAGATTTTTTCACTTCCGGTGGCCATCTTGAAAGTAATAAAATATTTCGTGGCCAACTATCCTAAAGTACTCTATATACCAAAAGTGACTTCCATACCAAATTTCATGCTTGTATCACAAACTGAACTATTTTTATAGCAATCCGCCCCACTAAATGGTCTGCAAACTCGGACATCCCTCCTCCAACCTGGGACGAATCGAGGTGAGGATCTTCGTTCAGAGCCCCAGCGATGCCCTTGAGAGGAGAAACCACCTCCTCTGCTAGATGAAGGATCTTGAGACCTCCCTCTGGACTGCCAATGCTTACCCTTACCACATGAATAAGAGGAAGAAGCGGAAGCAGGAGGATCAGCCATTGGCTTCACAGAGGAAGCAGAAGGGCATTTGTTAGGCTTGGAATAGTCTGGCCTCCAACAGAAGGCGGATCAAGCTGGTGAAGCAGCAGCTGATTTTGGAATGCCTTACAACATCATCTCGGACCATCGCCACGGAATCATGGAATAGTCGCGGACCCACCAAAGAAGCGGATTGAAGACCAGCGTGCTGCCCTTCAGGAAGGAAACAGCTTATGTCCAACACAGCGTCCCAGCAAACTAATTCCAAATTAGTCATGTTACAGGCATGCGTGTGAGTAAGATGCATGAGATCACATGCAAAGGAGCCTGTATGTCGTCAAACTTATCTGGAGGCAGATAAGCAGCCAAGGCAGAGACGAGAGAGAAAGCATGCCTAGCATCTCTCTGGATAAGCCAAACAGGGACTCCAAAGTCGCCATAGGAATAATGGCCTACTTGGGCTTGGAAAGCCCCAGGGAGAAGTCCTGATCCAGGACCGTCAATGTCTGGCAGACTGATGGATTGGCAAAATTGTAGGAACGATAATGCACAGGAGGCAAAAAGGTATCATCCTAGTGAAGAACGAAGTCTTCATAGCCTTGGAACTCAGCTTTAAGTCCAATGCTGCAAAAGCTTTGCCCACTTATACTGACTGGTATGGTCGAAGGCACCCAGAAGCAGGTTGCTCCATAGGCTGTAGGCACGCGATCAAGATCTTGACCCGGCTGAAACCTCTGGCTGGTCTGACAGTGTAAGCTCCGGAAGGAACACAAAGTCAGGAGCCACCCCAAGTCAGAAGAAGACTGATGACTCTCAATGTCAGGTGTGTCTGACCCATCGCCTGAGTCTGAAGACACATGGCCATGTCGGGCATACCAGCTGATGCCTCCCATGGCATAGGAACACCAGGGGTATCAGAAAGCAGCCTGCTTCCAATCCCAGGAGGCAGTGACACAGACGGCACCTCAAAGCCACTAGAAGCCTCACTCGAGGCAATGGGAAGGTCACGATCCTCTAGAACACCCGACGTGGGTTGACAGGTGGCAGTCGAAATATCTGAATACAGATGCTTATAGGGGTATGAAATACCCTGAGGATCTGTAGTGCGGGAACTCAGAGTCGCCACGGACCTCTGAGGGACAGAAGATCCAGGCTGCACAAAATGTGCCAGTCCCACTGAAACGGAGACCATTGATGTCAACGAGGGAGCAGCAGCAGGAGCAGATACATAATTAGCTGTTGACAGAGGCAGAAAAGCGGAGAGAGCAAACAAGCTTGGCCCCAAATGAGAAGTCAGAACCCCAGTGACAGCCTCAGATGTTGACTGGAGGGGGGACAGCAGTCCCAGAACCAGGCATCTCTTCGCCAGAAAGACAGCAGCTACCGCAGTATCCATGGAGGCCCTGAACGACTGCGTTCCCCTTCCCGCAGGCGTGGGAGGAAACGACATATGCCCAAACTACACGATAGACTGAAGCCCAAAAGGTGGAAGACCACCCCACCCACAGTGTCTTACAATAGAACACCGAAATTAACTGGAGCATTAATAATGGGAAACTTCAACTTGCTAAGACAACAAAAATGGCCTGCAAGGTATCATCCTAGGCATATCTGGTGAGAAAAATGTGGATGGGAAAGGTGACCCAAAGAAAAAATAAATCAGGACACCCCCAGCTACCAGAGTAAGGTGGCAGAAAAAAAGGCCCAATGGCCAAAAAGGGAACTGGCAGAAAATTCTATCCTCAACAGAGGGGAGAAAAGCTGCCACAACAGCCTCCAGCTGACACCAAAGGGTTAGCATTAATACACAAAAGACCGAAACAGCACGGTACACGAAAATCGCACTCAAAATCGGTATAGAGATTTATCACGAAAAATGCAGTGAATAATCGAGAGAATATATAAAAAAAAACACAGCCCTGTATGTCTGGATAGTGAAGAAATAGCTATGAATCCACAATTCAGGACAGGAACTTTGTCAACATCTGAGTTAAAAGGTATCACTGTTGATGAGCAAAACGATCCGCATCTTGACAGATGGCGGAAAAAATAAAATGACATGTTGGTTATACATCTACGCACAGGTTGCAGAAGCCATGGATTAGTACTAGGAGAAGAGTGTCCCCTACTGGATGTGCGTTGGTCGCACTTGACCCAGTTTTGGCTTATTTTTTCTTTGTGCTTTTGCACCACTTTTCTTTCCCACATCACTTGTGAAAGAAGAAAATAGAGAGTATTTTTCCAAGTTCGGGACTTCCACTGTAATGCAAGCCTGTTGTAAACAAATGTAAGGTAGGTTGATAAGAAATATGGTGTAGACTGACAGAGCTGAAATATTATTGTGATTAAATTACAACTTAATTCCAACAGTACAGTAATTGTATAAGTGATTAAATGTAAAATCAGCCATTCCTTAATTTACCCAATACAGTGTTCAGAACCAAAAAAATTATTATTAGCTTCATGAGCTTGTTGCAATGAAGGAACATTTATTCAAAAAAATTATTATCAGCTTGAAGAGCTTGTTGCAATGAAGGAACATTTATTTATTTATTTATTTGTTTATATTTATTTATTTATTGAGGTTTAACAATTTTTTTGACAGCAAAGGTTTATCTCATATCAGACAGTTTTACAGGTGGAGGAAGCCAGAGTACCTGGAAAGAATCACTGAGCAACAGCCAGACCCCCAACATACTAACTCCATACAAGCAGGGTTAGCATTGGTTGAAGATTGAATATGAGTGCACCATTGATGTGCAGTATGCCTTAGTATGCAGCACCACTGTGCACCCATGTGGGCAATCCAGATGAAGTGCCTTGTCCAGGGACACAACCCAGTCACCCCGGCGGGGAACGGACTGTGGGCCTTTCGGTTTGAATTTCAATGCGTAACCACTGAGCCACCACCAGGGACCAGCCGTGAGGGCAACTAGGGCAATTATGTCTCCCTTCTAAGCCCAAAGTCACCAAGAAAAAATGAGGAATGGCTGAAGTGAGTGATCCAAGGTTTACATAAAAATGATTATTTTCAAGAATCGAATGTGCTTGAGTGTGATAAATGGGCATTTTCATTCGTCAAATAAGTGACCATTTATTTGAAATCACAGGAGAATCAATTGTCCATTGTCACTTTTTGTGTATTTTTTATTTCTATTTTGTTCCGTTTCAGTCAGAGCTTCATGTGTCGAAACGAAAATAGGTGTCTTATGCGACTCAACGAAACATCCCAGTTTGAAAATAGGTTACGTCGCTTAGGATGCCGAAAATTCTCTGCTGAAAATGTACACACAACGGACATAATTTCTAAAACTATTTTTATTTCGTTTTGCTGACGACTGTTAACTGTTGGGCCATCTATTCCCAGAAAAACACAAATGGAATTGAAACAAGTGAAGAAAGCTTTAGTGGTGACAAGAAAAGCTTTGTACAAGGCACAAGTGTGCATATGAAGGATCTTGAAAAAGTACCTTCCAAGCAACCTTCTTTCATCTGGTCCTGATCACACTTTCAGACATAGGAAATTATTAGCTTAGTATATTTTGTTGAATAGCAACTACAGGTGGGTGCTGGGGGATTGACACGAAGAAGAGGGGATGGGTCATGAAGGAGAGGTTAGCAGTGGGGGATTTTCAATCAATAATTACTTTGTGTTTTTTTAACCTGGCATAGCCGCATAGATAATTGGGCGTTAATGGAGGACCACGAGCTGAAAATATGAAGGGGCGACAGGGGGTGGTACATAAATATTCTTAATTTTCGCCACTTGCCTATGAAGTTTCCCTAAAACTCTCCCCTGGGCTGGTCCCTGACCACCACGCTCCCAATGAAGGACCATTGGCAACATGTATATTTTAGGGAAAGCTGAAATATTATTGTGGTTAAAAAGCAACTTAATTCCAGCAGTACAGTTATTGAATACCTGATTAAATGTAAACTTAGTTAACTGTTTATCGGATAAAGTGCTCCGAAAAACAAACATTATTTATTTTTTTATAATCATGTATATGGATGTCATTCGAACGAGCTAGAAGAGCTGGGTCAACAGGCATTGCTATTTGTATGATTTTATTGATAATGTTCCAAGATATTGTATTTTTTTTTTCAACTGAATTTACTATCATCCATTTGGAGGAAATAATTTGAAAATTATTCATGCATTCATACTTGTATTCATGAATACATTGTAAAGTTTTCGTATTCATCTTCAAATACTCATGGAATTTGTTTATTGATATTCGTATTCATAAAAATTCAAAGTATTTGTATTCAATACATGTGCAATGTATTTACCCCAACCCTGAATTTGAGAGCCCAACAAAAAAAATTTATTTCAAAGCCCAACAAATAATCTCAGAGTTGTGCATGAGCTGAAAACTTTTTTCATGGGTTCTAAACTTTCTGGTGCTTGAGCAAGTGGGATATCCAAATTATAGGGGGCATACTTAATGGGATAATGTCATTATGTCAGAAGAAATGTTTCGATAAGGCCCACCATTATCAAGCTTGGGGTATTTGTTGAATCTGCAAAAATTCAGAACTGGATCATCTTATCACCACCTGACTCACATAAATGATAAATGTACACTATGACCACTGTGCATTATGGCATGTTGATCACAGTCCACAGTCAAGTCATGATGAGAATTTTCTTTTTATTATAAAGTTATAAAGACGGGAGAAATGTGGCAGGATCAATGGATTCTCAACCTCGCTTCACGTGAAGATCTAAATATGGAGGTGGTGTGAGGGCAGTGTGTTTTTGTTGAAATACACCCACACTCACAAACATGTATGTTGAGGGTGTTTTTCACTAAATCACCCGCAGAATGGCATTTTCAAGCTATCAATAAATAATGTACATTTAGTACAAAACAAAAAAGCACAAGTCAAGTTCTTGCTTGTGGAACTCTGTTACACTCAGAGATTCATTACATAGGTGTAAGGCTATTGAGCTGCTAACCAAATATTATGCACACACATACACCCAGACACATGGTGTATGCATGCACTGATGCACAATTGCACACACATATTGTGTTTTCAAGTAACATGCCTAACTACTGTTTTCAAGAAAAATAGAACTCCACCCCCACCCCCCACCCCACTGACTGACTGACTCCTACATGTAAATGACATTTGTTTTACTTTTTTCAGTCCTCACTCAGGTGGGGGGGGGGAGGGAAGGAGGGGGTACCCAGGTGTCAAAAAATGTGATTCTCCTGATCATGAAAATTTTTTCCTTAGCCATTTTTTTAGTATATTTTGGTCCCAAAACAGCTTCCCCATGCATTGCATACTATTTGCATACCAACCATAAGGCATTCTGAGCAGTATATATACATCCAATGACAGGAAACTTGGGTGACTGTCACTGGAACTCATGTGGAGACAGGGGTGAGCGTCGTATGGACAATGGTAAAAAATGCATGCATTTTTTTCCAAACTGTGTCTACTCTGAAAGCAGTACATGGGTTTTCATAATTTATGCAACCAGTTTCCACATTGAAACTCATGTTATCCACAGAGATTGCAGAAAAATAAAGATATCCATGGATATTCCCTTTGTATGTTGTTATGAGGTTTCAACTGTTACTCTCATGCGTACCCTAACTGTCTAGAGCTAACTTGAGAATTGTGGCAGCAACCCAGGTTGACCATTGTGAATTCCACCACAGTGTCCAGCATAGGAAGTTTTTGATAGACAGTTATATGTCTTTAGTCTTTTGTAATCATAAGGAAATAAATAAAACTTTGATTGTTTATTGATTGGTATGAAAATGAAAGAAAAGGAAACAAAAAAATCATCTGTGGTACGTCATCGCATCAGCTTGCTATTGATAAATTATCACTCAACCTGATTCAATATCCTAACAAAAATATCATTATTCATATATTTGTTACTGCTACTGGAATTATCTTATCAGATCTGGTGTCAACTTTTAACTGGTAGAGTGCTAAAAAAGTTCCAGACCACACAGGACACAAGAGTTTTTAGCTCAACTTTGGCGAAGTCAAATTTGAGCTTATGCCATGGCCAGTTGTCCGTCTGTCCGTCAACAATTCGATACGGCTCGGGCGAGAGGCCATATTTATGAACCGATCTTTACGAAACTTCTTGGGTACCTTTGTTATGACCGTGGGACGAGAACAAGTGTTTTTGGGTCCGATCTGAAATTCAAGTTGGAAATGGTGGCCATTTTGTACAGACTTAGGTGAAATCAGATTTTTGCGCAGAACTTCCATATGAAAGCGCTGATTTGAATAATTTTTTGGATGAAAGTTTAGTACCATGGGATACATCACATATAATACGGTTTTTTTTCTCGTACGTAAATTATGCAAATTAGACTAACTTTGATGTATTTAGTGCTACTTTCAGCACTGTAAGTGCAAATGCCAAAACGGCTCGGGCTAGAGGCTGTATTTATAAACCGAACTTTATGAAACTTCTTGGTATCACCATGGGACGAGAACGAGTGTTTTTGGGTGCAGTCTGAAATTCAAGATGGCCGATGGCAGCCATTTTGTACAAAATTAGGTGCAATCAGATTTTTGCACAGAACTTCCATATGAAAGCGGCGATTTGAAAAAATTTTGTGTGAATGTTTTGTACCATGGGATACATCACATATAATACGGGTTTTTTTCTCGTGCAGAAATTATGCAAATTAGATGAACTTTGATTTTTTCAGTGCTACTTACACACAGTAAGTACACATGTCAATACGGCTCGGGCTAGAGGCTGTATTTATCAACCGATCTTCACGAAACTTCTTGGGTACCTCTGTTATCACCTTGGGACGAGAACGAGTGTTTCTGAGTGCGGTCCAAAATTCAAGATGGCTGCCAGTGGCCATTTTGTACCGAAATTAGGTCTAATCAGTTTTTTGTACACAACTTCTATACGGCTCAGGCTAGAGGCCGTATTTATGAACCAATCTTTACGAAACTTCTTGGGTACCTTTGTCAGCACCATGGGATGAGAACGAGTGTTTTGGGGTGTGGTCCAAAATTCAAGATGGCCACCAGCAGCCATTTTGTACCAAAATTAGTGCAATCAGTCTTTTGAACAGAACTTCTGTATGAAAGTTCTGATTTGAATAAATTTTTGTATGAATGTTTAGTAAAATGGAATACATCACATGCAGTACAGGTTTTTTTCTTGTGCAGAAATTATGCAAATTAGATGAATTTTGATTTATTTAGTGCTACTTATACACTGTAAGTGCACATGTCAATACGGCTCGGGCTGGAGGCTGTATTTATCAACCGATCTTCACGAAACTTCTTGGGTACCTTTGTTATCACCTTGGGACGAGAACGAGTGTTTCTGAGTGCCACCCAAAATTCAAGATGGCTGCCAGTGGCCATTTTGTACCGAAATTAGGTCCAATCAGTTTTTTGTCACAACTTCTATACAGCTCGTATTTATGAACTGATCTTCACGAAACTTCTTGGGTACCTTTGTTTTCACCTTGGGACAGGAATGAGTGTGTTTTGGGGTGCCTTTGTTATCACGGTGCTATGAGCACAAATATTTTGGTGTTCAGTCAGACCCACTCTGGAACTCCAAGATTTCTTTTCTAGTTTAACATCTGACTGTCACCCACCTTTACAATACTTTACCTATACATTTGTTACAGGCTACGGTCAGTATTTATGTACAGACCGTTACAATACTTTATATGTACCTTTGTTATCAGGTCATTACCTGGATGTTTGTCCTTGCTGTGTCACATACTATACATGTACATGTCTTGACAAGTTGAGCTACAGTGTCATTGACACTTTCATTTCATGAAATATTGCTCTGTCACATTTCATTGGATAGTGCCTCTGGGCACTATCCAATCAAATGTGACACAGCAATGTGTCTTGACTTCCAGCACTCTACCAGTTAATTGTTTGAGTTATATCTGGTGACAGGTAATGAACATGCATTGATGTTATTGATCATGTACATCACAATACATATTATTATATTGACTTGCAAAACCATTCAGATTCTGTTTACCTGCAAAACATAAGCTTTTGATGTGGGAGTGGGAGGGGGATGGATGTCAACAATTTGTCAGAAAAAAATTGCAGGTAAGGGTGGGTGGGTCCGAAAAATGGCAATAGCAAAAAATGAGACATTGTGTCAGCAGTGTTTTTCCACCCCTCTGCCCCACTAAGAGAATTGTTACCTTTAAAACAAACAAAACCCAAACAGTCACTCAAATAAAACTCTAAACTTTCATCTTGACCCTTCATATAAATGTTCAAAGAAAGATGCTTTGTTATAATAAGGTAAAGTCCGAAATAACCTCCAGAGTTAGGATGAGGTCTGATAAAAACTAAATCCAAGCTGAGAATGTTCAAATATGCTGATGAATCAATTAACTGGTAGAGTGCTGGAAGCCCTATTTTGGGCTTTACTAAAAGTGACAGGCAATAACTGTCTGTAGCTACATTCTGCCTGAGGAAGCCTTTATTGATATGAATCAGATTTTTTATACACTACCTTGCACTGCCTATAAGGCACTATCCAATTAAATGTAATAGAGCAGTATATGATGAGCTTTGATTTGTTGTCAGAACAAATTCAGCACTTTACCAGTTAATAACAAAATAAACACACACACACAATAAATCGCCTGAAAATTGTATATGTTTTTCAACCATAATGCATATGAATCAATGACAGGAATTGGGTAGGGGCATGACCCTCCCCTCACTCTTTTAAGCAGAAATAATGGTACCCAGCCCAGGGCACTTCACACAAGTTACGCTATGTTGAACAATCTTAGAACATGGCTTTCAAAGTGAAAAAAAAGAATCTATTTTCTTGAATAGTTCAGTGAATTTAACGTATTACAATTTGCTACACTCCCATTCAGAGACTCCCTCCCCCAATTTGGTGAACTAAATGTGGTGTGGTATGCAGTGGGATAGTCATTATATTCAAATTGCTGAACTACCCAGTGAGGGTGGATAGAAGCAATTGGGGCAATTGGGAAGAAGTTAAGTTTTTTAAAACATAGTGCAGCTTTTTAAAACATACTTATGACTCCTCATTAGAACGAGCTCTTGAAGGGGGTCATAACAGATGTTTTTGAAGCAAAAATTAAAATTTTTGGTTGTTGGAGAACGTTTTGGCAAGTTTCGTCTGCCGCTAAGGTTAGGAAAAAAAATAAACAAGGGCTTCATTATCAAGCAGTAAGACCTTGGTCTAATTGTCTGGACCAGTAAGTCACCCCTACCCTGGTCAAGGGCAAGAGGTACCACCAGCCATGTACACAGCACCCCCCCAACCCTGCACTGTTTCAGGCTTGGCATGCTACTCAGAGAGAAAGTATACTCTGTGAAGGTCTTTGATTATTTTGAGAATTATCATCAGTTATTTGAAAACAAATATTTCGTGGTCCTGACCAGTCAAAGAACTTGATCTTGGAAGCAATCAGTTGTTTCAGGACTGAGACCTGAGCATATGCTGTGTTGTCACTGATAATTCGTTCAAAACACTTACAAATACACAAAAAATAAAGACAATATTATGATAACCCTGTTAAACATGATGTACATTATTTTTTGTGATTGTTTATGACCGACTGTCACACACCTGAACACAAACAAACCAGCCAGTTGTTCCAGCATCAGACTGAAAGCGTGGGTTTGTTTATGAATTGAATTGTTTTTATTTGCACATGAATAAAAAATTCATATTTTGCAAAATAAGAACAATGTAGACAAGATATTTATTTATTTATTTATTTATTTATTTATTTATTTATTTATTTATTGGTGTTTAAGGTCACATACTTATGCACAATGGCTAATCGTGACCATGACAGTTTTATGGGTGGAGGAAGCCGGAGTACCCTGAGAGAACCACCGAGCAACGACGAGCAGCTGTCAGCTCTCCAACATCGTGACTCTGAACTCTGCACCGCAGCACAGGCAGGGTTAGATTGGTTGAAGACATGTGCACCATCAACGTGCAGGACACCTCAGTACACAGCGTCATCGTGCCCCCATATAGGCAATCAGGGTGAAGTGTCTTGCCCAAGGACACAACGTGGTTGCCGCAGGAGGGATTCGAACCGAGGACCTCTCGGCTTGCAGCCTGCACCTCTACCAACTGAGCCACCGCGCCCCCGTAGACAACAAGAATGCTGATACATATCAAATAATTATGCAGTGAAGAGAAAGAGATGAAGGTTTTGAGATCATGAGATATTGTGAGATAATGGGAGTGATTGAAGATTAATGAAAACAAAAATAGCAGTGTAACAACATTCATTAATTAAAAGTCGATGATATACTAATTGTGGGTGGTACACTATCTTTAGTAGAAATTATAACTGGTAGAGTGCTAAATTATTTTGTGATGGCGATTTGTAACACAAATTTTTTTCAAAGATTCTGTTGCTACCAGCAAGGAAAGTCTCAGTTTAGGCTTTACCAAGATTTTCTTGATAAATAGTTTATTTATTTGTAATAGTTTATTGGAGAGTGCCTGTTGGCACTTTCCCACAAACTATATAAAAAAAAATTTCATATAAATATTCTCTGCCTACTGCTGAGCATACATCAAGCTAATGCTTGCATTGTAAAGCCACTAAAGTGGCTTTTGTGGCTTTAGTCCAGGCACAATATGGTTTGACCCTGGAAAAAATTGGGGAAAAGCTGATTTTGGTGTCATTCAACACAAAATTTATCTGGGAACAACATATCCAAAATCCGAAAAAATCCGCATTGGGGAAAATTTTTCATGCAAGATGGCTGCAAGGAGGAGATCACAAAAAAAAAAAATCTTTAGTGGCATCAATTTCTCAATAGTCTTGATATTTTGTGTGAGATCTGGAGAAGTTTTGTGCATCATTCGTACTTTATGCACAAATTCCAATCCTATAAAGCAGAAAAATGAATGAGAAAATTCACAATTGTTAGGGAAATGGCCTCAAAATACTATTTTCTTCAATTTTCACATCCATACGAAGTTGAGTCTGAATAGAACAGAAAAAAACGAGCTATAATTCTGCTACAGATGTTTTTCATAACTCCCGAGATGGTGAAGAATGATATCGATCAACTTTCTTCGCAATGATTAAATCCCGAGATGAGATCTGTCCGAAATCATGCCGGTGTTCCTCAAGGCACTCTGCTGTCGCCAGTTTTGTCTCCAATCTCAACTGGCTCGGAGTTCAGGCAATTCTCCCCTCGACAATCTCCACAAGCAGAGACACATTTGATTGCGTTCTTTCTGCAAGAGCATATATTCGTTCTGCAGGGGTGTTTGGAGGTCATTTTGCATTTGCAACGTATAAATTTCAGGAGAGCTTCAGGCTCTGCATCCAGGTCAGCCATCACAGGTATCAATTCATTTTCGAGAATTTCCTAGCCCCATTTCGGAGGATCTAGGATATCAATATCCAATTTCTTCCATTCCACCGATTGTAGGTGGACTCGCAGACTGTGAAAGTATGCCGCGCATTAAGTTTCTGAGGTCTGATTCCTGTCTTGCTGGAAGTGACCACTGTCATGAACTTTGAGTATCTCAAGCCATTCAATGTGCCTGACTGCTTGCCAGAGTACAGCATTACAAACAGTTCAGCGCCGATTCTTCCAATTTCTGCTTGAGATACGGAGCTGTCGTGCATTGTTGCTGATATCTTCTGAATCTCCATTGACTTTTCTAACCTCTTGAGAAGCTGTGTTTTCCCATGGCCAAGCATTGCCGAAGTAACATCACACCCACTCCATGCATGTATGAACAGGAGGTGTCGCCTAGTTGTTTCTCTGATCTTCGCTATTATATCTGTGATCTTCCATGCTTGCCCACCCCTATGTGACTTCCATGCTTCTAATTGAAAATAAACATCAGCCAAAGTATGATGCCAATGGTGAATGGATAGCACTAGTACATCAGTATCATCTGCGGCAATGACAACTGAATTCCCTTGAGATAAAAGTTTGATCACACTTTCAACAATTAGGGTATCAGCAACGCCCGAACTGCAGTTAACAGTATGTCCACCCGCTCTCAGTAATGTGGACAGCAATCTTATGAACTGCATTTTATTATTCTCGTTCGACAAGAACCGTTCCTGGTTCTTGTGTGCAGTCATGGTGTCTGTCAAACGGATATTGGCACACACGTTGACAGCTCTCCTATGCTCATAACGCTTCGTGTTTGGTCACTGTCCATAACCATCGATGACAACACAGCAATTCTGCCCATATTTGTTGTGAGATCCCGAGTAGGTAGCCTTCACCTTCCATTTGACTCTATGGAGGAGAGCCCCTCCGTCAAGCATGTGCACGGAATCAGATGGCGGCTTCGAAAATGCTACTCGATCTGTTATTGCAGCTGCTGGGTCTGCCTTGTTTGCTTTTCTGAGAAAGAAGTCTTTGAAGAGGGCTGTTGGCATCACAATCAGTTCGTACTCGAAGAACTGTGCCATGTCGTGCTCCCTCTGAGCAATAGCTATCAATCGAGTGAACAGAGCTGATGGGTCTATTGATACCCTCTGGTTATCCAACTTCACCCTGGGGTTCAAATGGTCTAAAGTGCGAATTTGATCACTCCTTTTGATGGCGGCATCAAAAACAACATTGTCTAGTTTAGAGTGTATCTCCGCCCCTGCAGACTCGGAATTTTCGCAGTTAATACCATCATCCAAGGAAGCTGACAATCCGGTGGACAGGGAGCGCAATCTTTCATTCTCATCGAAAGGATCGTACAAGTCAAACCACTCTAGTATTTTCATCATGCCGGTGTTGTCTCGTTTATGACGAGAAGTGCCCATGTCTACAAGTTGTTCACTGGTACTGAGTTTCATGTCAGCATTGTCATAGTTTTGTGTATTTCAGCGTATTTATGCATGGTGTAAATCCACTCCTGATGCACTGATTCGGTCACTCCATGGCCTCGCGTTAGTCCACCTCGACTTTTAATTGAGCTCATGAGGACATGTTCAATCACAAGGTCACTTGAAAGGCCTGCCCAAACCCTGGAACTCTGGCATATAGCATGGAAATCATCAAAGAAGAACCTATCCTACAACCATGGATGTTTCTTGGGGAGCTCAAGCATCATTTGCAGATACAACCTGCAACACCGCTAGGTTTCAACAGGAGACAAAGAAAAAATGACAAGCATATCAAAAACAAATCAGGAGCGTGTGGCCATTAGCGAATAGCCTTGTGTACCGAGTGATCGCAGTATCTCGTGATATGTCAGATGAGCAGGCAGAAACAGAGTTTGGCAGGGAGAATTCAATGATTTTTCAAATTTCTATAAAACAACACTCTTTATTTGGGATGTGCACCGGTGTTATGGACTGTGAGGATACACTCTGTATACATCATGTGTTAGTGAGTAGAAAAAAAACTGGATTCACACAAATTCATGTCCTCACGTTCGCAAACGTTCGAATGCTGGTTCCAGAAAATTGATCGCAATTCGCTCTTACACCACCATCAGTATAAATGCTATAAAAAAATTTCCCCAAAGCGGATTTTGGATATGTTCTTCGGGAGACATTCCTCTTCAAAATGACACAAAAATCAGCTTGTCCCAAACTTTTTCCGGGTACGACTACATTACTTGGTTCAACGCCTGTACTACTTCTAGCATTCAGCCAGTTTAACAACATAACTGCTATTCAATACCAGGGTAGTTTTAACTTCAAAGTGGACAAAGGTATACTGAGCTGTGATAAATTATTTAGGTTTAAAATGAAGATGTAACTTGCAAACTTGATTAACTGAAAATTAAGGATGATACTATCTTTTCAGTTGATGAAGATGATGCTTGAGTTGATGTGATGAATGATGAAGTATGATAAGCATGTGTGAATTTTTTGTTGCCCATGAGTTACTGGGTATCCTGAAATGGAATGATAAATATATTTTGAATTATTAAATATAAATTAAGTAAATTAATTTCTGGCTGGATGATATACTAGCCTCTAAGTTATTGAATCACAAGGAGACTGACTGGCATTATTTATGTTTACATTTTTTCAGAAGGCCCCCCACTATCCCATCATGCATCGGTCATGGAGGATTGTTGATAAGGTCTATAAGCCAGTTTACACTTTGGATTGCACAAATCCGGAAATAAAAGTAAATGGGATAAACAAATCCATGTGTCCACACATAACGTGTTCAAGTGACATTGATCGTTCCTGTGCACAATTAAAATATGTACAGTTTTGTAGAAAAATATCATCCGCTGTCGTCCTGTTGCATTCTGATGATACTATACCTTTTCCCAATTCATTTACTCAGTCTTTGTTTCTATAGCTATAGTAAAGGCTAGACAATTGTACATGTATGTGAATTATTGCATACACTGAACACCACAAACAAAAACCATGCATATTTCTTTGTGCATTCCAACACTGTTCAAATGGAACACATCAGTTGAACATTTCGGAATATGAGTTGTGTAGCATTCACAACACCAAGCATACATGTAAGGACTCCTTGTGCTCACCAATATTTGTCCTATTCCCATCCCCAATGGATAAAGGAAACCACCAAGTTTACAACACTAGTCAGACTTGTAAACATATCACTACAGGGTGCAGTACTGGTACTAGCAGTCTTAATTTGCAGTATTTATTCAACAAGGCTCTGATACCATTATTTGACAAGCCTACTGTGAGAGCTTTCTAGAAAATGGTATCAATTCCATGGCTAGTCAGGTTACATCATTCAGCTTGGGTAGAAAATGGTTTTGTGGTTACCATTCAACTAATTTACATTAACACTGTACAGCTACTGTAGTTATCATACAGCTTATTTATGTCTGCACTGTACTAACCATTGCATTCACTATAGAGTGCCAGCTAAAAAGAGTTGTAGGATAATCTCAAGAAAACATTCTAAATTTGAAGGAAAATTACACCATTACCTCCCATGCATTTGCTATATACAGTACGTGGAGAGTGTATTATAACTAAATCACCCGCAGAGTGGAGATTCCACCCAAGCAATAATTGCAAATTTGTTGCAAAACATAACCAGTTCCAGCAAAGTTTCAGCCAAAGGACCTCCGGGTTAAACCTGGGGGTCCATTGGCTGAAACATTGCTTGTGTTTTTTTGTCGATATGTACAAAATTTGAAAGTTATAGCTTGGGTGATAACTCCACTCCGTGGGTGATTTAGTTACAATCCACTCTCCACATACTGTACATGTAAATAAGATAATTTTGCCTCCAAATTGTAGAATTTCATCTACATGTCTAATTCAATAAAGCTCATTTGAATCAGTTTACTGCTGGCTTGTACATGTAGGTAATGAGGATCAACCCCGAGAGCTGATTCTCATGACCAGTAAGCATCTTCAGTGTTTTTTGGGGGAGGAAGCTTCTGTTCTTCAGTATAGATTTATTGCTATTTGTTAGTATAAATAGACATATATACTGCATAAGAGATTCACACAGGGTTACAATACAGTGTTTTCGTGCAAACAGTGCCTCTAGTGGTTTGCACCCCAACCTTTAATGGAGGATAAAAGTTTCCTTCTTTATCCAATTGGTGGAAAGTGAACTGAGCTTGTAAGTATGAAATCAAATTTTAAAGTGCATGTTTTGAAATTTTTTTTAAATATTGGTGATAACTGCCTTTTGGAAGTGTGAGAGAACATTAAAATTGGATGGGGGCAAGTAAAAGTAGGTCTATTTTATTGAGTGCGAAACTGGGCAGGAGTACGGGAAGCACTAAATTTCAAGGCAAAAGTCAAATGGGGACCTGTACTTTTTTGGGGAAAATTTTTTTCATGAGGTGGTAAACTTAGTGGATATTGGGTTGTTTTTTCCAAAAATGTGCTTGCTGAGGTGAAGAGAGTGGAAAAGGTTTGTACTGTCACCCATGTAAAAAAAAAACACTGTATTCACCACAGAATTTATCCAGGATGTGGGAAATCCAGGATGTCCACTGTCAATAATTGTTGCTGCTTGAATTCTAGTAGAATAGGGCCTAGTCATCAACACCTGACAGTAAAAGTTTTCTATGTAGACAGAGAAATAATAAATGATTGGCTGAGCTTGAATTCATTCCTCTGGTGGGGGGGGGGGGAAGCACTAATATAACACTAATATAACAAGAGGCCGCTCACCTGACATGGTAGCCTAAATATCAACCCAGAGAATTGATTTCAACAAGTTGCATCTGCTCCTCCTAAGAAAAGCTTATACCAAAAATCCAAAGATTCTGACCAGTGGATCTAAAAAAAAAAGATTTTTAAAGAATATTCCTCATATTGAACTACAAGCCCATATATGAACCTGGGACTTGGCTTTAACAAAATTGAACTTCACCCCCCTAAGGATGCTGCACACCAATTATCAAAACATTCTGACTGCTGGATCTGAAGATTTTTAAAGAAAATTCCTCATTTTGAACTAAGTTACAATTCGAGCTCCCACAATGAGCTCCAATATGGACCTAGGGACATGGCTTAAACAAACTTGAATCTTACCCCCTAAGGATGCTGCATAAAAAATATCAAAAGCATTCATCTGAAGAAGATTTTTAAAGAAAATTCCTCATTTTGAACTAAGTTGTCATTCGGGCTCCCATAGTGATCCCAAATATGAACCAAGGGACTTGGCTTGAACAAACTTGAATCTCGGCCCCCTATGGTTGCTGCATGCCAAATATCAAAACATTCCGACTGCTGAATCTGAAGAAGAAGATTTTTAAAGAAAAATTCCTCATAACGACTAAGTTATAATTCGGGCTACAGGGAGCCCAAATATGGACTCAGGGACTTGGCTTTAACAAACTTGAACCCACCCCCCCCCCCACCCCCCCCCCCACCCCCCAAGGATGCTACAAACAACATATCAAAACATTCCGACTGCTGGATCTGAAGAAGAAGATTTTTAAAGAAAATTCCTCATTTCAAACTAAGTTACAATTCAAGCTCCCACAGTGAGCCCAAATATGGACCTAGGGACATGGCTTGAACAAATTTGAATCTCACCCTCCTAAGGATGTTGCATACCAAATATCAAAACATTCCGAAAGCTGGATCTGAAGAAGAAGATTTTTAAAGAAAATTCCTCATTTTGAACTAAGTTATCATTCGGGCTCTCACAGTGAGCCCAAATATGGACCTAGGGACATGGCTTGAACAAACTTGAATCTCACCCCCCTAAGGATGCCGCATACCAAATATCAAAATATTCTGACTGCTGGATCTGAAGAAGATTTTTAAAGAAAATTCCTCATTTTGAACTAAGTTATATAATTTGGGTGCACACAGTGAGCCCAAATATGAACCAGGGACTTGGCTTGAACAAAATTGAATCTCCCCTCCCCCCCCCCCCCCCCCCGCCCCCCTAAGCATGGTGCATACCCAATATCAAAAGATTCTGCCTGCTGGATCTTGAGAAGAAGATTTTCAAAGAAATTTGCCTGAAATGCACTAAGTTCAAATTTGGGCTCCTATACTGGTGAGCCCAATATAAACCCAGGGGGCCAATTTGAACAAACTTGAATCAGATCCACCCCACAATGTTGCATACCAAATATCAAAAGATTCTGCCTGCTAGATCTGGAGAAGAAGATTTTTAAAGAAATTTGCCTGAAATGCACTGAGTTCCAATTCGAGCTTCTATAGTGAGCCCAAATATGAATCCAGGGGTCGATTTGAACAAACGTGAATCAGATCTACCCCAGAATGTTGCATACCAAATATCAAAAGATTCTGCCTGCTGGATCTGGAGAAGAAGATTTTTTTAAGAAATTTGCCTGAAATGCACTAAGTTTGAAATTGGGCTCCTATACTGAGCCCAAATATGAACCCAGTTTGAAATTGGGCTCCTATACTGAGCCCAAATATGAACCCAGGGAGCCAGTTTGAACAAACTTGAATCAGATCCACCCTACAATGTTGCATACCAAATATCAAGATATTCTGCCTGCTGGATCTGGAGAAGATTTTTTAATGTTTTTCCCATTGCCTGCCGTGTTAAAAAGTGCTGACTCAGCACTTTTTCAAAGTCCCAAAACTGTACCCTATGATAAAAACGATGGCAATTTTTTTTACCAATCCTTTCTGTTGGTCCTAAGTAAGCTTCACACCATATAAAAATTCTCAGTGCCATGCAGTTTTGGAGATATGGACGTTTTATTTGTTTTCTATTTTTAGCTCCTGTGGTTCCCACGGGGCTGCGGGAAAATTTTTTTTAGCATAAATTAGGTACTTATGACCCAAGAAGCCCTCACATAAAATGTGGTTCAAATCGGCCTCTTGGTTCGGAAAACTTAAATTTGGGGTGGGGGTCAAAATTCTTGCCCCTCCCATAAAGTCACCAAATATTGCCCCTCAAACTTTTCTTGAACAAACTTGAGTCTACACCTCAAAAGGAAGCTGCATACCAAATATCAAGTCTCTGCTACTGCTGGTTCATGAGAAGAAGATTTTCAAAGATTTTGGTGCCCCTTGGGGGCGTGGCCCCACCCAGGAGAGGGGCAACTTCATTTGAAAAAATCTGAATTGACATTAGGTAATAAACATTTACCCAACATTTGAAAAAATATTGGGCCAGTGGTTTCTTCGGAGAAGTTGGTTTTGTAAAGTTTACGCCGGACGACGACGGACGGAAAGCAATTAGTAAAGCTCCCCTTGAGCTTTGCTCAGGTGAGCTAATAATAAATAATTGATAAAGTCTAAAATATCAACCTGGAAAAAAAATTATTGTAAGACAGGTATTCTGTTATTTATTGGTGTTTAAGGTCACATATTTCTGCACAATGGCTATTCATGACCACGACAATTTCATGAGTGGAGGAAGCCGGAGTACCCAGAGAGAACCACTGAGCAACTGTCAGGTCCCCAACATACTAACTCCACACAAGCAGGGTTAGCATTGGCTGAAGACATGTGCACCATCGACGTTCAGTACACCTTAGTACACAATGTCACCGGGCCACGTGGGCAATGGGAGTGAAGTGTCTTGTCCAAGGACACAATGCAGTTGCCGCATGTTGGATTCGAACTGAGAACCGCTCGGCTTGCTAGAGCGGTTTGAATTGTACAATCCTTTCGATCTTATGAAATAACCATTTGAATGTTACTTGGATCATGGCAACAATAACCGATTTACATAACGTGTTATATAGTCAAGATAAGCTATTGCCATCACGCATGCAGAAGTCTGTTAGTCTGTGAGTCTGTGATGTCTGTTCACATTTTCCTTTAGCACGGGCTACACCCCGCAGTTCTTGTCTGATCGTCACGAAATTTCATATGCAGGTTTGGGGTAATGTCTAGATGAGAACGTCCCCTTTTGGTCACGATCGGGCAACCAGTATGGCTGCCCGAGCCCAAAACCCGAAAACCATTAGCACAGTCTACAGATCGTATTTATGAAGGGATTTCATTGTAACTTGGTAGGATTCCTCTGTATAATGCCTAGATGAGAAGGTCCCCTTTTGGGCAAGATCTATCAACCGTGATGGCTGCCCAAGCCCGAAACCCAAAAACTTTTAGCACAGTCTGCAGGTCATGTTTAATGTGGAGGGATTTCATTGTAACTTGGTAGGATGACTCCTTATGATGTGTAGATGAGAATTTCCCCATTTGGGCATGATCTGCCAATCGTGACGACTGCCTGAGCCCAAAACCCGAAAACCTTTAGCACAGTCTACAGGTCATATTTATTGAGGAATTTCATTGTAACTTGGTGGGTTGACTTCATACAATGTCTAGATGAGAAAGTCCCCTTTTGGACATGATTGGGCAACTGCGACGGCTTCAGGGGCCCGAAGCCCAAAAACCTTTAGCACAGTCTAGAGGTCATACTTATGAAGGGATTTCATTGTAACTTGGTAGGATGACTCCAAATAATGTTTAGATGAGAACGTCCCATTTTGATCGTGATCATGTAGCCTTGATGGGTGCCCGAGCCCAAAAACCTTTAGCATAGGCAAAGGGTCATATTTATGGAAGGATTTCATTGTAACCTATTAGGTTGACTCCTTATAATGCCTAGATGATGACATCCCCTTTTGGTCGTGATTGGCGAACTGTGATGGCTACAGGTGCCCGAAGCCCGAAAACCTTGAGCACAGTCTACAGGTCATATTTATGAAGGGATTTCATTGCAACTTCATAGGATCACTCCAGATGATGCCCAGATGAGATTGTCCCCTTTGGTTGCAATCATTCAACCACGATGGCTGCCCGAGCCTGAAGCCCGAAAACATTAAGCACAGTCTACAGGTCATATTTATGAAGGGATTTCATTGTAACTTGGTAGGTTGACTTCATATAATGTCTAGATGAGAACATACCCTTTTGGACATGATTGGGCAACTTTGACGGCTAAAGGTGCCCGAAGCCCGAAAACCTTTAGCACAGTCTACAGGTCATATTTATGAAGGGATTTCATTGTAACTTGGTAGGATGACTCCAAATAATGTCTAGATGAGGACGTCCCATTTTGGTCGTGATCATTCAGCCTTGATGGGTGCCCGAGCCTAAAAACCTTTAGCATAGGCAAAAGGTTATATTTAAGGATTTCATTGAAACCTGTTAGGTTGACTCCATATAAAGCCAGAATGATGACATCCCCTTTTGGTCGTGATTGGTCAACTGTGATGGCTACAGGTGCCCGAAGCCCGAAAACCTTGAGCACAGTCTACAGGTCATATTTATGAAGGGATTTCATTGTAACTTCGCAAGATCATTCCAGATGATGCCCAGATGAGATTGTCCCCTTTGGTTGCGATCATTCAACCATGATGGCTACCCGAGCCCGAAGCCCAAAAACCTTTAGCACAGTCTACAGGTCATATTTATGAAGGGATTTCATTGTAACTTGGTAGGTTGACTTCATATAATGTCTAGATGAGAAAATCCCCTTTTGGACACGATTGGGCAACTGTGACGGCTTCAGGGGCCCAAAGCCCGAAAACCTTTAGAACAGTCTACAGGTCATAATTATGAAGGGATTTCATTGTAGCTTGGTAGGATGACTCCAAATAGTGTCCAGATGAGAACGTCCCTTTTGGTCACAATCATTCAGCCTTGATGGCTGCCCGAGCCCAAAAACCTTTAGCATGTCTGTAGGTCGTATTTATGGAAGGATTTCATTGTAACTTGTTAGGTTGACTCCATATAATGCTTAGATGATGACATCCCCTTTTGGCCGTGGTTGGTCAACTGTGATGGCTAAAGATGCCCGAAGCCCGAAAACCTTGAGCACAGTCTACAGGTCATATTTATGAAGGGATTTCATTGTAACTTCATAGGATCACTCCAGATGATGTCCAGATGAGAATGTCCCCTTTTGGTTGCGATCATTCATCCATGATGGCTGCCCAAGCCTACAGCCCAAAAACCTTTAGCACAGTCTTCAGATCATATTTATGAAGGGATTTCATTGTAACTTGGTAGGTTGACTTCATGTAATGTCTAGATGAGAACAGTCCCTTTTGGACACCATTAGGCAACTTTGTTGGCTGCAGGGGCCCAAAGCCCGAAAATCTTTAGCACAGTCTGCAGGTGATATTTATGAAGGGATTTCATTGTACCTTGGTAGGATGACTCTAAATAATGTCTAGATGAGAACGTTGGTCGCGATCATTCAGACTTGATGGCTGCCCGAACCCAAAACCCCAAAATCTTTAGCATAGTCTATTGATCATATTTATGGAAGGACTTCATTGTAACCATAAGTTTGACTCCATATAATGCCTAGATGATGACATCCCCTTTTGGTCATGATTGGTCAACTGTGATGGCTTCAGGGGCCCGAAGCCCAAAAACCTTGAGCATAGTCTACAGGTCATACTTATAAAGGGATTTCATTGTAACTTTGTAGGATCACTCCAGATGATGCCCAGATGAGAATGTCCCCTTTTGGTTGTGATCATTCAACCATGATGGCTGCCAGAGCCCAAAGCCCAAAAACCTTTAGCACAGTCTACAGGTCATATTTATTAAGGGATTTCATTGTAACTTGGTAGGTTGACTTCATATAATGTCTAGATGAGAAAATCCCCTTTGGACGCAATTGGGAAACTGACGGCTACAGGGGCCCGAAGCCCGAAAACCTTTAGCACAGTTTACAGGGCATATTTATGAAGGGATTTTAATGTAACTTGATAGGATGGCTCATTTTGGAATAATTTCACTGTAACTTGGTAACTTTTGTTGATATACGTTAACTGTGAGGGCCACATACATTAACTGTGAGGTCATATTAACCCACCCCTCAGCTCTTTAGTACAGTGTACACCTCATATTATTTTTATCATAAACATAGCATACAGGGAACAGAAATGAACATATTCCCAATTATCACAATTCTTGTCTTATTTCATAATCCTTTCAAAAACATTGAACATTATCCTTTTCATCAAACACAACACACAAGTTAAGCTACAATGTCACTGACACTTTCATTAAAGAAAATTTCTCATTTTGAACAAAAATATAATTTGGGCTACCACAGTGAGCCCAAATATGAACCCAGCGACTTGGCTTGAACAAACTTGAATCCCCCCCCCCCCTCAAGCATGGAAGCATGGTGCATACCCAATATCAAAAGATTCTGCCTGCTAGATCTTGAGAAGAAGATTTTCAAAGAAATTTGCCTGAAATGCACTAAGTTCAAATTTGGGCTCCTATACTGAGTCCAAATATAAACCCAGAGGGCCGATTTGAACAAACTTGAATCAGATCCACCCCACAATGTTGCATACCAAATATCAAAAGATTCTGCCTGCTGGATCTTGAGAAGAAGATTTTGAAGAAATTTGCCTGAAATGCACTAAGTTCGAATTCAGGCTTCTATAGTGGGCCTAAATATGAATCCGGGGGGCCAATTTGAACAAATTTGAATCAGATCCACCCCACAATGTTGCATACCAAATATCAAAAGATTCTGCCTGCTGGATCTGGAGAAGAAGATTTTTTAAGAAATTTGCCTGAAATGCACTAAGTTCGAATTCGGGCTTCTATAGTGGGCCCAAATATGAATCCAGGGGCCAATTTGAACAAACTTGAATCAGATCCACCCCACAATGTTGCATACCAAATATCAAAAGATTCTGCCTGCTGGATCTGGAGAAGAAGATTTTTGAAGAAATTTTCCCGAAATGCACTAAGTTCGAATTCGAGCTTCCATAGTGAGCCCAAATATGAATCTAGGGAGCTGATTTGAACAAACTTAAATCAGATCCACCCCACGATGATGCATACCAAATATCAAAAGATTCTGCCTGCTGGATCTGGAGAAGAAGATTTTTTAAGAAATTTGCCTGAAATGCACTAAGTTCGAAATCAGGCTACTATACTGAGCCCAAATATGAACCCAGGGGGCCGATTTGAACAAACTTGAATCAGATTCACCCTACAATGTTGCATACCAAATATCAAAAGATTCTGCCTGCTGGATCTGGAGAAGATTTTTTAATCTTTTTCCCATTGCCTACGGTGTTAAAAAGTGCTGAGCTTTATACAAAATACGAATTCTCTGTGCCGTGTAGTTTTGGAGATATGGCACTTTGAAGGTTTTTCCTATTTTTAGCTCCCGGGGTTCCCACCGGGCAATGAGAAAAATTTTTTTTGCATCAATCAACTACTTATGACCCATTATCATCTCATATCAAATCTGGTTCAAATCGACCTCACGGTTCTGAAAATAGAAATTTTAGGCGTGGCCAAAATTTTTGCCCCTCCCATAACAAAGGCAAATAACGCCCGACAAACTTCTCTTGAACAAACTTGATTCTAAACCTCAAAAGGACTCTGTATACCACATATCAAGTCTCTGCTACTGGTGGTTCATTAGAAGATTTTCAAAAAATTTGGCCATTTTTTCCCCACACATCTGCTCAATATGAGCCGAAACCTAATTTGCATAAAAATCAAAATGCCCCTATATAACCACTACTTACATGAAATTTAATTAAAATGTGGCCAGTGGTTTAGGAGAAAGAGGCTCAAACACCACCTTCATGCAGGACGACGGACGATGACGGACAACGGACGAAGAGTGATAAGAAAAGCTCACCCTGACTTTCAGTCAGGTGAGCTAAAATACATCACCACCAAGCCCCACCCTCCTCATCTACCGTCCACCTCCACAAAAATAACAAGAGCACCGCATAGCGGGACAATATACGCCCGTTTTGTATTTTTGAAGGGTTGGGGTAAGGATGAGGGTGGGGGTGAGGGTGAAAATTGTTTGGACCAACCCCATATTCGAACTTGACCTGTATTTTGTTGTGATTAAACAACATACTAAGTTTAGAACCAATCGGAAAACAAATAATAAAAGTTATCATCTGGAAACCAAATATTTGATGCATTCTATGTCCAACAGTTAGGCCATACTAAAGTTATAATCCGGAAAACACAAAATGCACAAATTCAAGAGGAATAACTCTGGAAAGGTACATGCAATTTAGACCGAAAGTGAACCCGAGCTGTGCTTTGTGGTCATAAACAAAATCTGAGATTTTGAAACAAATTAGTCAAGGCAAACTAAAGTTATCATCCAGAAACCACATAATTCACAAATTTGCAAACATTCAAGGGGAATAACTATGGAATGGTACATGCGATTATGGCCAAAGGTGAACTTGAGCTGTGCTTTGTGGTAAAAAACAAAATCTGAGAATTTGAAAAACATCGGTCAAGGCAAACTAAAGTTATCATCCGGAAACCACAAAATCCACAAATTTGCAATCATTCAAGGGGAATAACTCTGGAAAGGTACATGCGATTGTGGTCAAAAGTGAACTTGAGCTGTATTTTGTGGTCAAAAACAAAAAACTGAAAATTTGAAATAAATCGGTCAAGGCAAACTAAAGTTATCATCCAGAAATGAAAAGTTGGGCTAAATTCCCATAAATAAAGTGCCATAACTCTACTGCAAATAGGCCGCTAGAAACGGAAATCGAACCCATCCTGTATTTTGTCATACTAAATCCACATGCCAAATTTAACTCAGCTCAGTCCATTACAACTAAAGTTATCATCCGGAAACGAAATGTGTCCATGGACGGACAGACAGACAGACGGGTGGAGAGACCATTCACATAATAAGTCCCACACAAGCCGAGTTAGCATTGGTTGAAGACAGGCGCGCCATCGACATGCACTACAGGCGCCGCGCCATCGACATGCACTATGCCTTAGCACACAACATCATCAGGCCCCCCCCCCCCCCCCCCACCCCTCCCCACGTGGACAATGGTGTGAAGCGTCTTGCCTAAGGACACAATGCGGTTGCCGCATGTGGGATTCGAACCGAGGACCTCTCGGTTTGTAGCCTGCACCTCTATCAACTGAGCCAACATCCCCCCCCCCCCCCCAGTCCTACCCCTCCCCTCACAGATGTTCTGAAATACCCTTTTGAATGTTACTTGGGTAATGGCAACAATAACTGATTTAAATAACATGGTGAGGGGAGGTATGCTGGGTATAATTTACTACCCAGACTGTAACTTAAATTCTATGTAAAAGCATAAAATGCACATGTAAGATTTCATTTAATGGGTCCAGTGAGGCCTGGATCGTCAGCTGAAGTCTTGCATTGACTCATTATGCCTTTACACAGAGGTTAATATTCATTGTCTGGGGGAATCGATGTTTCAGAAGCAGATGATCACTCTCCCTACACAGTATTCCACTGAAACCTTCAAGATATTGATGTCTTTGAAATTAATATTTTCAGTTTGTTTATTTTTTTGCATTTATCTAATTATTCTGCCAATGTGCTAAAAGATTTTTGGTTCTTTTTAAAATGAATTATTATCACCTGTCTCACTAGCCGAGTTTTGATGATCTTACATGGATAATTAAAATGCCTTACAATTTGGAGATCCGGTAACCCCAAAAAATACTGCAGTACTGAGTAAGAGAGGATACTTGCCCAAACAGCTCTTTCAACTGCATAACTAAAAAGTTTTATTGTTTGCTTAAAAAAACATAGGTTATGGCACCTCACTCACTGGAAAGAGCTTGTTCCAGCGAGGGGTCTTAACCTATGTTTCTGAAGCAATAAATAAATAAATAAATAAATAAATAAATAAATAAATAAATAAATAAATAAATAAATAACAAAGTCATGGACATGGACAGATTATGAATCATTCTCATATGCTCACTAGGCCTAGACTCAATTCTCAAAATTTGACAGAAAAAAACGGTACAAGGTATTTTCCATGACAAAGTTTATTAAGAATTTTAAGCAAGCAAATGTAAATGACGTTGAATGGAAGAGCAAAATGCACAGAGGAAATAAAAGGAATTGGGTTATTTTAGCGACTTATTTTAAATGGTTGACATTAAACTTTGAGTTGAAAAGATCAAAGAAAATGTCAAAACGAATAAAGAAAATGAACATTTCGATACCAATAAAAAATATACATGGTTTTTGTCCAAAAAACTCGCAAATTATTTTTAATTTCGAACAAGAAAGAAAAAAAATGTATTGTGAAAATGTAGGCTGTTGGAGAACAGGTAAGAAAGGAAGGAAGGAAATTACCTATGTGTGGTCTTACTGTCAATTTCTCACCAAGTGATAGCATTACAGTCAACTATCAGTTCTAAAATAAGAATATTCAGATCATACACTTGATTGGAACAAATAAGAATTATGACATATACCGGATATGAAAACCCTTGTACATCAAGATTTAAACAGTAAAAGTTGTTTATATTTCTGACACTGTTTCACATTACCATGTGTATTTGTTTATCCGAAAGCTTCCCACAATTCCATGGACATGGTCGAAAGCACAGATATCGCATAGAAGTATTCTATCCGATATCTATGGTCGAAAGCATAAACTGACTCCTTAACAACAAAATGCATCACCACCACCACCACCACCACCACCCACCCCCCATCATCCACCGTCCACCTCCACAAAAATAAAAAGTAAAATTTATTCAATACTTGATCTATTCCGCCCCCCCCCCCTATAGATTAACACTTTACCAAACACATTAAAACAAAAACAAACAAAACAAAAACAACCCTAAATTTCTATTACGGCTATTTTTATCCCAAAACTCTGTTTGCTTGTATGTTGCACCTATTTTCATATTATAATGAAATCATATAATGCTGCAAAATCACGTGTTGACAACTACATAGTTCAGTTTTGTGAGCCACCAAGAATATGTATAAATAAATTAAATACTAAATATATTTAGATAGGCTTAATTTACCTTCATCGTTTGTGGTACAAAAAATGGTCACGCAAACTACTTTTTTTACAAATGTACGCATGTGCTAACTGAGCATGCTGGATTTTTGTTTCCGGAAAGTTACGGAATGTGCCGACCGTTGTCAATCCAAGAAAAGACTCAATGGAAGATCTTGGCAAATTCGGCCGGACGGATGGATGATTCGAACAAAAAATTTCCGGGGTGCAAAAATTTGTGTTTTGCAGGCTTAATTTCTTCTGAACAGATGATAAATGGAAAAAAAACCGGGGTGCACCCCACAAGTTGAATTTAGGCCACTACTACAACATGGACTCTCAAATCAACCCTCAACTCCGTTCTACAAGAGCAGACGGTCAGACGGATGGATAGTGAACAACAAAGCTCCCATTGAGATTCACTCAGGTGAGATACAAAGTGCTATAGGTAATGCAAGGGAGGAGAAATTCCCCAGCATTCTAGAGGTGCCACTTCAGTTATTATTTCTTATCATTTATTACTCATAACCCTCTACTGGTAAAAAAATCCAGCAAATAATTGTCCATCTTGTAACATTACTACTGCGATGTCCTGGGAGAGGCGAGATGTATTTATCGGAGACAACTATCACTAACTGTCACCAGGTGGATAATCATCGGCCTCACACAGGAAGGAAATTGCCTGCGTGTGGTCTTACTGTCAATTTTTCACCAAGTGATAGCTTTACAGTCAACTGGCAGTTCTAAAATAAGAACATTCTGATCATACATTTGATTGGAACAAATAAGAATTATGACCGACATATACCGGATATGAAAACCTTTGTGTATCAAGATTTAAAAAGTAAAAGTGCATGAAACCTGTCAATATGTCTGCAACGCCTTTTTGAGCAAATACAGCTTACGAATGATATCACCTGAAGCACTTGGGAATTTTGACAAATGGTTCATGAAATGATTTAGTCCTAAACAAATTACCAACGATGTTCAAATATACTTACGCCCCTAAATAAGATCCCGGATGTGGTCAAAGTTATCAAAAAGAAGCTAAATGTGTATAGATTTACGAGCAAAATTACTGGTAGGTAAAAGTCTCAATCCAACAGAGACATAAAAAAATAGCTGTCATGTGTGTGGAAAAAGGAATGACATACCAATAAAAATGTTTCTTGCAGCTGTGATCAGTGTAAACATCGACGAATTCCCATCCGTAACTGTATAGACACCTCTTGGAAGCTGAAACAAAAAACATTGAAACTATTTTAAACTTAACCCTTGCCTAATGTAAAGCTTCAAACCGGAAGGCGATATCCACAAAACTAGGTAGTATCGTTTGCAAATGATCATCGCATGAGTGCAACATCTGTCTGGCTATAGCTTTGTTACAAAATTTATGGTGGTGGAATGTTTGATCCTACGACACTGGCCAGGTGTGTAGAAAGCATTTCGAAGTTGGGGGCACAGCTCCACACACACATATATATAAGTGGTGTGGGTCCTGCATCGAAATTCAATTAGATTCGATTCGAAATAGTCCCCATCATGTACGATTCGATGTCAATCACGCCAATTCGAACATTTTCGAATGGTCAAGATGTTCTCAAAATCCTACAAAGTCTCTCCTCTTGAACTCTTATAGGAGACCTGATGATAGATGAAGAGTTCAAGTAAGTTCCGCATCTGAAATTATATTGATTCCGTTCTGGAATATTCCACATTTTTTGCTTGGCTTACATGAGTTGCCGTTGCACACAATACTTGAGTGGAGACTGACAATATTTCGGTTGTAAGAAGGTGCAATATCCACAGCTTGAAAAGCGCTGAGATTCGATTCGAGATTCAATTCAATTCGAAATCTGATGCTTGATTCGATTCGACCCAAAATTTGAGGTTCACAGAGCCCTAAAGTGGTGGTCGATGTGCCTTTGTGACATGCTGGAAATATAAACACAAAGTGCACGTTTAGCTCTCTATTTAACCAATTTTCAACTAAGCCGTTTCGTCCTGATGGTGAAGATTGTTATATATAGAGCCAGAAATGTACACTTTTATAGCAACCACTTTTGTTACAGCTCACCACTTTTGTAAAAGCGCTTGCCCACTTTTGTTACAAAATCAACCACTTTTGTTAAAAAATCAACCACTTTTGTTACAAAATGAGCTCACCACTTTTGTTACAACCATCGCCAATTTTTGTAACAAAAAAAACCTCGCTCACCACTTTAGTTACAAGAATCGCCCATTATTGTTATAATTTTTGTCAGTGTGAAATATGAAGTAGTAATCTGCAAGTAATGTGAGACATAACATTCAGTCATGATTATCTGGAGCGCGGTTGTTCAGTGGTTATTGCGTTGATCTTGAGGTTAGAAGGTTGTGAGTTTGATGCTTGGCCGGGATAATTGGCATTGTGTTCTTGGGCAAGGCACTTAATCCCAACTGCCCGCTTGGGTGCATGGTTGCCCCACGTGCTGAGGTGCATTGCACGTTGACAGCACACATGCCTACAACCAATGCTAAGCCTGCAACTGTGGGATTAGGATGTTGAGAGCTGACAGTAACTCACCACTGCTCAGTGGTAGGCTCTGGGTATTCCGGCTTCCTCCACACGTAAAACTATCTTTGACACAATATGACCTCAGCTATTAAATGTCAGAAAACAACAACAATCCAATAATAATAATCAAACCAAACCATTGTCACTCATGTTCAGCAGTACTGCCACACCCTTGGTTATTATTGGGTGATATAGTAACCTGCACCTTGCGACATGATTGTCGTGGCGATACGTAGTGTACTCGAGTGGGCGAAGGTCAGTTTCGGTTGGGATTCGGTCTAATAAAAGGTCCATTGGGGTAGGATTGGGTCGTTGTTGGGTTGTTAGTGGTGATTCGACTGAATCGAACACACCCTCAGAACACACCCCTGTCAAACAAGAGGGTATTCCGCACCACAGTAACCACGTCCTGTCATGCAGTATAAGGAAGTGGGCTCGAAGCCCCCGAAAAGCCTTCAAGTCAGGGTATTCTGTTCTCCTGGTGGTTTCCAAGAATTGCCAGGGCATACTCCCACAGAATCGAACACACCCTCAGAACACGGCCCCACCAACAAGGAGGCCACTGGACTCCATAGCAACCAGGTGCTACCATAACCAAGATGGCGTCGCCCATAGTAAAAATGCGTCACCTTAGAAACATGTGCTAGGCATGCGCAGTGAGACCACGTGCCACCATGGGAATGACATCACAAGATGGCCGCTCATGTGGGTTAACATGGCAAACTCAGCTCGCCCCTTCTGCTCATGTGACTAATGACGTCAGATTAGAACCTAAAAGGGCAACAAGTCAACATCACATACTACTGACCTTGGCCCCAGTATTTTATTTTTGTTTCTTCACAACTTGTTCTTTAAAGAGGATCTTTTTACCTAGAAGGATGATCTCCCTGAATTGCAAGCCATTTTGCCACTTTTTCTATTCAGGAAATCGGCGAATTGAGCAATTTTTTACTTTTTACTATAATCCTTATTTAACACTATTCTTATTACTATTATTATTCTTATTACTTCGTTACACGACATTATACAAACGGCGACGTAGCTTTTTTCCGAAGACCCATTAATCCGAAAGTTCGTTTTTCCATCGACCCATTACTCCGAAGGTCCGTTTTTCCGACGGCTCATAACCCCGAAAGCCTATTACTCTGAAGGTTCCTAACTCTGAAGGCTTTTCACTCAGAAAGCCTATTACTCAGAAGGCCCATAACTCCAAGGACCCGTTACTGCAAAGGCCCGTTACACTACAAGAGAATGCAGTCATATAGATGTATTACTGGTCGCCAGATGTCCTGAAAATGTACCCGAGTACGTACCCCCCCCCCCTCCCCCGCTCGTCCGTAGAGTGAACCCTGAATATGACCCCTCCCCTGAAAGAGAGTATCGCCAGGTATATTACTCTGCACTAAGATAAGCAACTATTATTAATAATAAATCCAGCACTACCTGAAATAGATTTGAACTTCTTATACAAAACCGCACAAATATGATTGTTATTTTAACCTGCTCCGTGAAAGGGTTAAAATGACTTCCATAATTTTGTTATTATATTTGAAGGAAAGTGAGACTTACTCCAATAGAGGATTTTTTTTAAACAAAAAAAGCATTATGTATGAGGGGGTTAAGTAAAATCGTTATATTGTACCGGGGTAATCACTATACGTTTTCTCACTCTATATTGTTATTTATTAATTTTATTGGTGTTTAAGGTCATATACTTATGCACAATGGCTAATCATGACTGTGACAGTTTTACGGGCGGAGAAAGTCGGAGTACCCGGAGAGAACCACCGAGCAACGACGAGCAGCTGCTAGCTCTCCAACATCGTAACTCCACACTGCAGCACAGAAAGGGTGAGATTGGTTGAAGACATGCGTACCATCGACGTGCAGTACGCCTTAGTACACGACACATCGTGCCCCCATGTGGACAATCGGGTTAAGTGCCTTGCCCAAGAACACAACGCCACAGTCCGAATTGATCGCTCAGTCGGTCACCCATCCGAGGATTAACTGGGCTCTGCGTAGCTTAACTTCGGTGATCTGACGAGAACACTCGATATTGACCTACTAGATCTTTATCCGTAAACGTGTATCAAACATAGAGGCCAGAAAAGTCAAATAATTACCCACAATAAGACCAGTGGCGGCGCCAGAAATTTTTTTGTGGGGGGGGGGGGGGGGGGCAACTAGGGGGGCAGACTCCCATGAAGGGGGCAAATACGTAAAGGATCATATCATTACTTTGCTATGAGGTAGTCCAAACTTGGACCCAAAGTCCGTAATATACTTTTTTGGTTTGGTACGTCCTGTGGACGTACCAAACCAAAAAATTATATTACGGACTTTGGGTCCAAGTTTCGACTAAATGTAATGGTAATTAGCGGTCCGTCTTTCAAAAAATCCTGGATCCGCGTCTGGTGGGTCTATGTGTGTGTGTGTGTGTGTGTGTGTGTGTGTGTGTGTGTGTGTGTGTGTGTGTGTGTGTGTGTGTGTGTGTGTGTGGGGGGGTTTGTCTTACCAACTTGACGAGGTAACTAGACAAAAGAGTTTGCGTGTTTCGCCTTACCGAGGTACAAAAGACAAAAGAAACCCTTTACCTCGGTTGTTTTCCCAGAACTGTACCGGCAAAACGAGGTTGAAACCGTTAGTCCACACAAAGGACAAACAATGGGGTACCTCGGTATGTAGGGAAAACAAGACTCTGTGTGTGTGTGTGTGTGTGTGTGTGTGTGTGTGGGGGGGGGGGGGGGTTGTCTTACCAACTTGACGAGGTAACTAGACAAAAGAGTTTGCGTGTTTCGCCTTACCGAGGTACAAAAGACAAAAGAAACCCTTTACCTTGGTTGTTTTCCCAGAACTGTACCGGCAAAACGAGGTAGAAACCGTTAGTCCACACAAAGGACAAACAATGGGGTACCTCGGTATGTAGGGTAGACAAGACTGTGTGTGTGTGTGTGTGCATGTGTGTGTGTGTGTGTGTGTGTGTGTGTGTGTGTGTGTGTGTGTGTGTGTGTGTGTGTGTGTGTGTGGGTTTGTCTTACCAACTTGACGAGGTAACTAGACAAAAGAGTTTGCGTGTTTCGCCTTACCGAGGTACAAAAGACAAAAGAAACCCTTTACCTCGGTTGTTTTCCCAGAACTGTACCGGCAAAACGAGGTAGAAACCGTTAGTCCACACAAAGGACAAACAATGGGGTACCTCGGTATGTAGGGTAGACAAGACTCTGTGTGTGTGTGTGTGTGTGTGTGTGTGTGTGTGTGTGTGTGTGTGTGTGTGTGTGTGTGTGTGTGTGTGTGTGTGTGTGTTAAAAAATCGCACTGGCACAGACATTTCATACTGAAACGTTTTTTTCTTTTAATATGCCGCCGAAAAATTGTTTTCATTTACTGAACCCTGATGGGTTTCAAACATGACAAAAAATTACACAAAATTGATTTAAACTAAGTGATGAGCTTAGGAACTGGTTAAACTGACTGGCAATAATTGATTTTATTCACTGATGGGCTCTAATTTAGTCCTTACAAGGATGTTACGCAAGCTTTTGTTTTTCTTATAGGCGATGACAGGTCGAAGATTCAAAGGTTCATTTAATTTAGCATTGGTAAAATTGAATTCATCTTTTAACATTTTTGCTATTTCGATATTCATTCTGTTGTACGTTAAAGTGAAAGGAATGATGGACCTCCTTTGGCATTCGCCCTCTGATATGTTCATACCAAATGGCCAGAGGGTTTGAAGCGTATTGATCCAAAAAGCTTCTCGTTTTTTTCTAAATTCATCCGTTTCTTCTAATGTGTCTTTAATTGGTGGTTGTTCAATAGGATGGATTTCGAAATCGTCCAAAGAATGGCCAGGAAGGTTAAAATGTTGTGCTACTGGGGCATCAGCATTATGTTTTATATCCTGTTTGTGTCTAGTAGCACGTTCTCGAAAAGGATTTTGACTTTGACCAACATACTGTTTCCGACATCGCTTACAAGTGATAAGGTAAATAATGTTTGGTGAATCACAATGGAGGGGGTTACGGATCTGGTAATGATTTTTCGTTTGTTCGGAGGAAAATTCCTCTTTCTGATCAGGCATAAATGTATGCAGTCTACAACGAGGCTTTTTGCAATTAAATACCGCGCCACTACTATTTTGCAACGGTCTGTTGTGTTCAATCTTCAGTGGTTCGAAATCGGTAGTTTCAGCTGGACTTTCGAGCTTTTTCAGGGTTTGGGATTTCAGGCTACGCAAAAGGCGCAGCGAGTACCCTCTCGATCTGAGGGCGCCAAATAGAGTAGAACAAGCCTCATTGAAATTTACCTTATCACTTGAATTGCGGTGGAAACGAATGAGTTGTGATTTGATGATACCTTTAAATGTATGTTGAGGATGAAATGATTTTGTGTGCAACAATTGATGTGAATCAGTTGGTTTAAAATATACTTTATAATCTAAATGACCCGACGCCTGAAATTGCTTGCCTTTATACACGGTCACATCGAGAAAATCAACAGAATTTTCACTGATAGTAGCTTTCAATTTAATATTTGGATCGTGAGTGTTCAAAATTTCTAAAAATTCATCAAAATCTTCTTTTGAATGTTCTCAAATAATAAAAATGTCATCTAAATACCTGAGATATACGAGAGGATGCTTTGCACATTTGCTTAAGGCATTTTCCTCCCATTCCGCTACATAAATGCTTGCAAAATTAGGACTGAATCTTTTGCCCATAGGACAACCCATTATTTGTAGAAAATATTCTCCATTGAATTGAAAGTCATTACCTTTTAAGCTCAGCTCTAAAAGATCCAAAATTTGTTCATCCGGGCGTTTCGCATCCGGATATTTTTCAAATGCATTTTTAACTGATTTAACACCTTTATCAATATCAATGTTCGTATACATACTGTCGATATCCAAAGTAGCCAGAATTGCATTTTTCGATATTTTCAATTTCGAAATTTTTGACAGGAAATCCTGTGTATTTTTTAGATAGCTCGGATGTCTATTTGCTATAGGTTTCAGATGATAATCAATTAATTCCGAGATCGCATAAGATTCCGAATTACAATCTGATACAATTGGCCTCCCGGGTGGTGTTAAGTCATCCGTCCATGAAGAACGGTCCTTGTGGATCTTTGGTAGGATATAAAATTGTCTTGTTTGAGCACTGAGCTTAGCTGTTAAATATTTCAATTGTTTTTTGGTAATGTGACCTTCGTCGAGGAGAAATTTTAAGATCTTATTGAATTTTTCGATATTACTAGGCCAAATAAGTGAATCTATTTTCTTATAATGTTTAGTATTGCTGAGTTGTCTCATGGCTTCCTTTATATAATTATCCCGAGATAGAACAACTACCGACCCACCTTTGTCGGCTGGTTTAATTACTAATTTCTTATTTTTTCGAAGTTTCGTGAGGGCTCTCCGTTCACCAGCTGTTAAATTGTCTTTATCGGAGAGTATGTTCATGCTGAACACCCTTTGGATGATTCGTTTGCTAGCCTCAATAATTTCGGGATCTACTTCACTATCTAGAAACCGTTAGTCCACACAAAGGACAAACAATGGGGGTACCTCGGTATGTAGGGTAGACAAGACTCTGTGTGTGTGTGTGTGTGTGTGTGTGTGTGGTGTGTGTGTGTGTGTGTGTGTGTGTGTGAGAGAGAGAGAGAGAGAGAGAGAGAGAGAGAGAGAGAGACTCATAATGCCCGTCTGTCATAATGCGAAATCCATGAATTTTTTTAGACAAGGGATATGGATACATGCCTTTGTTGGCTCATAACTTAATTATAACTTATAAGTATCTGCATCCGAGTCTTTAAATCTCTACTGCCTGGATGTGTACATCAGCTAGCCTGAGGCTTCGGGCTAAGTGTGTATGGGAAATTATTGGGAATAAAAAAAGAGAGGGGTGTGTGTGTGTGTGTGTGTGAGAGAGAGTGACTGAATGTGTTTGTGTATGAGGGTGGATGGAAATGCATGCGAGATGGTAGGGGGGGGGGGGCAACGGGGACGGGTGGGGGTGGGGGGTGGGGGGGCGTTCTGGGGGCAAAGCCTTCGTTTAGGGGGGCAAATGCCCCCCCCCCCCCCAGAAAACCATTATATATTAGGGGTTAAAGAAAATCGTTATATTGTCACGGAGTACAATCGGTGTTCCTCTCATCCACCCACCACACTCCCGCGCTGACCACACACTACCACTGTACGTTTTTTCAATCGATATCGGCCAACTTTATCTTTATCCGTAAACGTGTATCTAACATAGAGGCCAGAAAAGTCAAATAAATACCCACAATAAGACTAATACAATTTGTCAAAATAACAATACAAGTCTGAGTCTCATTGGAACAGGCTCATTGATCTCATTCTATTGACATACATAATTGTATTGTTATGTTAATGATTTCTATATTTATTTATTTATTTATTGGTGTTTAAAGTCACATATGTTTGAACAATGACTAATCATGACATGAGTATCAACCCAAGACCAGAGTGAGCGTTAATAAGCCATGTTGCCATTTTAGAGAGGGTTTGCACCTCCCAAGCATCGGTGACTGGGTCCTATTTTACCAATAAAACAGAGCCTATTTACCACAGTGAACAGTCACTGCTTTACTTCCCTGGGTTCCTGTGGCGAAATGATTTCTATATGGATTTTTCAAACTTTTACTTCATTTCTAAAAAAACTGTTATTGATTTATTGGGGTTTAACGACACTTTAGACAGCCAGGGTCATCTCGTGTCAGACAGTTTTACTGTGGAGGAAGCTGGGGTCCACGAAAAGAACCACCGATCAGCGGCGTGTAACTGTCAGACTCTCCAACTTACTAACCCGGCAGAAGCAGGGTTGGCAGTGGTTGAAGGCGTGTGTACCTTCTACATGCTATACGCCTCAGCAGACTGTACCACTGTGATCCCGCACGAGCAAGTGAGGTGAAGTGTCTTGCTCAAGGACACAACGCGCTTGACTCGAGCGAGCTTCGAACTCATGACCCCCCGATCCCAAGGCCGACATGTTATCCAGTGGGCCTATTGGCCCTTCTAAAATACAGTGGTGACGGGTTAAAGAAGGCCCTACTCAGAAAAGTCAAGAGAAATAGCGAGACATTCAGAAGATTACTTTATAAAGTAAAAAGACCCCTCATTCAAAAAGACTGCCCAAAAGCTCGGGAAAGAAACAGCAGCCCCATTGTTCTAAAAGTTAGAATTTTCCGAAAATTGTCAACTTTAGAACTCCTGCACACATGTGTATATGATGTTGGTACCAGACATTCGCAACAGGTTTAGGTTTTGATAATCATTGTTGAACGTCACGTCCAAGTACTCGCAGATTACTTCATTTTTGACACTGACAAAAATTGTAACAAAAATGGGCGATTGTTGTAACAAAAGTGGTGAGCGAGTATTTTTTGTTACAAAAATGTTCGATTGCTATAACAAAATGGTGAGCTCATTTTGTGACAAAAGTGGTGGATTTTGTAACAAAAGTGGTGAGCTGTAACAAAAGTGGTTGTTGTACCAAAAGTGGTTGCTACACATTTCTCTAATTCAAAGGCCATGAAAGAGATAAATCAAACGAACGAGGGAGAAATAAAAGTTTCCGGTGACTGCAGATGAGTTGTTGGGCCCTCCCCCCCCCCTTCCGGCTCCACACGCACAGGTACTGATTTCTGGTATGTATTATGGTATAAAAATAATATTGTATTGGCAAAGAAGTTACCGCCCTCTCTCCATCTCCCCCCCCCCCTCCCTACTCTCCCTTATTTCAACTATTTTCTGGAAAAAGTTGGGCGTCAAGTGCCCAGTGTCCCTCACCCTACCCAGTTTTTAGTAACTTATGCCCCCAATACTAGCAGCATTCATCTTGCATTTATTTTACATGAGGTGTGGCAAATGTATGAATGCTTCAATTACTATTTTTGGAATTAAATAACACCGAGAAAATTTGGCGGATACTAACGTCATTGAAAACAATGCGGTAGTATTCATATGTACTTTATGGAATTCTTTTAACAGGTCCATTTGTGGGTCAACGACACTTCTGACAGCCAGGGTCACCTCCTGTCGGACAGTTTTTACGGATGGATGAAGCCGGAGTACCCGAAGAGAATCACCGAGCAATAGCCAGACTCCCCAATTGAACAGGTCCATAAAACTGTTAGAAAATTTAGGAACAGTATTGCAGGTAATAATAATAATAATTAAATTTTATATAGCGTTGAACCACAGATGTGCTCTCAAACGCTTAACAAATCTATGCGAGCACCTGCAACAAAAGTAACGTTTTCAACCTGACAGTAGTTCATTGAAAAGCCTCTTTGAAAGGATAGCATTTGAGACCCTTCTTGAATTGGTCCAAGTTTTCTGCAGATTGTACATCACTTGGAAGAGAATTCCACAGATGGGCCCCAACATAAGAAAAGGCTCTCTGATTGGCGAGCGCAGACCTTGAGAATGGAACATTTTGTCTGATTTGATTGGAAGAACGCAAGTCTCGCTCAGGTCTTTTCACCAGAAAGAGTTCTTCCAAGTAAACCGGGGCTAATTTATGAATGCATTTGAAGGCATTTACCAAAATTTTGAAATCTACTCGTTGTTTTACAGGAAGACTTTCGAATCCCACCTGCGGCAACCGCGTTGTGTCCTTGGGCAAGACACTTCATCTCCATTGCCCGCGTGGGGGCACGACGACGCCGTGTATTAAGGCGTACTGCACGTCGATGGTACGCATGTCTTCAACCAATCTAACCCTGCCTGAGCTGCAGTGCGGAGTTACGATGTTGAGGAGCTGGCAGCTGCTCGTCGTTGCTCAGTGGTTCTCTCCGGGTACCCCGGCTTACTCCACCCGTAAAACTGTCACGGTCATGATTAGCCATTGTGCATAAATATGTGACCTTAAACATCAATAAATAAATAAATATAGGAAGCCAATGTAATTTTATGAGAACAGGGGCAATATGTTCCCGTCGTTTAGTTCCACTAACGATGCGTGCTGCTGTGTTTTGAATCCTCTGCATAATAACCTTGTGATACAGAAAACAGACAGTCATAACTTGACAAAGTCTCCGGACCCCAAATTCCATTGGATGCACATCTGCTTTTCATACTGCGAACTTTAATAAACTTTCTTCAAAATACATGTGCAATAGGAATTCAGGAGAGGGCTATATTGAAAATGGCTGGACCAGGCATTCCACGAAATGTACGTTCATAAAAATCCACGTGGAACTTTATGAGTGGAGCTGGCAAACTGATGGGAAAGTGTATCCCTCCCATTGGTGGGTCTTCGGGTCGCATTCCCGAAAAAAAATACAGAAATTATGTCCAAATGGAGCCTTTCTATGTGAAATATGGACACTCGCACTCTTCGCGTATTCTGCAGTATACATCTTATTCGACGAATGCAAAGCTTCAAACACTCAACGTTCCGCATTTTATCCGGTTTGGCTGCCGGTTTTTTTTTTTGGGGGGGGGGGGGGGAGGGGGGGGGGGTTGTTTTTTATTCACTTTTTTTTTTTCCACTTTTTCGAAAAATTCATCAGATAGTTTTGGCTTTTTCTCCAATGATCCCCAGAGAAGACTGGTGAGAGTCTACCCCACTTCCTCTCTTGCACCATCCTTTATTCTTAAAAATATTGTTGTGCCCAAAACAATTCATTAAAAGAGAAATGCAAATTCACTCTCTATTTTCAATTTGAGCTCAAATCAAACTAAACTGAATTTGTTGCATTGCTGTGGTGAAGCACGGTGGATCTCCATAGCGCTGTGAGGCGATATTCGCGGTAGGTGAATCTCAAAGAACGTGAGAGCAGTGTTGGGATTTAGGAAAAGGGGCCTTCTGCCAACCAGCTTGTTGGTCATAATCTTTTAGGCTCGATGGTAAGTCGCTCGTTTTTGGTGTTAGATGGCCGACGGTTGGAGCCTCTTCACCTGCACTTCTCTCGATCTGTTACACTAAAGTTCTCAGTATGTGCACCACTTACCAAATCCAACTGGGTGAAATCCCACCATGACGCAACTTCAAGGGTCCATGCGCTGGGTCAATGAATCGGGCGTTAAGTGAGCGTGTATAAACTGCAAAATGGGATTAAAAATTGATACCTGTTACCATATCACAACGCTAGGAAAGCCTGCATCATATTTATTGTATAAATGTCCCAACTCGTTATACCCGACACTACTGGCTGACCATACTTCCTTGAATAATTAAAATTTCATTTTGCCGCTGCGACCTATCTTACCGCTGGAAGAGAGTCCGTCAACCAATAATTTCTTCAAAACCAATATTTTTAAAGTGTCATATACAACGTAAAAACAATTTAATATGAAATTCCGAAATCTGAAATACCATAAATTTCAAATACATACACAATTATACATCAAAATGAAAGTTTTTGTGCTTAGCCCACGAAAATATATAGGTTTAACTCCAATAGCTAGTAGCAGGCATTGGCGGCTCCTGAAAGTCTGCAACCGAATTCGTACCAGAACTGATAAAATAATATTTGACGGGAACTCGTGGCCGAAAATATGTTTCAGATAGGCCTATCCAAGAACAAAGCTTGGAATCAAAACACTTTAAGATGCAGCGACAGTGAAATATGGCCAAAAATGCCAACATTGTCTGCTTTTTTGTTTTCTGTTTGTTTAGGTTAAGGTCAAACCCATCAACGGCCAGAAAGCACAATGCCGTCAAAAATGAAATCACGAGAATGATCGCCTTCACACTGAAGACTCATTATATCGAAACTGCACAACTGGCATATTACTTACAAGGTATCCTGACGCCTGTTTGAATTTCCTATTATACTGCAGTCATTCTGAAATTAAATTTCTGGGTATCACGTCAAATATACATATACTTCGGCCATGGAGTCCTTCAAGAAACAAGAAGGACGCCAACGCCCTATAGCTCACCAACATTCCTCTTTGATAGTAACTTTAGCAAACACAAGAACTGTATCAAACAGGCTCATAACATGCGACAAAGCTTACCTAAACACAACCTCTTAAAAGTAAATCACAGAAACTGACATAAACACTAAGTTAAACATGAAATTCTGAGCTAAACAGAAAACTAAATGCAAATAAAAATGTCAAGAAAAATGTTTAAAATGCAGGGTATGAGGAGTTAATCATGGAACAATGATACTGAGGAACAGGTATGATGTATATAAGTGCCATGGGAAGAGAAGGAGCACAGCAGCTGACCTAAACACTAAGTTAAACATGAAATTCCAAGCTAAACAGAAATCTAAGCGCAACTAAAAATGTCAAGAAAAATGTTCAAAATGCAGGATATGAGGGGTTAATCATGGAACAATTATACTGAGGAACAGGTATGATGAATATAAGTGCCATAGGAAGAGAAGGAGCACAGCAGCTGACCTAAACACTAAGTTAAACATGAAATTCCGAGCTAAACAGAAAACTAAACACAACTAAAAATGGCAAGAAAAATGTTTAAAATGCAGGGTATGAGGGGTTAATCATGGAACAATTATACTGAGGAACATGTATGATGAATATAAGTGCCATAGGAAGAGAAGGAGCACAGCAGCTGACCTAAACACTTGGATAAACATGAAATTCTGAGCTAAACAGAAAACTAAACGCAACTAAAAATGTCAAGAAAAATGTTTACAAGAAGGACGCCAACGCCCTATAGCTCACCAACATTCCTCTTTGATAGTAACTTTGGCAAACACAAGAACTGTATCAAACAGGCTCATAACATGTGACAAAGCTTACCTAAACACAACCTCTTAAAAGTAAAACACAGAAACTGACATAAACACTAAGTTAAGCATGAAATTCCGAGCTAAACAGAAAACTAAACGCAACTAAAAATGACAAGAAAAATGTTTAAAATGCAGGGTATGAGGGGTTAATCATGGAACAATTATACTGAGGAACATGTATGATGAAAATAATTGCCATGGGAAGAGAAGGAGCACAGCATCTGACCTAAACACTAAGTTAAACATGAAATTCCGAGCAAAACAGAAAACTAAACGCAACTAAAAATGTAAAGAAAAATGTTTAAAATGCAGGGTATGAGGGGTTAATCATGGAACAATGATACTGAGGAACATGTAAGATGAATATAAGTGTCATGGGAAGAGAAGGAGCACAGCAGCTGACCTAAACACTAAGTTAAACATGAAATTCCGAGCTAAACAGAAAACTAAACGCAACTAAAAATGTCAAGAAAAATGTTTAAAATGCAGGGTATGAGGGGTTAATCATGGAACAATTATACTGAGGAACATGTATGATGAATATAAGTGCCATAGGAAGAGAAGGAGCACAGCAGCTGACCTAAACACTAAGTTAAACATGAAATTCCGAGCTAAACAGAAAACTAAATGCAACTGAAAATGTCAACAAAAATGTTTAATATGCAGTGTATGAGGGGTTAATCATGGAACAATGATACTGAGGGACATGTATGATGAATATAAGTGTCATGGGAAGAGAAGGAGCACAGCAGCTGACCTAAACACTTAGATAAACATGAAATTCTGAGCTAAACAGAAAACTAAACGCAACTAAAAATGTCAAGAAAAATGTTTACAAGAAGGACGCCAACGCCCTATAGCTCACCAACATTCCTCTTTGATAGTAACTTTGGCAAACACAAGAACTGTATCAAACAGGCTCATAACATGTGACAAAGCTTACCTAAACACAACCTCTTAAAAGTAAAACACAGAAACTGACATAAACACCAAGTTAAGCATGAAATTCCGAGCTAAACAGAAAACTAAACGCAACTAAAAATGTCAAGAAAAATGTTTAAAATGCAGGGTATGAGGGGTTAATCATGGAACAATGATACTGAGGAACATGTACGATGAATATAAGTGCCATTGGAAGAGAAGGAGCACAGCAGCTGACCTAAACACTAAGTTAAACATGAAATTCTGAGCTAAACAGAAAACTAAACGCAACTAAAAATGTCAAGAAAAATGTTTAAAATGCAGGGTATGAGGGGTTAAATCATGGTATAATGATAATAATCATCATATAGCAGCATTATAAAGGCCATGATATGGAAATAGGGTGAGTAAGAGACCTAAACAGAAGCTTTAACATTATTGGACACGTACGCTGACGCCGACGCCGACCGATCGAGCCATGCCATAAGCTCACACAACTAAAGTTGGTGAGCTAAAAATGCGGACAGTGTTGGTATTTCCTCCAACGCCATCTTGAAGTGCCCTGAATTCCTAGCTTTATTTTTGGATATCTGAAGCACATTTAGCCACGAGTTGTACTCGTGAAATGTTTTATGTTAAGCTGTGGTAGCTAACTTTCAGGAAGCACTTATGCCTCCTATCAGATATGCGAGTTATACATAATTTTCGAGTTCAGATTCAGATTCTTTATTCACGGCACACATACAAGTAAAATGGTTACAAATAAACATATTGCACAAATGTAATGAGCAGTATAACGTGGGAAGTGGCATAGCCAAATTGGTTGTCTACCTGCCACCCCCTGGAAGAAGATTGGGTGATTGCAAACAGACTGTGACTAAAAGAATTAACTTAGAACCAATTATGTGACGCATGATGGAGAATGACGATCGAGTCATTACTTTTCTGGGATTAAATGATTGGTTCTTCATTTACGCCAGCGGAAAGATGGTGGTTCAAGATTGGCAAGAAGCAACCTGCTTATAGGACTCCCTCCACTACGTATCATAACACCTGAGGGCGGTAACAAGTCCCATCGTGAAGTTCGTATCGTTTAGACTGCGAAAAAGAAGTTGGTCATGATGTTTGGGCATGGTGTCTACGTTAGCTGCATCATCATCGTAGGATGACGAATGTTATGATTTATTTGTTTAGATTATTGTTTGCAAGTTCTTAATTGTGTCCATCATATAGTATTTTACATAGCACCACTGTAAGGTGAAAGCGCAACAGGTTTCACAAAACGAGGATTCCAGATTTAGACGCAGACAACGAATTTGACAATTTCCCAATTTACGAAGTTTACGAAGTGCAATCGGAGCAGTAGGGATTATTGTAGCTGACATGACTGGAATATGAGGAAATGAATGTGGAAGTGAAGTTGTTCTTAAGCATGCTTCTGTCGCTAATATAACGAGTGGTGTCGTCCAGAGCATTCCATAGTTTCTGGAAGGAGTATAAAGGAAATTTATCCAGAGTTTGTGTCCGTGTTTTTTCTAGAGTTCTATACTCCTTAACCTTCATTTTTATGTATCATTTGTGCATATTTATTTGAAATTGATGGCATATCAGACTTGGCGCTTTCTTAGTAAAATATTTTGTTCTCGCTTATATAGCACCTTGAGGTGCTATATAAGTAAGGGGCATTTGTTTTCTTTGAAATTCTCACCTCTGATATTTCCAAAATTCAAAGTAAATAGAAACATTATATATTAAAGTGAAGATTGTGATGTATAGAACACGAAAAATATATGCAATCACTCACAGAGGTCACAGCAGTCACCATTGGTTCCTGGAAGTCTGCTACCACATTAGTTTCAGAACTGATAAACAAGAGGCCCCAGGGGGCCTGAGGGCGCTCACCTGACATGGTAGCCTAAATATCAACCCAGAGAATTGATTTCAACAAGTTGCATCTTCTCCTCCTAAGAAAAGCTTGTATCAAATATCCAAAGATTCTGACCAGTGGATCTAAAAAAAAAGATTTTTAAAGAATATTCCTCATATTGAACTAAGTTATAATTCGGGCTCCCACAGGGAGCACATATATGAACCCAGGGACTTGGCTTTAACAAACTTGAATCTCACCCCCCTAAGGATGCTGCACACCAAATATCAAAACATTCCGACTGCTGGATCTGAAGAAGATTTTTAAAGAAAATTCCTCATTTTGAACTAAGTTACAATTCGAGCTCCCACAGTGAGTCCAAATATGGACCTAGGGACATGGCTTGAACAAATTTGAATCTCACCCCCTAAGGATGCTGCATACCAAATATCAAAACATTCCGACTGCTGGATCTGAAGAAGAAGATTTTTAAAGAAAATTCCTCATTTTGAACTAAGTTATCATTCGGGCTCCCACAGTGGCCCAAATATGGACCTAGGGACATGGGTTGAACAAACTTGAATCTCACCCCCTAAGGATGCTGCATACCAAATAACAAAATATTCCGACTGCTGGATCTGAAGAAGATTTTTTTAAAAATTCCTCATTTTGAACTAAGTTATAATTCGGGCTACCACAGTGAGCCCAAATATGAACCCAGGGACTTGGCTTGAACAAACTTAAATCTCACCCCGTAAGCATGGTACATACCCAATATCAAAAGATTCTGTCTGCTGGATCTTGAGAAGAAGATTTTAAAAGAAATTTACCTGAAATGTACTAAGTTCAAGTTTGGGCTCCTATACTGAGCCCAAATATAAACCCAGGGGGCCGATTTGAACAGACTTGAATCAGATCCACCCCACAATGTTGCATACCAAATATTAAAAGATCATGATTGTGCATGTTGGATCTGGAGAGAAAAAATTTTTGAAGAAATTTGCCTGAAATGCACTAAGTTCGAATTCCGGCTTCTATAGTGAGCCCAAATATGAGTCCAGGGAGCCGATTTGAACAAACGTGAATCAGATCCACCCCACAATGTAGCATACCAAATATCAAAAGATTCTATCTGCTGGATCTGGAGAAGAAGATTTTTGAAGAGATTTGCCTGAAATGCACAAAGTTCGAATTCGAGCTTCTATAGTGAGCCCAAATATGAATCTAGGGAGCCGATTTGAACAAACTTGTATCAGATCCACACCACAATGTTGCATACCAAACATCAAATGATTCTGCCTGCTGGATCTGGAGAAGAAGATTTTTTAATCTTTTTCCCATTGCCTACAGTGTTAAAAAGTGTCGACTCAGCACTTTTTCAAAGTCCTGAAAAAAGTACCTTGTGATCAAACCGATAGGGATTTTTTAACCATTCTATTCTACTGGATAAAAGAAAGCTTTATACAAAATAAGAATTTTCTGTGCCGTGTAGTTTTGGAGATATGGCAGTTTTAAGGTTTTTCCTATTTTTAGCTCCTGAGGTTCCCACGGGGCAATGAGAAAAATTCCAAAGCCCTTGCTTTTGTTTACGCGTATGAGTATACTTTCGATTTCCGGTGGACGTCATTGGACAGAAAAAGCATGTAAAAACAACCCCGTCTAAAATCAAATAATGAAAAAGATCGCCTTCATACAGTATACTGTTATTAGATAGAGATTGCACAGTTGCCATATTCACTTTAAGGTATCATGGTACCTGTTGAAATTTCTTAGAATTACGATTTTGTTTTTCGATGGAAATTCGTGGTAACGAGTGATTTGCGCATGTCTGTCGAGCATGGAAACCATCTTCAATACAAAATGCAGACAGTGTTGTCCTTTTCCCAAATACAGTCCTATCGCTGTATTCGAAAGTGTTTTGAATGCCTAGCTTTGTTCTTGGATATACGAAGCACATTTGGCCACAAGTTGTTCTGATGAAATATTATTTTATTATCAGTTCTGGTGCGAATACGGTAGCAGACTTCCAGGAGCCAGTGGTGCCTACAGTCGACTCATTGAGTTGATTACATATGTGTTACGTGTTCTATACATCCCAACCTTTATTTTGATGTATAATTTGTGTATATTTAATCTGGATTTAAGGAATATGAGAGATGAGAGTTTCAAAATAAACAAGATTTCATTACTTATATAGGCCCTTAAATAGACACAAAATGTAGTACATCAAAATGAAGATTGAGATGTATAGAACACGAAACACATGTGTAATCAACTCATAGGGTCGACCGTAGGCACCATTGGTTTCTGGAAGTCTGAACTGATAATTTAATAATATTTCACGAAAACAACTTTTGGCCTAATGTGCTTTACGTTTCCAAGAACAAAGCCAGGGTATCATTTTTTTTTCAAAACACAGCGACAGAGCTGCATGGGGGGTAAATTCCAAAACCTTCGCTTTTGTTTACAGATGAATTTATTTTCGATTTCCGGTCGACGTCATCGGACGGAAAAGGCATTTATATACAACGCCGTCTAAAATCAAATAATGAGAAATATCGCCTTAATACAGTAAACTGTTATTAGCTAGAGACTGCACAGTTGCCATATTCAGTGCAAGGTATCATGATATCTATTGAAATTTCTTAGAATTACGATTTTGTTTTTCTATGGAAATTCGTGGTATCGAATGATTTGCGCATGTCTGTCGAGCAAGGAAACCATCTTCAATAAAAACGCAGACAGTGTTGTCCTTTTCCTAAATGCAGTCCTATCGTTGCACTCGAAAGTGTTTTGAATGCCTAGCTTTGTTATTGATTATCTGAATCACATTCGGCCACGAGTTGTTCTTGCGAAATATTATTTTATTATCAGTTCTGATACGAATACGATAGCAGACTTCCATGAACCAGTGTGCCTGCTGTCAACTCGATGAGTTGATTACATATGTTTCTCGTGTTCTATACATCCCAACCTTCTTTTTGATGTATAATTTGTGTATATTTAATCTGAATTTAAGGAATATGAGAGGTGAGAATTTCAAAATAAACAAGATTTCATTATTTATATAGCCCCTTAAGGGGTCGTCCAACCTAACTTTGGTCAATTTGTTGACATTTTTCCCAATGCCTCAGAAACAGATAAGAGAAGTAAGGAAAGGCAAATTATATATCAAAATAATGAGTAAAGTGCAGAGAAAAGGTACATATATTTTTTTTCAGGAAAAAAAGTGAATTTTATGATTTTGAAGAAGATTAATTTGCAAATGGCATAAGTAACGAACCGGTAAAACCACAAAATAATCGGTAATTCGAAAGCCTTCTCCTCAATATAATGATAACATACTACAGACTCGGAGAAAGCATTTTTTTGACACACACTTTGGTGGGTTTTGACGTTTGAATGTAATAACATCAACACAAATTTTTGATGTTCCGGATGTGGCCATGTTTCAACGATGTTTTTCCGGTCATGTGATTACGATGTGGTTCTTGCAGAAATACTCAATTTGGGCAATCGTAAGAATGCAAGGACGTGATCACGCCCTTTATTTGTTCGAGACAATGTATGAGCGGATTTGCAAACAGGTGACAGCAAGTACTTGAGCTGTTAATGTCATAACTGCAAAATATGGTTCGAAATTCCCTCTCGCGTTTACAGGCCTTCTGAACTTTTTTGTTGACAAAAAATCTGAATTATTGCGCACTAGAAAGACAACATGAACCACTTTTAAAAAAAAAAAATAACCGAGTGTATAAAATCGGGACGATACACACAAAATAAGGCAATATTCATAACAAAGTAAGCAGAATGCTTCAGAAATCACTTTTTCACGAAGTATATTCCAAGTGACCTGGAACTATATTGAGCGTGTTAATTTCCCCCTGTCGCTGCGAAGTTATTTACTTCCTAGTAACCATGGAATTTGAAGGCGGGTATGTTTGATGTCTGCAAAGGATCGATTGAAGATGGGTTGAAAATGATGCATTCGTGCTTTTAAATAAGGTGCGCTTGGACGATGCTCAGAATTTATTTTTTTCTTGCAATCAACCATAGTAATACAAGCGTCGATCAGTGTCTTTTATGATCGTTTTACACTGACAAATGTGACAAATCTCCTTCACCGGAAACCATCCCCCAATTTGCATATCACAATAAACATAACCGCTGTCACGGAGTGTCAGCGTGGCCGTGTGGTCAAAACCGAAACTAATTATCGAATGCACGGTCAATATTAGCTGCAATTGGCTTTTAAATAAATGAAATATTCGCAATTTCTTCATTATTCATGCCGAGTTACTTTTTAACCAAACCACATGCGTTCAGTTTCGTTTGTCGGCTTCAAACTGATATTGTTTGTAGTAATTAAATAGTACGAGAAGGCGAAGGAAGCCAAATATTTTCCATCATCTATTATTTAATTCAAATTGATAATTTTTCATTTTACTGAAATTATGAACTGATAAGGTGGGTGTGTTGCGATTATTATGCCCCAGACCGGGAAGTTGGAAAATCAAAGGTGCATCTAGGGCCGTGCAGTGGTGACCCCTGTCCTCTTAATCTTAGTGTTACCCATTCATCATTACATGTACCAACATTCTCCATTGTATCTCAACCATTGCTACTCCAATTTGAAGGATATTTGGTTTTGTGATCGAGCATCATGGGGAAACAATGCCTGTGTAGCTGCTGTAGCATGTGTTTCTTCCCACATTTTTTCAGAGTCGTGGTACTTTTTCACTCTTTTGAGTTGGAAAATTTTGTTTATAACTAGTTGATTTGTTACAATTTGTTGCAAAGTGCCTGCTAATACCCTCAATTGTATTGCTACAGAATTTTCTTGTGAAGATTTTGTTCCTATTAGTATTACTTATCAAGCAACAACCTAATGAATATTCTGTATAAAGCCACCAATCTGATGTTTGACACTTTTATCGGAGCTGTTTTGAAGGCTTATGGAACTCAAAATGTTGATTATGGCAGGACTTTTCTATTCACCTATTTATCGATAAATTAAGTGTTATAGTTGGAAGTAAGAAGCATGAAAGGTCCAGAACTAAAACTCTTAAAAGAATGTTTTGCAATGTAACATGATTTTTGCAGGTACACTTATTTGGAGGTTTACCTGTCTGATAGTGTTTGGAACATGTGTGGCCAGGATCTTCAAAAAGAAAAAAGAGTTAAACTTTGAGAAAAAAGGCATATGCCTTGAGTGCCGGAGGTAGAGTCATACAAGGAAGAGAGCCCCCCCCCCCCCCCCCCCCAATTTTTGTGTCAAATGGAGCTCACTTGTCATCTTTTGGGAATTGCTTTGTGTACTGCGTTCTTGAAAAAAATATGTGGGAACCTCTGGATGTGCCCTTCTGATCTCGATATGTCAATAAGCCTCCTTGGGGAAAGTATGTGCAATAATGGTTATGTAAGGTTGATTTGATGTGTTTTGAATAACAATGTACTTTTAAGTACATTAGATGGTTTATTGCAGTGACAGGTTACAGTTACCCTTATTTCTTCTCCAACAGATATCATGAGTATTGGTGTCCAAGAGTTAAACAAAGCTATACTTATTGATAAACTAGACAAATTTAACAATTTAATCACTATCAAATTGATGCATGGGATAAAAGGGGTTACAGTGCAAGGGGTTTGTAAATATATTTATTCAACTACAATGTATGACTTTGCAGTGCATTCTACATAGGAGAATATCATATTTTCTTTCCAAACCATTACAGTAACACATACATCTTGATATTGGGAGACACTCTTTTGTCCTTCCATACTTCTTCTGCTGGACTCCTTCAAGTTGACCTTTGTTGAACTCCCCAAATCAAAACATAAACAAAAGAAAATGTCTGCCTTCAATCAGTGAGCACTCCACTTATAACATTTGGTGTCAATCTTCATTAGTTTCATGAATTAGGAAAAGATTTCTTCGAGTATGTACTTAAATGTTTATAGAATACAGCTGTTATTTTATTTTGAGGTATTTTATTGTAAAAATTTTGTTCTCTTACTTATGCCATAGCAGACTTTCAGGCAGTGCTGTCTACCACATGGCAGCAGTTCCATGGCAAATTTCAGTTTCCACATGTTCTATGTTTCATTCCAAGCATTTTGGTATATAATTTATTGGGGTTATTCATTTTGGGCCTTTTTTAGACTTGAAAGAAAATTACATGAAATTTGACCAAAGTTAGGTTGGACGTCCCCTTAAGTGTTCCAAATGTGAATTTGCAATTTGAAAGTTGATTTTCAACAATAAAATCACTTTTCAGTTTGAAACTTCAGCACTCCAAATATTCTTTATATCAAAACCGTAGCATTGCCTGTCATTGCTTGTATGGAAATTGTTAATTATCGTGTTTTGGAAGCATTTGTTTTTGTCTATTTTGGAATAATTCGCCAGTTCTCATAGACCTTAACCTTGAACAGAAAAAAGTGCCCCATTACTTATTTTCGATCACGCCACCGGGGGGGGGGGGGGGGGGGGGGGGGGTAGGAAAAAAATTGCAGACACCGATTTTTTGTTTTTGACCAGTCGGAGCACCCACCCAATGTGTAATTTTTTCCGGGGTTATCTGAACCACCCACCCCCACTAAATGCATGCTTCTGCATCATCCTTCCCACCATACTGCACCATAACCAATTTTATCATGCAGTATTGAGTGATTGACCTTGTACAGTAGGACAGGTCTTGAAAGAACATCCGTTTTATCAGACCAAAGTAGTCTCTTAAGGGCCTATATAAGTAATGGAATTTTGTTTATTTTGAAATTCTCACCTCTCATATTCCTTAAATTCAGATTAAATATACACAAATTATACATCAAAATGAAGGTTGGGATGTATAGAACATGAACACATATGTAATCGACTCATAGAGTCGACTGTAGGCACCACTGGTTCCTGGAAGTCTGCTATCGTATTCGCACCAGAACTGATAATAAAATAATATTTCATCAGAACAACTTGTGGCCAAATGTGCTTCATGTATCCAAGAACAAAGACAGGCATTCAAAACACTTTCGAATACAGCAATAGGACTGCATTTTGGAAAAGGACAACACTGTCTGCATTTTTTATTGAAGATGGTTTCCATGCTCGACAGACATGCGCAAATCATTCGTTACCACGAATTTCCATCGAAAAACAAAATCGTAATTCTAAGAAATTTCAACAGGTATCATGATGCCTTGCATTGAATATGGCAACTGTGCAATCTCTCTCTAATAACAGTATACTGTATGAATGCGATCTTTTTCATTATTTGATTTTAGACGGCGTTGTTTTTACATGCGTTTTCTGTCCGATGACGTCGACCGGAAATCGAAAGTTTACTCATACGTAAACAAAAGCAAAGGCTTTGGAATTTTCCCCAATGCAGCTTTGTCGCCGTGTTTTGAAGAATTTTTATCCCCTAGCTTTGTTCTTGGATTTATAAAGCACATTTGGCCACAAGTTGATTTCTTGAAATATTATTAAATTATCAGTTCTAGTGCGAATACGGCAGCAGACTTCCAGGAACCAGTGGTGCCTACAGTCGACTATATGAGTTGACTACACATGTGTTTCGTGTTCTATACCTCCCAACCTTCATTTTGATATACATTTTGTGTATATTTAATGTGAACTGAAGGAATATCAGAGGTGAGAATTTTCAAAATAAACAAAATTTCATTACATATATAGGCCCTTAAGGCAGATGGTCTCCCATAACAAATCAAATATAGAGTAAAGCTGGTATGTCCAGGTATGTCCATATAAAACATGGTCTCCAAAGACATCGGTCTCTTAAGGCATGTTCTATTGTAATTCATTAACACTCTTGGATGTCATATCATTAACTTTTTACCTACAGTTATCTCTCCATGTGTGCAGACATGTAGAAACCAACAATATATATGGTATTCGACAGAGTTCAGGGAGCTTGGTAAAATATCATACAAATTGTTGATTGTTTTGACTACATGCATGAAGCAGCATGGACTGACATGAAGAGAGGTAATTTCGGATGAGAAAGTACACTTCAATATCAAAGTGAAGGGTGTTGTACCAAAAAAAAAAAATCTTTATGCAGCCTGGTCATTCTGAGTCATTTCTAAAAGTATTTCAATCTGTGTAAATTTCATGTAACACTCAGGTAGAGGCATTAACCTCTTACCTAACATAGTGGCCACAATAAATGTAACCAAAATAAACCAACAACATTCAAAGTGGATTATACATCCAAATATATCCCACAATAAAGCCACACAATATGGATAACATTAGAACTGACTCTTCGAGCCAGTTCTAATGTTAGCCATACATGTGTTTATTTCAAGTAACCTTATTGAACAGTAATGGTTATGTGAGAATTTTTATTTTTTTGTGTTTTACAAAAGAATGTTAGGTAAAGGGTTAAATATCATAAATTATTCAACCCGTCAGAACCCATTGCGTTCTCCATTCATATATACAGTGGAACTTCTCTTGAAAGACCACCTTTTTGAGGAATCACCTCTTTTGTGCTAGAGCGTGTTTTATGTGGACAGCACAGGACAACATACCATTTCGCCCAGACAAAAGTGGGCTTTCAGGACAGGTGGTCTTGACAGACCACCTGTCTGAAAGACCCCTTTTGTCTGGCAAAAATGATGGTTGGTCTCTCAAGAGAGGTTCCACGGTATGTGTATGCAAAAAGCTATGAGTTTAGTCATTTATGTATTTGTTTATTTTTTTGGCGAAGGTTTGGGTGGAGCATGGCTGGGTTGGGGGGGGGGGGTAGATTTAGTACTTATTTTAAGTCCAGCCCTAGAAGGTCTGGTACATGATATTGTTGACACCTGTGTTCTCAGATGTGTTTGAAATAAATTAGCAGTTCAATCAGGTTCAATGTTTAGTAGTTTCTGTGTTACATACTTCCTACAATGGCAATAAGAGTCCTTGGTGTTTTCCTAATAGGTCTGGATACATCGTTGTACAGAATTGTTCCTGCAGCTGAAATCTGTAACTGTTCCTGACTTCACATAATTGTCTTTGCTCCTCATCTAAGCCAGCCGATCTCACCAGGGTGAACATATTAGAAATTTAATCAAACAGAACACCCTCAAGATAACTTATCCTCAGAGTGCAGTGTTTGATAATTGCAATTAGTGATGCATTTTAACTTGCATTATTCAATATGTCATGCATTGTATCACTATAAGCCGAATCATAGCTCGGCCGCAATAACAGTTTTATAATCGTATATAACCCATGGTAGGTACCCCCTGATAACTTGAGTGTCTTTTTCTTGGTTCTTGAATGATACTTCACTGATTATGGTATACAATTTTGGCCAAAAGTGTTTGAGGAAAAAATTTGCAAGCATCGGAAAACAATTTTTTTGTCCTCCTTGACCACCCACTCACCCCGGCATGAGTGTTTTGCAAATTTTTTCCACCCCCCCCCCCCCGACGCCACGCTGATAAAAAAGAAAAAAAAACTTTCATGTACTTACAAGAAATACAAAATGCTGTCTTCCATTTGTAATCTCCAAAAATTGATGCAGTACCTCGTGGGTCATGATTAGTAGCTTCCGATGCGGGTTTTTCGTTGAAATGCGTTCTGGCACATCCGCACACAATCACGTCAGACAAACTTATGAATAATAGGGCCCCCTGCTTTTCGTCGGAAATTATGGAAATGCGCATGTCCACCGAAAAAAAGCGTGCCAAGCGTTTATTCCAAATATTTAATCATCACATTCATTCCCTATCTTTGATTTTATTGGTCAGGTCAATGAGACCCAGATTAACTCTATGTCCGCTGGGGGCGTGAATCCAGTTATTAGTTCCTAGTTCAGTGTGAACCCAGTTACTAGTTCCTAGTTCAATGTGAACCCAGGTACTAGTTACTAGTTCAATGCGAACCCAGTTACTAGTTACTTGTTCGGACATATTCCTCTTATATAAGAACCACGTCGACCAGGACGAGTTTTCTACCTATGGTCGAACACCAAGAACTGTAAGAATATTTTCGACCGGGAAAAAAAATATTTTTGTCCCACCAGACGGTTGACAAGGGCGAGCTTTTTGTTTGAGGGGTCAGCAGTAATTCAAGGGGTACTCGGCGGTAGTGAGTCACTGACAATAAGATCTGAGATGGCACGACAAAAGCAATAACTAACATGTAACTCGTTCCAAGTTACTGGTTTGATGTGCATCCAGTTACTAGTTCCTAGTTCAGTTACTTGTTCCTAGTTCGGATTAATCTAAGAAGTACGACTGCAAGGACAAGGTTTCTACTCATGACTGGTACGAGAATTTTTCCCCAGTAGAGAGTGTTGACGAGGACGTGTTTTCATTTTTAGGAGTCCGCAGTAACAAGGGGAACTCGTCGGCAGTGAGTCACTGGCAGTATGTTTTGAGATGACCTGACAAAACCAGTAATTAACAAGTAACTCGTTCCTAGTTCTATGTGAATCCAGTTACTAGTTCCTAGTTCAGTTACTAGTTCGGACCAATCGAAGAAGCGCGTCTACCAGGGCTAGTTTCTACCTACAGTCGAACACCAACAATAAGAATATTTTCGACGGGGACGAGATTTTTTCCCCATTAGACACTGTTGACAAGGACGGGTTTCTTGTTTGAGAGGTCAGCAGTAAATCTAGGGGTACTCGCCGATAGTGAGTGACAGGCAGTAAGTTTTGAGGTGACCTGGCAAAAGCAGTAACTAACAAGTAACTCATTCCTAGTTACTAGTTCGATGTGAATCCGGTTACTAGTTCCTGGTTACTAGTTCAGTTACTAGTTCAGACTAATCTAAGAAGCACGTCGACCAGGACGAGTTTTCTACCTGAGGTCGAACACCAACAACTGATGGTATTGACGAGATTTTTTGCCACTAGACATGTGTTGACAAGGTGTTACGCCCACTTTTGAACTAACTTACCATCTTTGCAGCAGCTCACCACTTTTGAAGTAAAAATAAACCACCTTTGACGTAGCTCACCACTTTTGTAGTAACCGTCGCCCACTTTTAAAGTAAACTGAGGTCTCCACTTTTGCAGTAACCATCGCCCACTTTTGAAGATAAAAAACAGAGTCGCCGCTTTTGAAGTAATATTTGACCACTTTTGAAGTAAAAAAGATTTCCCCCTTTCCATGGCCGTTGAACTCAGAAAATGTTGACCTAATGTTTTTTTATTTGGACGGAACGGTCTATTTGAACTCAAATCGTAAGTTTGCGCAGAACTGACCTGAGCTTCCACCAGATTCGGCGCTAAATAGACTGTTGCACCTTTCCGATGCAATTTTTAGCTCACCTGAGTGAAACAAAGGAGAGATGATAACTTCAAAAAGCTTTACATTTTTCTTCAGAGCCACCGTATAGAAAATGTTGAAACTGAAACTTTCAACAGTTGTTGTGGATGGTATGACGAACGTCCTGCACCATTTGTTACCCTTTACTTATCCTTATACCCATACAAATATGATGTCACAGGACTGGAATAACCTATTTATGCATCAGTTATAACTTTTCATTTTATTAGATATTTCCTTTTATTAGACATAAGTTTTTAAAATTGTTGGGGATGTCTAACTGAAGAACCTGCACCTCGTTTCGACCTCTTACCCATCAATATAGCCATACAAATACGTATGTAATAGAAATATTCAAAGTCTGTTTATCTTAAGGTTGAAAGTTTCAACAGTGGATTGTTCTGTACCACTTTAGAATCGTTTGCTTTTCGATAGAGCCACACAAATGATATGGATGTCACAGGTATTTATCTTTTGCCCCTTCTTCGGGCTGGTTCATCTGGCAATCATGCTGAAATTTTCACCAGCTGTTGCGGCTGTTATTCGATGATCCCTTTACATACAGCCATACATATATAGATTACCAGAAAATACTGCTGCCCATTTAGTCTATGTGACAAATTCCCAAGTAGACTGATAAGCCCTCCCCACCCCACCCCAGGTGTGTGTGTGTGGGGGGGGGGGGGGAGGGTGTTAAACTTTTATACTATTTCAATTTTCAATCATTCGCTCTGGCCTAAATCTGTTATCACCAGGAATTCGCCGAAAGCAGGTTTACTCTTTTTTCTAGACCCAGATATCACGATTTAGTGTATATATTTAAAAAAAAACAAAAACACTTCCTTCAGTAGGACTCCGAGAGACTAGTCTCAGAAAGACTACTTACCATCTTAGTCCTACCTGGGCAGCGTGCCCAGGTACACCTACGCTTGTAAGTAGTCTTACTGAGACTTTGGGTTCATTGTCAACCTTGAAAGTCGTAATGGTAGAAGGGAGTCTTGCAGGTGCTATACTGTATATGACACGCAAGTGGCTCTCGGATCCTTCATTCCCTTCCGCGTTTAATTCCGTCTTTGTCCTTCCAGTCATTTTCAGGACCCCTCCCCCTCAGAAGGTACCTGCGCCTCTTGCCTTTGAATTCCCTCCCCGCCACTGGTGGAATGGGGTGTTGGGCAACTAAGTAGCGGAGGATGATTGGAATGGGGACGAGTGGGCGTATTTGGGTAGGGTCGCGACCGACGTTTGTGGGTAGTGGCTCACCAAACTGCACCATGTCGGGTCGCTGGTCAAGTACTGGGTCGAATGCGTAGTTTGGGTTGGTAAGAGGTGAAAAATGGAGAGTTTGAGTCTGGTCGAAAAGGTTGTGGGAAGGGGGAGGCCCGGCCACTAAGTTGTCAGTGTTGTGTGTTGACGTTACTTGATCGTTGTGGGGTATAATAAGTTTTGGGTTGGGTCAAATAGATATGGCAGAGGGAGGGGGAGGGGGGTCAAGATCAATGAGTGGGTATGCAGTGACCGTGGGCCGCTTGGTCGTGGTTGGCTTCGATTGTTTACAGGTCAGGTGACTGTGTCGCCCTTGGAATGAATGATTGGAACGGCCCGTCGTGTATTATGGTAGGCGCGTAAATTAGGATAGTAAATTAGACCCCATTGAGGGCTTTTCTCATAGCCCTCATACGATAAAAAGGGATTCCATAAACCAGAGACGTTTTCCAAAAAGGGGTTTTTAAAAAGGGATTCCATGGGATATGGCCATTAAATACCGAGATGAGGCCAAGAGGGATAGTAAATTAGACCTCATTGAAGGATTTTCTCATGACCCTCATGTCCCCATACGATAAAAAAGGGATTCCATAACCCGAGACTTTTTCCAAAAAGCAAAAAGCGATTCCATGGGACGTGACCATTGGATACAGAGATGATGAGAATCATACAGGACATCGTTGTAATAAGGGGAGATAACTCTGCATAAAGATTATGGGACATGAAGAAATCTGATTGGTTAGTTAGCGCCAATAAAGTGAATTGATTGGATTATCCAGATAAACGAAACAACAAGAGTACTCTGAACAGGGACAGAACTAACAAGAACAGACCAAAAACGTTAAATAAAGTAACAATAAGCAAAGCTGTTCGACGTGATAGGCTCTTCCACGCTACTGGAGTATACTCCAGGAAAAACGAACATGGCCGGGTAGACGATATTTATTTATTTATTGGTGTTTAAGGTCACATATTTCTGCACAATGGCTAACCATGACCGTGACAGTTTTACGAGTGGAGGAAGCCGGAGTACCCGGAGAGAACCACCGAGCAACTGTCAGCTCCCCAACATACCAACTCCACACAAGCAGGGTTAGCATTGGTTGAAGACAGGTGCACCATCGACGTGCAGTACGCCTTAGTACACAACGCCACCGTACCCCTACGTGGGCAATGGGGGTGAAGTGTCTTGCCCAAGGACACAACGCGGTTGCCGCAGGTGGGATTCGAACCGAGGACCTCTCGGCTTGCAGTCTCCACCTCTACCTACTGAGCCACCGCGCCCCCGCCTGGTAGACGGAAAACTATTGTATAGATAGACAGAAGCAAATGATTCTGAAAGAATTCGAAATAGTACAAGTTGTCGGGTCTATTATGGTAATTCTACAAATCGGGAAATTACTCTTGTGCAAAGGAACATGCTCCTCACGCGGATCAGATTCAGATTCTTTATTCACGGTACACATGACGACACAACATGGCGCCACCGGGTCACGTGACACGACGTCATATATGAGATTCCCCATGAAATCCCCCCAATGTGGGTCAATCCATCGCTCTCCTACTACTCACGTGCAAAATAAATAATAAATTTAATTTTCTTGGTTTATATTGAACCGTTTGATCAATTATTTTTTTCTTTTTAAACAACGATCAAGCATGTTATATATTCAACACTGAAAATATCGGCAACCGTTCTACAATTTTTCTATCACTGCAAGGAGGACAAAGCCTTGGAACCTTTATCAGGTTAAGCTTATTAAGCATTTTTAAGTTTAGCTCATACGGCCTGTTCGGCCCGTAAAGCAAGACGGTTTAAAGCAATCATTCATTATTATATTTATTTTTTAAGATTAGTACAGGGTTCAATAATTATTTGTACAATTATACACATGTTTTTAGTTACAAGTGTGTAATACAAACATTCCATTCCCTGCATAAAAGTATTCATTTCACTTAAAGGACTGCAGTAGTATAGCATTGGGGGATCTCATATGTGACTTCACAGTCACGTGACCCAGTGGCGCCATGTTGTGTTGTCACGGTAACCCGCGAAAGCCATGACAACACAACATGGTGCCACTGGGTCACCTGACTATGACGTCACATATGAGATCCCCCCCCCCCCCAGCCGGGCCCGTTAGGGTACATGCTATACTACTGAATGCTATCCGCAAAAAATGTTTTCTTATGATGTAGTTGCCCTCTGCCCCTAGTCATGCCAGTTAAAAGTTTCGTAAGAAATCGTCCGTATATAAATTTGCATTATATGGGAGTTTGAATTTGTGTGGACTGATCTGATATTACATAAATATATGTCAACAAGTCCCGCGACAAAAAAAACTGATCACAATCGCAGGTTAAACAGTTTGCACCTATCAGGGCACATTTGTTTATTTGCTCTGGCACTTGGAATTGTTGGTCAGTTAAAGGTGGGGTGGGGTTTGGTAGGCTGGAATTTGGTGGGGTGGTAGCACTCTGAGTAACATTCTTCCTGTAAACAGGAATGGTGCTTAATCTACCCAAAAATGTTTTGATGATGCGCCCTCTGCTACAGTCTAAACTTCACAAAAGCTTTAAAACCACTTTTTGATGAGTGTAAATATACCGATGATTTGTTATGTATAGAATCAGTGAAATGATACGAAATAAATATGCTGTTCAAAAAACATGTGTCCTTTGATTCTCATTTTATTCTGAGTTTCTATTGTTCCATAAGGTGCAAATATTGAAATATACACCCATTTTGTAGGAAAATGGCAAGTGTTGCCACTGTGTGTGAATGGAAGATGACAAGTGGATACCTGTCCTATAGTTTTCGTTTTATTTAAGAGGTTTTAATTCAAAGCTCTTCAGCCCATTCAGTCAGAAATTTTGTGGTTTCCTTGTTTAAGTATAATGGAGAAAGTGGTTGCATTTCTAACAAATTATTCTATTTTCTGAAATATTACTCCCAAAGAAACAGTAACAGCTTCCGACCGACATCAATTGCCCCGCCCCCAATCCACGCCATTCTCGCCCACGAGGAACAGTGTAGTGGGCCCGACCCAGGTCAGAAATTGCCAGGAATGACAATCATATAGATCTACGGATGCTTCTGTGACGCACGAGCATCACTCACTAATCATCCCGTGTTTCCTCAGCTGGATTTCGTTCCCAAGTCAACGCATTGCAAAAATCATTTGGTAATAGAATCAATTTGTCACAAAAAATGGAACTAAGACGAGAATGAACAAAACTATTGGTCAACTGTATATTAAAAGCATTGAGTACGTGCAGAACAACTTTTGCGAAAGGTCTCTCTCTCTCTCCAAGATCTGGATAAAGAGAGAATGTTTGTATGTGTGGAGTGTGTGTGCGTGTGTGTGTTTCAAATGACACAGTCATGTTTTTAGAGGAATTTGAAATATTGGTTTCAGATCCCCCGCCGGAATTCGAACCCGTGGCAACGCCGCATGGGAATCAGGACACCAACACCTAAACCACTAGACCATTGCACACCGCCAACAACGATGACTGGAAGCTAGCTTTTTAGATGAAGTCCTCATGATTTCTTGATTCATCCTCCTTTCGACAGTAGCATGAAAGTGTGGAACGCGCTGGCTACAGTACGACGAAAAGTGCCGTGTATGAGTATGGCTTCAGACGAAGACTGGCACGGGGTTTGTGTGTGTTTTTATAATGACACAATCATGTTTAAGAAGAATTTGGAATGTTGGTTTCTGATCCCACCTGATTTGTACCCTCGGCAACACCGCCTAGCAATCCGGAGTCCAACACCTAAACCACCAGACCATTGCACACCGTCAAAAAACGATGGCTGGAATCTAGTTTTTCGATGAAGTCCTCATGATTGCTTGATTCATCTTCCTTTCGACAGCAGCATGAAAGTGTGGAATGTATTGGTGTTTAAGGTCATATACTTACGCACAATGGCTAATCATCATGACCGTGACAATTTTACGGGCGGAGGAAGCCGGAGTACCCGGAGAGAACCCCCGAGCAACGACGAGCAGCTGCCAGCTCCCCAACTTGGTAACTCCGCACTGCAGCACAGGCAGGGGTTAGATTGATTGAGGACATGCGTGCCATCGACGTGCAGTACGCCTTAGTAGACGGCGTCATCGAGCCCCCATGTGGACAATCGGAGTTAAGTGCCTTGCCCAAGGACACAACGCGGGAGTCCGAATCGATCGCTCAGACGGAAAGTGTGGAACGCGCTGGCTACACTCTAAAAAAACAATACATTTTGGTATTCTAGAATACCACCAGTATATGAGATACCTAAAACACCGAATATTGATAGCCCCTCCCCCCCCCCCCCCCCCCTATATTTTGCACGTATAATACCAAATGGATGGTTGTGGAATACCAAACTGTCGATAAACAGGAGTTACATCCCCTGCATATCCACCACGTGAGCAACTTGGGCGCCAAGCGCGCGCGTCGTCTGTATCAACAATGGCGGTTTCGGTCGAAGCCTGGGACCTTGAAAACGCGATTGAATGGCTCATATAGAGGAAGCGTGTTGGATGACTTGGTGCAAACTGTATTTGATTTATGTTAGTTGCAGTGTATGCCTTTAATATCTGTTGAAGGTTATTAAAGGAACTGCATAGGCTAACTCATTTTTTTCATAGCGACATGATTTGTGGTGTTATCTACATAATAAATGTATCTTGGCCCGTGATGGAGGCTGGTACTTCTGCAGCTTTTCATACTTCGGTCCGGTTGTTTGGGTCCCTCAATGGAGCAATATTTGAGTCTACCCCTCCCATGTATATGCTGTGTACATGAAAGGGATGGGGGAGGGGTAAGTACCAAACTTTTGGTTTCTTGGAGCACCATAGGATAATTACTTTGAGTTCAGTTCTCTGGAGAACCATAATAAAGTACCAAACTCGAGAACCAAAACGAAGTACCAGACAGTTTTGGTTCCTCAAAGTACCATTACAGTTTGGTTTCTTGGAGTACCAACAATGTTTTGGTTTCCTGGAATACCATAATTTTGGTACCCCACACGGGACAAGTTGAGTACCACTTTTGGTATCACAGAGTACCCAGAGCTTTTAGAGTGTACAGTACGATGAAAGTGCTGTGGATGACCTCGGACTAAGACTCTCGCGGGTTTGTGCGTGTTTTTTAAAATGACATAATCATGTTTTAGAGGAATTCGGAATGTTGATTCCCCCCCCCCCCCCCCCGATTCGTACCCTCGGCAACACCGCCTGGCAATCAGGAGTCCAACATCTAAACCACTAGACCATTGCACACCGTCAAAAACGATGGCTGAAATAGAGTTTTTAGATAAGTCCTCATGATTACTTGGTTCATCTTCTTTTCGGCAGCAGCATGAAAGTGTGGAATGCCCTGGTTACTGTACGACGAAAGTGCTGTGGGTGGCCTCAGACGTAGACTGCCACGTGCCTGTGCGTGTGTAAAACCGATATGTTGTCCCGGACGGACGGACGGACGCACGGACGACGTTGCAACCCATCCCAATAGTTCATACTTGACGTTGTCAAGTTGAGCTAAAAAATGTGGTGATTTACCAAAAAATTATACTAGTAACGTGCTGCTTGTCGAAGAGTTTGTGAAAAAAATAGAGTAATTAAAAAATTGGGAGGCATGCTGCCTATGCTCCCTACCACTAGATTCACCCATTATACTGGGTGGCTGGTTGGTTAGACTGTTGTGGAGTAAGACCTTCACTTTAACTTTTGTAACAATGGTGAGTTCAATTTCGGTTTAACAGTTATTGCACTTGAGTTTCACAGCTGAAATAGTGTGGGAAATGTTACGACAGAAACTGCATTTCTAAAGATTTATTTGGACCCTGTTACGGATTATCAATATCAAGTGCAAATGTGCATGGCATAAACTTGTCGTTGCTCCCTTTTGGTAAAGTTATTGCCCTTGAATTCTACAGCTACACAAGTTGAAAAAACACCTCGTGGAGCGAAGTCATACTATTGCCGTCATACAATATGAAAACCCCACATTCGCACCTATGACTTCAGGGTGTAAAGACGTGATTACAACTTGCTTCTATTAGAGAGAACCCTATCAGCCTTGGAGACAGAGGCGGAAAGGAAGGCTGGCTTCGCCCTACTTCCTACCCCCACTCGATACTTCCTTCGGATCCAGCTAACCTAGTAGCAGTGCTCGGACTCCTCCACGGAAGGCTATAAATATGATGTTGGAAATGAGAAGAGATCATAGAAAAGGCACTAGAGAGAGGCCAACAATTCGTAGACAGGTTTACCCAAGACACCAAGAATGACACCAAGCTGCCTTTGAACGTCACCTCAGGGGCTAAAAAGTCCTATGCCAAGAAAAAGAAAATGAGACCACGTCAGCGACGATCGGGGTCTGTCCCTGCTGCGTTTCCTATCTACCTCGTACAGATATTTTCTTGTTCTCACAAATTAAAATTTAACACCTACAGGGTTTGAAAGGGACTAAATCTGTTCCTACACGGTTCCTGCGCACCGCGGGCTCGCACAAATACTTATCTTGCATTCCGTGGAGCGAACTACATCTACATTACTGCTGAATTTGCTTTAAATCTAGGTATATATGATCAGCCTGAAGTGTAGATGTTCCAAAGGTAGTGGATGTCCATGTGTTATCGTCAATATTGTCGTGTCTCTCGGTATCGGTGCTTGTAAAAAATAGTTTCATGAATGGGGGGGGGGGGGGGGGGGGGGCGGGTAAGGTGCAGTGGTTTTGGGAGTATCACGACAGTTTTCGACCTGTTAGGTTTGAGATTTCATCGACCACATCGCGCACCGATTATTTATGGTTTCATTGTCATTTTTTTCTTGTGCTTTGTAATAAGGCATATTGCGAAAGTCAAAGCGGAGGATGTATAGGAGGGGGCTCGATCTCCAGCACAATTGGTGGGGCCACGGGCCTTCTGGGTGATTTTCCAAGCATATGGCACAAATGGCACAATCTGTCATGTGACGCAATATTGGGATGTCATGATAGTCCTTGTGAGCGGCCATGTTGTGTCGCCATTACCATAGTGATACCTGGTGCCAGTGCGCATGCTGTTAGGGTGATACGTGTTTCAGTCGTCCATTTTGTATAATGGAGGCCCCCATCTTAGGTTCTTTGGTAGCACGTGTTTGCTGTGTGACCCAAAACTTTCTTATAAGGTCAAGAGCCAATTTTGGGCTTATAAAAGTAGCACGTAGTGCTTCAAGACGCGTTCGATTTTACAAGAGTCAACAGAATTACCCAAATAGACTCAGCAACTATTTTACTAGTTCGCACTTTTTCCCCAATCCTCGGTTTCTACCTGTTATTCATTTTCCTTTGGAATCCTCTGCTTCTGTCTATGTATCTATAAGCTAAAGTGTCTGTCTACCAATCCCTGTTCGTTTGTTCCGGAGTATACTCTAGTAGAGATTATCAGTTGACACAGTTTGCTTATTGTTACTATATTTAGTTTTTCTGGACTGTTCTGGCTAGTTCTGAACCTATTCCAGGTATTCTTGTTCTTGATCTGAACACCTTAAGATATGTTTCTTCTGCCCGGATCACCCAAGCAAATCACTTTACTTTACCACCACGTCCCGTGGCGTCCCAACTTCAGCACCCGTAAATAACAAGCGACTTGCCTTCGGCTCCCCTTTTCTATCGTATAAGGCCACGAGAAAATTCCTCGGTGAGGTTTAATCTACCATCCCTCTTATCCTCATCTGGGTATTTTACTACCACGTCCCGTGGCGCCCCAGTTCCAGTGCCCCTTTTTGAAAAAAACGACTGGCCTTCGGATCCCCTTTTCTATCGTATGAGGCAATGAGAATATTCCTCATTGATGTATAATCTACCAGCCCTCTTATCCTCATCTGGTTACTAAAATACTACGTACCGTGGCGCCCCAATTCCAGTGCCCCTTTTTCAAAAAGGACTGGCCTTCGGATCCCCTTTTCTATCGTATGAGGCAATGAGAATATTCCTCATTGAGGTATAATCTACCATCCCTCTTATCCTCATCTGGTTACTAAAATACTACGTACCGTGGCGCCCCAATTCCAGTGCCCCTTTTTCAAAAAGGACTGGCCTTTAGCTCCCCTTTTCTATTGCATTAGACCATTGGGGGGGGGGGGGGGGGGGGGCATGAGAAAATTCCTCAATGGGATATAATCTACTCTCCCTCTCATCCTCATCTCGGTATTTAACGGCCACGTCCCGTGGAATCCCTTTTTGGAAAACCTTTGTGGTCAGAGACTGTGAATCTCTTTTTTATCGTATGAGGACAATGAGAAAATCCTTCATTGAGGTATTATTTACCATCCCTCTTATCCTCATCTCGATATTTGAGGATACCTATGACATAGTATTGTACTGTTTGTGGATATCTTTTGAGGATACATTTTATTGGATACTTATCGGAGGATACTTGTAGAAACCTTACAACCGAGTACTTCACGCTACATCCGGATACTTCTGTTTAAGTATATTTTGTTTGCCAGTTAACAGTGCAAATCGGAATTAGAGGACAAGTGCTTACCATCAAGAAGAACCTTTGCTCCCGTACATTGATTAGCAGTGTACAATTTACAATATGGCAGGTCGAATAATATCGCTAAATCAATTAAGTCTTATGATCCCTCCACCTGGTTGGTGGGGGTCTATTGGAGTGCTGTTTTTCTGCTTTGGAATGAGTTTTGAGTGATTTTATGCAAAAATAGAAGAAACTCTCCATACATCACCCTTGATCCCGATGAGCTCCATTCAATCAACAACACAATGGATCATGTCAAGCACGGCCTAAGCATATGTTTTTAAAGCCTTGAAAAAACAAAGAATACTAAAACCTGAATTTTTTTTTACCAACAACAACTCGGATAAAGTATACCAACTAAAGAGATTAAAAATTCAACACAAACAAGCAATAAGACCAAAGCCTATTAACTCTGGTGAGAATACCAACAACATTCATGTAATCAGCACAGATACTACTATTCATTCATTCTCAAGTGTAAACGTTTCTACTGTAAATGCCATATCTATGAGGATTAAGGTTCCTGATTTAAATTTGTAGAACGCATCGTGAATAACAAAATGGATTTCTGTTTGGTTACTGAGACTTGGCTAAATGATCAGGGCAGTGTAATTGTTTCAGGACCTTCCTGTGAAGGATATATTTTCAAGAGTGCTTCTAGGATTAATGCTAGGACTGGGGTGGAATTTGTCTCATGTGCCGAGAGAATATACAAATTAAAACCTCAACCCAAGGAGATAAATCCTCTTTTGAATATGCCGAATGGAGTATATGCTGGGTTGACACCAACACCCAACTGTGGGTGTATATCGACATCCTTACTCCAAAAATCATCCTATCTCGACCAGTGTTTTCTTTGAAGAATTTTCTGTGTACCTAGAATCCATTGTAATGTGTTCTGAAAAACTCCTTATCATCGGTGATTTTAATATACATATGGATGGCAACAATGACAGTGATGCTAACAAGTTTATGAACCTCTTAGAAACATTTGGTTTACAACATGTTACTGGGCCTACTCATACCTCTGGACACACTTTTGACCTTATCGTCACAAGATGTCATAATGACTTCAGCTTTCTGAGCCATTAATCCCATTCAGATTATCTGACCATTCATTTGTTGAGTGCACACTAGGTAGTAGTAGTAGTAATCTTTATTTATGTGACATGTGCATGTATAATTTTTTACAGGTGTTCGAAAACCATCACTGACACGTAAGGAAGTAACACTCCGAAAATTCAATCAAATTGACATTAACTAGCTTAAATGTGACATCGAAAAATCAGATTTGTGTAATTCTCAGTGTGCTAACCTGGATGATCTGGCAAAATCATAGAACACATTGTCTTGTCTACAGGATCAGCATGCCCCTCTGAAAACATATTAATTATTCGCCCAAATATACCCTGGTTTACCAATGAACTGAGAACTCTAAAAGCTAATCGTCGAAAGCAGGAGTGGGAAAGATCTAAATCTTACAATGAGGAGGCAGCAAAAAAGTCTATTCGTAATCAGTTCTCCAACAAACTAAAAAATGCCAGAAAATCTTACTACTCAACATGTGTTGAAGCTTGTAATGGTGACAGCAAAAAAACTGTTTAAAGTTGTTAAAAATCTGTGTACAGAAAAACAAAGTGTGTCATTTCCACCACACGATGATCCATCAAAGCTAGCTGATCAATTTAGCGAATTCTTCATCAAAAAAAAAAAAAAAATAAATTCAGGAAAAAATTCAGAACATTAATGTAGACAAAACTGACATCAAACAGGGACCATCAGAAAAAGAGCTTTCAACTTTTCGACCATTAGAAATCCACGAGGTAACCAAATTAATAAAAGAATCCTCAAATGCCTCATGTCAACTTGACCCAATGCCAACATCTATTGTCAAATCATGTGTTGACTCTTTGGCTCTTGTAATCACAAAAATGATCAACATGTCTCTGCTAGAAGGATATGTGCCTGATGCGTGGAAAATAGCAATTGTTAATCCTCTTCTGAAGAAACAAGGTGCGGAACTTTGTAATGCCTTACTGTTCAACCATCCACAATATCATTACTCTCGCCTGCAGATGGTACTAAATGCATCAGCCCGAGTGGTATGCAGGGTATCACGATCTCAACACATCACTCCTGTTCTGAGGGATATGCACTGGCTGCCAGTCAAGTACAGAATAATTTTCAAAACTTTATTATTAGTTTTTAAGACACAAACCAACAACATGTCACCAGCCTACTTAGAACTCCTTAATACCAAAGAATGTGTGTCAATACAACCCGAGGTCCGATGGTAAAATGCTACTACATGTTCCAAAACATAGGTGTAAGGCATTTGGAGATAGGTCATTCTCATTTGCTGGCCCTCACTTGCGGAATAATTTACCAGAACACCTAAAAAGACTGTCAAATGTCAACCCTTTCAAGAAAGATCTCAAAACATACCCGTTTCAAAAAGCATATAAGTAGTACTGTGAATTTAGTTATTCCCGTTTCATTAATTCGACATTCAAAATTCGAAAAAAAAAAAAATCAAGGGATATTCTGGTATTGATGGGTGGCCCCCGAGGAATAAAGAAGATTGACACCTCAACCACTCCAATCGGACCACATTTATGGGCCATACTAAGGCCCCAAAAAGGGCCAGTTACAAAATATCACCAAAGTAGGTTAAAATTACGGGATATTTTGGTGCTGGCGGGTGGCCCTCGAGGAATAAAGATTGACTCCTCAACTGCCCCAATCGGGCCACATATAGGGGCCCTACTAAGTCCCCTGAAAGGCCAGTTACAAAATATCACCAAAGCAGGTTAAAATCACGGGATGTTTTGGTGGTGATGGGTGGCGCCCGAGGAATAAAGACTGACGCATCAATCACCCAATCGGACCACATTTAGGGGCCCTAATACAGCCTAAAAGGGCCAGTTACAAAATAGCACCAAAGCAGATTAAAATCACGGGATATTTTGGTGTTGATGGGTAGCCCCCGAGGAATAAAGAAGATTGACGCCTCAACCGCCCCACATTTAGAGGTCCTACTAAGGCCCCAAAAAGGGTCAGTTACAAAATATCACCAAAGCAGGTTAAAATCACGGAATATTTTGGTGTTGATGGGTGGCCCGCGAGGAATAAAGAAGATTGACACCTCAACTGCCCCAATCGGACCTTATTTAGGGGCCCTACTAAGGCCCTGAAAAGGGCCAGTTACAAAATATCACCAAAGCAGATTAAAATCATGGGATATTTTGCTGTTGATGGGTGGCTCCGAGGAATAAAGTAGATTGACACCTAAACCGCCCCAATCGGGCCACATTTAGGGGCCCTACTACAGCCCAAAAAGGGCCAGTTACAAAATATCACCAAAGCAGGTTAAAATCATGGGATATTTTGCTTTTGATGGTGGCCCCCGAGGAATAAAGAAAATAGACTCCTCAACCGCTCCAATCGGACCACATTTAGGGGACCTAGTAAGGCCTCAAAAAGGGCCAGTTACAAAATATCACAAAAGTAGGTTAAATTCACGGGATATTTTGGTGTTGATGGGTGGCCCCCGAGGAATAAAGAAGATTGACACCTCAACCGCCCCAATCGGACCATGTTTAGGGGCCCTACTAAGGCCAGAAAAAGGACCAGTTACAAAATTATATCACCAAAGCAGGTTAAAATCATGGGATATTTTGGTGTTGATGGGTGGCCCCCGAGTAATAAAGTAGACTGACACCTCAACCGGCCCCAATCGGACATTTAGGGGCCCTACTAAGGCACCAAAAAGGGCCAGTTACAAAATATCACCAAAGCAGGTTAAAAACACCGAATATTTTGGTGTTGATGGGTGGCCCCCGAGAAATAAAGAAGATCGACACCTCAACCTCTCCAATTGGACCACACTGAGGGGCCCTACTAAGGCCCAGTTACAAAATATCACCAAAGCAGGTTAAAATCACGGGATATTTTGGTGTTGATGGGTGGACCCGCAGAGTAAAGAAGATTGACACCTCAAGCGCTCCACATTTAGGGGCCCTACTAAGGCCGCAAAAAGGGCCAGTTACAAAATATCACCAAAGCAGGTGAAAATCACGGGCTATTTTGGTGTTGATGGGTGGCCCCCAAGAAATAAAAAAAAAGATTAACACCTGAACTGTCCCAATCGGACCTCATTTAGGGGCCCTACTAAGGCCCCAAAAAGGGCCAGTTACAAAATATCACCAAAGTAGGTTAAAATCACGGAATATTTTGGAGTTGATGTGTGACCCCTGAAGAATAAAGATTGACGCTTCAACCGCCTCAATCGGACCACATTTAGGGGCCCCACTAAAGCCCTCAAAAAGGGCCAGTTACAAAATATCACCAAAGCACGTTAAAATCACGGGATATTTTGGTGTTGATGGGTGACCCCCAAGGAATAAAGAAGATTGACACCTCAAGCGCCACAATCACACCCAATTAGGGGGCCTACTAAGGCCCCAAAAAGGACCAGTTACGAAATATCACCAAAACAGGTTAAAATCATGGGATATTTTGGTGTTGATGGGTGGCACCCGAGGAATAAATGAGATTGATGTCTCAACCGCTCCAATTGGCCCACATTTAGGGGCCCTACTAAGGCCGCAAAAAGGGTCAGTTACAAAATATCACCAAAAGCAGGTTAAAATCATGGGATATTTTGATATTGATGGGTGGCCACTGAGGAATAAAGATTGACACCTCAACTGCTCCAATCGGGCCACATTTAGTGGCCCTACTAAGACCCCAGAAAGGGCCAGTTACAAAATATCACCAAAGCAGGTTAAAATCACGATATTTTGGTGTTGATGGGTGGCCCTCGAGGAATAAAGAAGATTGACCCTCAACCGCCCCACATTTAGGGGCCCTACTAAGGCCCCAAGAAGAGACAGATACAAAATATCACCAAATCAGGTTAAAATCACAGGATATTTTGGTGATGATGGGTGGCCCCTGAGGAATAAAGATTGCTGCCTCCACCACCCTAATCGGACCACATTTAGGGGCCCTACTGTGGCCCGAAATAGGGCCAGTTACAAAATACCACCCAAGCAGGTTAAAATCACGGGATATTTTGGTGTTGCTGGGTGGTACAGAGGACTAAAGAAGATTCACGCCTCAACCGCCCAAATTGGACCACATTTAGGTGCCCTACTAACGCCCCATAAAGGGCCAGTTACAAAATATCACCAAAGTAGGTAAAAACCACAGGATATTTGGGGATTGATGGGTGGCCCCGAGGAATAAAGATTGACACCTCAACTGCCCCAAGTGGACCACATTTAGGGCCCTACTAAGGCCCCAAAAAGGGCCAGGTACAAAATATCACCAAAGTACGTTAAAATCACAGGATATTTTGGTGTTGATGGGTGGCCCCCGAGGGACAAAGAAGATTGACACCTCCACTGCCCCAATACGACCCCATTTAGGGGCCCTAGTAAGATCCCCAAAAGAGCCAGTTACAAAATATCACAAAAGTAGGAAAAATCCACGTGATATTTTTGTGTTGATGGGTGGCCCCCGAGGAATAAAGAAGATTGACACCTCAACCGCCCCAATTGGACCACATTTAGGGGCCCTACTATGGACCCAAAAAGGGCCAGTTACAAAATATCACCAAAGCAGGTTAAAATCACAGGATATTTTGGTGTTGATGGGTGGCCCCGAGGACTAAAGATTCACGCCTCAACCGCCCAAATCGGACCACATTTAGGGGCCCTACTAAGGCCCCATAAAGGGCCAGTTACAAAATATCACCAAAGTAGGTAAAAACCACAGGATATTTGGGGATTGATGAGTGGCCCAGAGGAATAAAGAAGATTGACACCTCAACCGCCCCAAGCAGACCACATTTAGGGTCCTACTATGGCCCCAAAAAGGGCCAGGTACAAAATATCACCAAAGCACGTTAAAATCACAGGATATTTTGGTGTTGATGGGTGGCCCCGGAGGGACAAAGAAGATTGACACCTCCACTGCCCCAATACGACCCCATTTAGGGGCCCTAGTAAGATCCCCAAAAGAGCCAGTTACAAAATATCACAAAAGTAGGAAAAATCCATGTGATATTTTTGTGTTGATGGGTGGCCCCCAAGGAATAAAGATTGACACCTCAACTGCCCCAATCGGACCACATTTAGGGGCCCTACTATGGCCCCAAAAAGGGCCAGTTACAAAATATTACCAAAGCAGGTTAAAATCACAGGATATTTTGGTGTGATACGCATAAAAAACAAAAAATTCCAGATTTTGGTCCCAAATTTTCTAAGACCCACCCGGACCCCAAATTTTCAGGGTAAAAAAAAAAATTTTTTTTTGTCTTAAAATTGACAGAAACGCATAAAAAAACAAACAAAAAAAAAATTCCGGATTTGGGTCCAAAATTCCCACCCGGACCCCAAATTTTCAGGGGGAAAATTTTTTTTTTTTTTGTCTTAAAATTGACAGAAATAAAAGAAAAACAAAAAAAAAAATTTTCCGGATTTTGGTTCTTCTTCTTAAAACGCATAAAAAACAAAAAAACAAAAATTCCAGATTTTGGTCCCGAATTTTCTAAGTCCCACCCGGATCCCAAATTTTCAGGGGAAAAAAAAAAAAATTTTTGTCTTAAAATTGACAGAAATGCATAAAAAACAAAAAAAAATTTTTTTCAGATTTTGGTCCAAAATTTTTTTTGGTCCCACCAAATGTTCAGGGGAAAAAAATTTTTTTTTTTTTTTTTTGTCTCAAAATTGACCAAAACGCAGAAAAACCCAAAAAAATTTTTTTTCGGATTTTGGTCCAAAATTTTCCAAGCCCCACCCGGACCCCAAATTTTCAGGGTAAAAAATTTTTTTTTTTTTTGTCTTAAAACTGACAGAAATGCATAAAAAACAAAAAAACAATTTTTTTCGGATTTTGGTCCAAAATTTTCTAAGTCCCACCCGGACCCCAAATTTTCAGGGGGAAAAAAAAAAAATTTTTTGTCTTAAAATTGACAGAAATGCATAAAAAACAAAAAAACAATTTTTTTCGGATTTTGGTCCAAAATTTCTAAGTCCGCAACGGGACCCCAAATTTTCAGACTAAATATGAACCTAGGGACTTGGCTTCAACAAACTTGAATCTCACCCCCCTAAGGATGCTGCATACCAAATATCAAAACATTCTTATTGCCAGATCTGAAGAAGATTTTTAAAAAATACTCCTCATACTGCACTAATTTAAACATTTGGGCTCCCATAGAGAGCCCAAATATCCACCCAGGCAATTGATTTAAAAAAACATGTGAAACAATCTTCCAAAGATGTTATATGTGAAATTTTAAAGCTTTTGGAGCAGTGGTTTGGGAGAAAAGTAGTCTTATATGTTTTCCCCATTACCCACAGTGTTAAAAAAATGCTGACTCAGCACTTTTTCAAAGTCCCCAAAAAGTACCCCATCATAAAACCGATGGCAATTTTTTTGGACCATTCCATTCTGTTGGTCCTAAGGAAGCTTCACAACAAATAAGAATTCTCAGTGCCATGTAGTTTTGGAGATATGGGCGTTTTATTTTTTTTCTATTTTTAGCTCTTGCAGTCCCCTTGGGGCGACGGGAAAAAAATATTTGGCATAAATTAAGTACTTATGACCCAATAAGCCCTCATATCAAATTTGGTCAAAATTTGCCTCTCGGTTTGGAAAATAGAAATTTTGGGCGGGGCAAATATTCTTGACCCTCCCATTACGACGCCAAGTATAGCCCCACAAACTTCTCTTGAACAAATCTGAGTCTACACCTCAAAAGGAAGCTGCACACCAAATATCAAGTCTCTGCTACTGCTGGTTCATGAGAAGATTTTTTAAGATTTCAGCACACTTTTTGGGTGTGGCCCTACCCACGGGCGAGGAAATTTCATTTGAACAAAATCAAATTGCGATGTCATAACAAACTATTATCTCAAATATCAATTAAATTGGTTCAGCGGTTTGGGAGGAGAAGACGCAAACACCATGTTCATGGACGACGGACGGTGAGTGATCACTGTAGCTCTCCTGACTGAAAGTCAGGTGAGCTAAAAAAAAGATTAACACCTGAACTGCCCCAATCGGACCTCATTTAGGGGCCCTACGAAGGCCCCAAAAAGGGCCAGTTACAAAATATCACCAAAGTAGGTTAAAATCACGGGATATTTTGGAGTTGATGTGTGGCCCCCGAGGAATAAAGAAGATTGACGCTTCAACCGCCTCAATAGGACCACATTTAGGGGCCCCACTAAGGCCCCCCCCCCCCAGAAGGGCCAGTTACAAAATATCACCAAAGCACGTTAAAATCACGAGATATTTTGGTGTTGATGGGTGGACCCGAGGAGTAAAGAAGATTGACACCTCAACCGCCCCAATCGGACCACACATAGGGGCCCTACTAAGGCCCCAAAAAGGGCCAGTTACAAAATATCACCAAAGCAGGTTAAAATCACGGGATATTTTGGTGTTGATGGGTGACCCCCCCAAGGAATAAAGAAGGTTGACACCTCAAGCGCCACAATCACACCCAATTAGGGGGCCTACTAAGGCCCCAAAAAGGACCAGTTACGAAATATCACCAAAGCAGGTTAAAATCACGGGATATTTTGGTGTTGATGGGTGGCACCCGAGGAAGAAATGAGATTGATGTCTCAACCGCTCCAATTGGACCACATTTAGGGGGCCCTACTAAGGCCGCAAAAAGTGTCAGTTACAAAATATCACCAAAAGCAGGCTAAAATCATAGGATATTTTGGTATTGATGGGTGGCCCCCGAGGAGTAAAGAAGATTGACACCTCAACCGCCCCAATCGGACCACACTTAGGGGGCCTACTAAGGCCCCAAAAAGGACCAGTTACGAAATATCACCAAAGCAGGTTAAAATCACGGGATATTTTGGTGTTGATGGGTGGCACCCGAGGAAGAAATGAGATTGATGTCTCAACCGCTCCAATTGGACCACATTTAGGGGGCCCTACTAAGGCCGCAAAAAGGGTCAGTTACAAAATATCACCAAAAGCAGGTTAAAATCATAGGATATTTTGGTATTGATGGGTGGCCCCCGAGGAATAAAGAAGATTGACACCTCAACCTCCCCAATCGGACCATATTAAGGGGCCCTGCCAAGGCCTCAAAAAGGGCCAGTTACAAAAATCATCAAAGCAGGTTAAAATCACGGGATATTTTGGTGTTGATGGGTGGCCACCGAGGAATAAAGATTGACACCTCAACTGCTCCAATCGGACCACAGTTAAGGGCCCTACTAAGGCACCAAAAAGGGCCAGTTACAAAATATCACTAAATTAGGTAAATATCACGGGATATTTTGGTGTTGAGTGGCCCCCGAGGGATAAAGAAGATTGACACCTCAACTGCCCCAATCCGACTCCATTTAGGGGCCCTGCTAAGGCCCAGTTACAAAATATCATCAAAGTAGGTAAAAACCACGGGATATTTGGGTGTTGATGGGTAGCCCCCTAGAAATCAAGAAGATTGACACCTCCCCAATCGGACCACATTTAGGGGCTCTACTAAGGCCCCCAAAAGGGGCCAGTTACAAAATATCACCAAAGCAGGTTAAAATCAAGGGATATTTTGGTGTTGATGGGTGGCCCCGGGGAATAAAGAAGATTGACACCTCAACCTCACCAATCGGACCACATTTAGGGGCCCTACTAAGGCCCAGTTACAAAATATCACCAAAGCAGATTAAAATCACGGGATATTTTGGTGTTGATGGGTGGCCCCAGAGGAATAAAGATTGACACATCCCCAATCGGACCACATTTAGGGGCCCTACTAAGGCCCCAAAAAGGGCCAGTTACATAATATCACCAAATCAGGTTAAAATCATGGGATATTTTGATATTGATGGTTGGCCACCAAGGAATAAAGATTGACACCTCAACCGCTCCAATCGGGCCACATTTAGTGGCCCTACTAAGACCCCAAAAAGGGCCAGTTACAAAATATCACCAAAGCAGGTTAAAATCACAGGATATTTTGGTGTTGATGGGTGACCCCCAAGGAATAAAGAAGATTGACACCTCAAGCGCCACAATCACACCCAATTATGGGGCCTACTAAGGCCCAAAAAAGGACCAGTTACGAAATATCACCAAAGCAGGTTAAAATCCCGGGATATTTTGGTGTTGATGGGTGGCAGCCGAGGAATAAATGAGATTGATGTCTCAACTGCTTCAATTGGACCACATTTAGGGGCCATACTAAGGCCGCAAAAAGGGTCAGTTACAAAATATCACCAAAAGCAGGTTAAAATCAAAGGATATTTTGGAATTGATGGGTGGCCCCCGAGGAATAAAGAAGATTGGCACCTCAACTTCCCCAATCGGCCCATATTTAGGGGCCCTAAGGCCCCAAAAAGGGCCAGTTACAAAATATCACCAAAGCAGGCTAAAATCACGGGATATTTTGGTGTTGATGGGTGGCCACCGAGGAATAAAGATTGACACTTCAACTGCTCCAATCGGACCACATTTAGGGGCCCTACTAAGGCCCCAAAAAGGGGCCAGTTACAAAATATCACCAAAGCAGGTTAAAGTCATGGGATATTTTGATATTGATGGGTGGCCACCGAGGAATAAAGATTGACACCTCAACTGCTCCAATCGGGCCACATTTAGTGGCCCTACTAAGACCCCAAAAAGGGCCAGTTACAAAATATCATCAAAGTGGGTTAAAATCACGAGATATTTTGGTGTTGATGGGTGGCCCTCGAGGAATAAAGATGGGCCCCTCAACTGCCCCACATTTAGGGGCCCTACTAAGGCCCCAAGAAGAGCCAGTTACAAAATATCACCAAAGCAGGTTAAAATCACAGGATATTTTGGTGATGATGGGTGGCCCCCGAGGAGTAAAGATTGCCGCCTCCACCACCCTAATCGGACCACATTTAGGGGCCCTACTGTGGCCCAAAATAGGGCCAGTTACAAAATACCACCGAAGCAGGTTAAAATCACGGGATATTTTGGTGCTGCTGGGTGGCTCGGAGGACTAAAGAAGATTCACGCCTCAACCACCCAAATCGGACCACATTTAGGGGCCCTACTAACGCCCCATAAAGAGCCAGTTACAAAATATCACTAAAGTAGGTAAAAACCACAGGATATTTGGAGAATGATGGGTGGCCCCGAGGAATAAAGATTGACACCCCAACCGGACCACATTTAGGGCCCTACTATGGCCCCAAAAAGGGCCAGATACAAAATATCACCAAAGCACGTTAAAATCACAGGATATTTTGGTGTTGATGGGTGGCCCCCGAGGGACAAAGAAGATTGACACCTCCACTGCCCCAATACGACCCCATTTAGGGGCCCTAGTAAGATCCCAAAAAGAGCCAGTTACAAAATATCACAAAAGTAGGAAAAATCCACGTGATATTTTTGTGTTGATAGGTGGCCCCCGAGGAATAAAGAAGATTGACACCTTAACCGCCCCAATCGGACCACATTTAGGGGCCCTACTATGGCCCCAAAAAGGGCCAGTTACAAAATATCACCAAAGCAGGTTAAAATCACAGGATATTTTGGTGTTGATGGGTGGCCCCCGAGGAATAAAGAAGATTGACACCTCAACCGCTCTAATTAGACCACATTTAGTGGTCCTACTGAGGCCCCCAAAAAGGGCCAGTTACAAAATATCACAAAAGTAGGTAAAACACACAGGATATTTTGGTGTTGATGGGTGGACCCCGAGGAATAAAGATTGTCACCTCAACTGCTCCAATCCGACCCCATTTTGGGGCCATCCTAAGGCCACAAAAAGGGCCAGTTACAAAATATCACCAAATTTTTATAGACTATATTGGAGACTACCATCTTGGTTTCTATGTTAGCTTGTTGTTGCCATGTGACCCAATGACCTTTAAACGGACAGTGTCTGTTCTGAGGATGTGTTCGATTCAATGGGGGTCTTGTGAATTACCAAAATAAGCTTGACACTTACCCCAAATCACCGACATCCACTTTATGTTACCAAAACAGAGTCACGCGAAGTATTATATGACCCCTAAGGGGTATTTTCGATTGATGAGGGATGTACTCCGGTAGAACAAAAGAGCCCCATACTTGGAGTAAGATCGATGTTTTGTTACTATAATTAACTTTTTTGGAGTGTTCTGACTACTCTCTGGCCCAAGTATTCAACTGCAGGAGTTAGTACGCATGGCATAGCAGACGGGCATCAGGTAGGCCCTTGGGCAAGTTATGGCTACAGAAGAATAATCAAGTGGAAGGAAATGGGTGGTGTTAGCGTGCATAGTAAGTATACACCAGAATGGGGAAGTGGGAGGGAATGGGTAGTGTTAGTATGAATGGCGTAGCAAGCGGACATCAGGTAAGCCCTTGGGCATGTCAGAGGTTAGGAAGAACAGGGAAGTTGGAGGAAATGGGTAGTGCTGGTATGGAAGACGTAGCAAACAGACACCAACAGGCACGTTGGTATGCCAGAGCTTAGAAAGAATAGGAAAGTGGAAGCGAAATGGGTGGTATTGGTATGCTTTGGAGAAGCAAGCAAACATCAGATAGGAACTTGGGCATGCCAAGACTTAGAGATAGCAAGGAAAGGAAGTAAGGGTGAGGTGAGTAAATTGTGAAGTGGAAGTTGGGCCTCGGTTTGGGATATTTACGGACCATGTTGCATAGAGATACACTTGTGGAATCTCTTTCGATTACTTGGCTGGCCTTCAGGATGCCCTTTTCATTATATGAAAACACGAGGGCAACGAGGCACAACTTGCCATTCCACATATCCTCATGGTCATAAGGGCCATGAGAAAATTCTTAGTGAGCCACAATTTGTCATTCCTCATATCCTCATATTTGGGGATGGCGTTCCATGGAATCTTCTTTATTCTTCCTGTGTCGCACAGCAACATAAAAATATCTGGCAATGTTTGTCTCCTTAGGTAATATTTTCTAACTGGCCCTTTTGGGGCCCAAGGAGGGCCCTAAATGGGGTCCAATTGGGGCGGTTGAGGTGGCAATCTTCTTTATTCCTCGGGGGCCACCCATCAACACCAAAATATCCCGTGGTTTTTACCTACTTTGGTGATATTTTGTAACTGGCCATTTTTGGGGCCTTAATAAGGCCCCTAAATGGGGTCGGATTGAGGCCGTTGAGGTGTCAATCTTCTTTATTCCTCGGGGGCCACCCATCAACACCAAAATATCCTACGATAATTACCTACTTTAGTGATATTTTGTAACTGGCCCTTTTTGAGGCCTTAGTAGGGCCCCTAATTGGGGAGGTTGAGGTGTCAATCTTCTTTATTCCTCGGGGGCCACACATCAACAGCAAAATATCCTGTGATTTTAACCTGCTTTGGTGATATTTTGTAACTGGCCCTTAATATGGCCCGTACATGTGGTCCGATTGAGGCGTCAATCTTCTTAATTCCTCGGGGGCCACCCATCAACACCAAAATATCCCGTGATTTTAACCTTCTTTGGTGATATTTTGTAACTGGTCCTTTTTTGGGGCCATAGTAGGGCCCCTAAATGTGGTCCGATTGGGGCGGTTGAGGCATCAATCTTCTTTATTCCTCGGAGGCCACCCATCAACACCAAAATATCCTGTGATTTTAACCTGCTTTGGTGATATTTTGTAACTGGCCCTTTTTGGGGCCTTAGTATGGCCCATAAATGTGGTCTGATTGGGGCGTCAATCTTTTTTCCTCGGGGGCCACCCATCAACACCAAAATATCCTGTAATTTTAACCTGCTTTGGTGATATTTTGTAACTGGCCCTTTTTGGGGCCTTAGTAGGGCCCTAAATGTGGTCCGACTGGGGCGGTTGAGGTGTCAATCTTCTTTATTCCTTAGGGGCCACCCATCAACGCCAAAAATCCCGTGATTTTAACCTGCTTTGGTGATATTTTGTAACTGGCCCTTTTTGGGGCCTTAGTAGGGCCCCTAAATGTGGTCCGATTGGAGCAGTTGAGGTGTCAATCTTCTTTATTCCTTGGGGCCACCCATCAACACCAAAATATACCCTCATTTTAACCTGCTTTGGTGATATTTTGTAACTGGCCCTTTTGGGGCCTTAGTAGGGCCCCTAAATGTGTTCTGATTGGGGCGGTTGAGGTGTCAGTCTTCTTTACTCCTCGGGGACCACCCATCAACACTAAAATATCCCTGGATTTTTTTTCGAATTTTGAATGTCGAATAAGCAAAAAGTAATAAGTAACTAAATTCACAGTACTCTAGGTTTTTGTGTCAAAATGAGGTCCACCGTGTTCCCAATCTGTTAACTAACCATGCAACAATAGGTGTAAGTACCGATGTCAATCAGCCTGACAATTAATTTAAGCAGTGACATAGATATAACTTAAGATGTAATGCCTTTTCGCCCACCAAGAATTTTGACAGAACTTTCGAATTCTGACGGATGTATTCCGAGGCCAGTTGCCTGGTTAGGTCAATCGTGCAGTAATTGCTATCTCATCTTTCAAACCTCAACCAATCTATTTGGGTTGAACAGTGAAAAAACAACCCTCTGCTCCCATTAACGTTTTGGCACCAAAACAATTTGTTTGGCACTAAAACATCCAGAATGTCTAAAAATTTGGCACCAGGCAGTTTCGGACCAACATGAACACTTGTTAGGTGTATATATGTATTATTTATTACATGCCTGCTCTATGAAATCCCCAGCTACAGCAACACTAAACCATGCAGAAAATGAAATCCGCTCCGCACATATGTGTGGAACAGAAACCGTTGACCGACTATTTTTATTAAGAAGCGAAATTTCACTAGAATTTTCTGCAACTCGTGCATATCAATTACAATTTGAATCCTGGCGATAGTTAAAAAGTGTCCCCTGATTTCCAATGTATTCTATGTGCCAGTAGGCACATAGAACACATTGGAAATCAGGGGACTAAATAGTAAAACACGGGTTCCCCTCGCATATTAGGTTAGCGATAAAATGTGTTCTTTTTGTTTGTAGTTGTCAAATGAATTGCAGAGTGTCCTTCTAATAATTGTTTTATAGATGTGAAGGCATGTAATAAACACAGATTGACATGTGTATGTGTATTGGGTTAAACGATATGACACTTGAACAATCTTATTTCCTGTAAATATTTTTTTACGCCCAAAATCACTCAACCCTATTTACAAAAATCGCTATTTAAACTTGATTGTGTTTCCATCTTTTGTCCCTTAGACATAGTCTGTGACCCCTCATTGGAATTGGCTCACTGGGCTCGTTCCGGTGAGTGGTCAGTGGCTGTGTTTCAGGGACGGAAGATGAAGACTTTTAGTAATTGAAAACTTGTTTGAAAATTCTCAGTTGTTAAGATAGGAACCTGAATAGTCAATTGAACCCGAATATCTCATCTCCTGAAAGAATGTCTCGGCCAGAACCACTCAGCCCTATTCTCAAAAATTGACATTCAAATTAAATCATGTTTTCACCTTTTGTCTCAGAGACATAGCTTTTGACCCCTCATTGGAATGAGCTCACCGGGCTTGTTCCAATGGGTGGTTGGGGGCTGTGCTTTTGAGGCGGAGATGGGGATATTTAGTTATCCATTGCTGTCTTTTCGAGAATCCCTACCCGCCATCCATGATGATTATTTATTAAAAATTTACCGAAGAACATTTTTCTCTTGTGTTTCCTGCAGTCCTTTCGAGATTCCTTTCCTGTCTCCAGAAGATATATCCATGATGAAAACTTATTAAAAATTTACTGAAGAAATTTTTTTTTTCTCCGAGTGTTTCCTGCAGTCCGTTCGAGATTCTCTACCTGCTTCCAGCTCACATAGAGATAAACAATCGTTACTCAAATTTCGTTTTGTTTTCAATATTTGTCTCCTAAGCATAGCTAGCTAGTGACCCCTATAGACAAAGTGTAGACTCCCACTTCCCAGTCTTATTCTTAAAAATAGACATTCAAATTATATTATGTTATGATCTTTTGTCTCAGAAGCATAGCTTGTGACCCCTCATTGGAATGATCTCACCGGGATCCTTCCAGCGGGTGGTCGGTGGCAGTGTTTTTGAGACGGGAGATGGGGATATTAGTTATTCAAAAATAATTTTTCATAGAATCTGCTCGGGAGTACCAGGAAATGAAATATTTAAAAATATATAAAAACCTGAATATCTCATTTTCTGAAAGTGTTTCTCGGCCAGAACCGGTCAGCCCTATTCTAAAAAATCGACATTCAAATTAAATTATGTTTTCACCTTTTGTCTCAGAGGCATAGCTTGTGACCCATCGGTGGAATGAGCTCACTCATTCCACTGAGGGGTAACAACACAAATATCTACCTATCTCTTCAAATTTCCTACTTAGTAGGAGTAATATACAGACCTAATACACCACCGAAAGCAGATATTGACTTCTTTCTGTCAAAAACCACCTGAACAGTCAGTTGAGGTAAAAATTTCGATTTCAATTTTTCGAATTCTGAACCTTCTAAGAGAGTGATAACACACTGATAGAATATCTACTGCAGGTTCTTCCCCACCCTCATCCACAAGGTCAGCCACTTATAAACAATGGAAATTGTATATACGTTCTTATTTTTATTTTACTGTTGTTTCTCCGCCAAAACAAATCATACAACACTGCATTGGACCTTCAAATATGAAGTAGAAACTACCTGGACCTTTCGTCTGATGGCACTCGGGTAGGTGCCATCCGTGATGAATATTCACTGAATTACCTGTATACTGGATGACTTGGTGGCTTTATCTGGAACGATGGTGGGTAACGTATCGATTGACGAGATCCAGAGTAAGGAAGAATATGATTTTAAGTATACATGTAGTCGGAGAACAAACAACACGAATGCTAGTGAGGATTCCCCACTCTTCGAATTTCAGAATGAAAGTAAATATTACTCACCAAAAGATGTCTTTCCAAAAATTAACAATCGTTATGAAAGATTTTCAATATTTCATTTAAACTGTCAGAGTCTTAAAGCCCACTGGATTCTTTACATGATCTATTGTACGAGGTCCATGGCTCTTGTAATACTTTTGCTGTGATAGGACTAACAGAGATATTCCAAATTCCCCCAAACTCACCATACACAATAAACGGGTACCACCCCCTTATTAAGAATACAAGACCCGATGGAGATAATGGTCGAGGTGGTGTTGGAATTTTCATTAAAGACCACATAGATTTCCAAATACGAGAAGACCTTCTCTGTGTTCATTCCACGTCTTCGAATCCCTCTTCATTGAAATTAAACTAAACAAATCCATTAAATTAGTAGGAGTAATATACAGATCTAATACACCTCCGAAAGCAGATATTGACTTCTTTCTGTCAAAACTAACTGACTTAACGGAAATGATAAATAATGAAAATAAAAAATCCTCTATCATGGGAGATTTCAACATTGATCTTCTGAAATCAGGAGTGCACACTAATACGGATAACTACATAGATATTATGTTCAGCCAGGGTTTTTTACCTTTTATCATCAAACCAATGAGAGTAACTAGTCACTCTGCCACATGCACTAATTGATCATGTCTTCACAAATAACATACCCGGTATCATCCAATTGTTTTTCTGGTATAATCATTACAGATGTCTCTGACCACTTCGGAATTTTCTATGTCGAAACTCATAACGTGATTAAAGAACTTTCGTCATACATCGAAAAGCGCAAGATAAATGCAGATAGCATAGCAACCTTCAAAACAATTTTGTCTCAAACTGACTTTTCAACCATCTTGGAGACAGACTGTCCAAATTGGCCTATGACACTTTTTCAGCCATTATTTCCACAGCCCTTGAAAATGCTTTTCCGATAAAACGCATCCCACTAAATAAAGGATTAGTCAAGCAAAACCCATGGATGACCAAAGGGCTATCAATCTCATCACACACTAAATCCAAATTTTATAACAAAAAACTAAAATGTCCTACAGAACAGAATATTGCAAATTACAAAAATTATTGTAGAATACTCAATAAAATAAAAAGACAAACTAAAGCTATGTATTATAAAAATAACTTATTAGAAAATAAAACCAATCTGCGGAAAACATGGACAGTCTTAAATGAAGCCATTTACAAAAAGAAACGAGTGTCTGGATTACGTCACTCTTTTGTAAGTGAAGATGGTAAAGAAATAAGGGAGCCTGCTGAAATAGCCCAAGAGTTCAATAGCTTCTTCGTCCATATTGGAGAGCGCATGAGTGAACAAATAAAGAAACCTCAAAAACATTTTCTTGAATACATGAAAAATAATTCTCCACATAATTTTTTTATAACTCCAACTTCACCACAAGAGGTAATAAATGTCACAAGTTCAATGAAGTCCAAAAACAGTGATGATTGCGATGGTATGACGACTAGCCTTCTTAAAAAAATAATTAATATAACGGCCATACCGCTGTCGCATATCATTAACAACTCGTTCGTCCATGGGAGTGTCCAAAATAGAATGAAAATTGCTAAAGTAATTCCAATTTTCAAAAGTGGTGATGACCAGAAATTTAATAATTATAGGCCCATCAGTGTTCTACCAGTCTTTTCTAAAGTATTCTATAGTCGAATAGAATCACAAGCTATCTTGATAAATTTGGCATGTTATACCAACACCAATATGGATTTAGAAAATATCACTCTACTATACACCCAATAATGCAACTCCTCAAACATACAGGATGGGAAAATAATACTGAAGGTAATAATAAAACAATGGCTATATTCCTGGATCTTTCTAAGGCTTTTGATACAATTAACCATGACATCCTGCTCACCAAACTAGACAAATATGGCTTTAGAGGCATCAGCAACAACTGGTTCAAAAGTTATCTGGGACAGGGTTCAGTATGTTAAATACGGTGATCAAAAATCCGATCCAATGGAAATAAAGTGTAGTGTTCCTCAGGGTTCTATACTCGGACCTATACTATTTCTTCTATATATTAATGACATTTGTTCTTCAATATCATCAAATCTGTTATCATTTGCAGATGATACAACAGTCTATGATTCAGACTCTAATGTTGATCTCCTGGGCACTAGACTTAATAATGAATTGAAAAACTTATATGAATGGTGCTTAGCAAATCAGCTAGTTCTAAATGCACGTAAAACCAAATATATTCTTTTGGATTCCACTCCTAGTAAGAGAAGGTGCAAGTATCCAGATATCTTCATTAATGATCAAAAAATTGTACGAGTAGGGTCAAATCAAGATGAGAAATCTTTGAAATTTTTAGGTATAAGTATTGAGGAAAACCTAACATACCAAGTGCACAATTTGTTCAAAGTTAAGATGGGCAAATTATGCTTTGAACAAGGTAAAAAAAATACTACCACACCAGGCATTGAAAACATTACATTATTATACAGTCCACTGCCATCTGGTATATGGTATTCATATATGGGGCAGTTCGAGGACAGTTAACAAATTGTTTAAATTGCAGAAACGTTCCATATGAATTATAAATAACAAAAAAATATAACTCGCACACTGACCCACTATTTCTAAAGGATAGGATTCTAAAAGTTACTGACCTGTTCAAATTACAAACTAGCCTTTTTATATTTGATTGGAAACATGGGAATCTCCCAATGTCATTTAATGACTATTTTAGTATTTTAGAAAATATATCTCGTATGAACACGAGGCAAGTGGGACAAATGCGCGCATACAGAACACGTAGAAAATCCCTAGATAAGTTGCCGATATTTGCATTCCCTAAAATATGGAACAATTTGGACATGGATCTGCAAAATCTAAATAATAGAATCAAGTTTAAAAAGAATCTAACAATAAAACTTTTGTCTCCGTATGCTGACAGTACTCAATGTAATAATCCGTATTGTCCAGACTGCTGTGTATGAACAAAGTTGAAGTAGCACAACGCACGTAAATCTATGAATAAGTTCACACCTTTACACATTAACTATGACCTTTATCAACGAGGCAAACTTGAGAAGAATATTGGACAATTCTGTTCAACAGGAGTGAGGAATCGCACTCTTCCTACTATGCTGGTGTTGCCCGGGTGTTATTTTATTAGCACTCGGATAATATAGGTATAAGCGCAGATCTAAGACTTTATACGTATTAATCGCAGGACATGGCAATAAATGCTGAAGGGGACTTAAACACACAATAAATAATTGAATAAAAAATTAAAACCAAATGTGTAACTAAATTAATTCAAAGATTGGTTGGCTGTTTCAGTAGTTGGTTGATTAGTCAGTTTGATCAGTAGCTTATTGGACTATTAGACTATTGGATAATACCCGGTTATCTCGTCTTCAAATAAATCCACCGTGATGAACCACCAAGTCTATGGGTGAGCGACATCACCCGGAGTGTTCTCCGACGCTGGGCAGCCATGTCCTTAGTCCATTCGCAGTGTTGAAACAGGAACATATGTTTTATTTTGTTTTTTGTGGGGGATGACAGGTAGACAGCCAATCTGGCTATGTCGTCTCGCTACGATATGTGCAGAAAAAATTCTGTTATTAAAACTTTGTACTCAGAAATGTCTATTTTGCATACAATGCTCATGTCGTAAAATAAAGTATTATTATTATTATTATTATCAATACAAGAGGCCCCAGAGGGCCTGAGGGCGCTCACCTAACATGGTAGCATAAATATCAACCCAGGGAATTGATTTCAACAAGTTGCATCTGCCCCTCCTAAGAAAAGCTTATACCAAATATCCAAAGATTCTGACCAGTGGATCTAAAAAAAAAAAGATTTTAAAGAATATTCCTCATATTTAACTAAGTAATAATTCGGGCTCCTACAGGGAGCCCAAATATGAACCCAGGGACTTGGCTTGAACAAACTTGAATCTCACCTCCAGTGGGATGCTGTATACCAAATATCAAAAGATTCTGACTGCTGGATCTGAAGAAGAAGATTTTTAAAGAAAATTCCTCATCTTGAACTAAGTTATAATTCAGGTTCCCACAGTGAGCCCAAATATGAACCCAGGGACTTGGTTTGAACAAACTTGAATCTCACCCCCTAAGCATGCTGCATACCAAATATCAAAAGATTCTGATTGGTAGATCTAAAAAAGATTTTTAAAGAATATTCCTCATACTGCACTAATTTAAGCATTTGGGCTCCCATAGAGAACCCAAATATGGACCCAGGGATTTGATTTCAATAAACATGTGAAACAATCTTCCAAAGATGTTATATGTGAAATTTGAAAGCTTTTGGAGCAGTGGTTTGGGAGAAAAGTAGTGTTAAATGTTTTCCCCATTACCCAGAGTGTTAAAAAATGCTGACTCAGCACTTTTTCATAAGTCCCCAAAAAGTACCCCATGATAAAACCGCTAGCAATTTTTTTTGACCATTCGATTCTGTTGGTCCTAAGGAAGCTTCACACCAAATAAGAATTCTGAGTGCCGTGTAGTGTTTGAGATATGGGCATTTTAATTTTTTTCTATTTTTGCCCCTGTGGTTCCCATGGGGCGACGGGGAAAATTTTTTGGCATAAATTAAGTACTTATGACCCAATAAGCCCTCATATCAAATTTGATTTAAATATGCCTCTCGGTTTGGAAAATAGAAATTTTGGGCGGGGCGAAAATTCTTGCCCCTTCCATAACGAAGGCAAATATAGCTCCTCAAACTTCTCTTGAACAAATCTGAGTCTACACCTCAAAAGGAAGATGCAAACCAGATATCAAGTCTCTGCTACTGCTGGTTTGTGAGAAGATTTTTTAAGATTTAAGCACACTTTTTGGGAGTGGCCCTACCGAGGGGTGAGGCAACTTGAGTTTGATTTGAACAAAATCAAAATGCGATGTCATAACAAACTATTATCTCAAATATCAATTAAATTGGTTCAGCAGTTTGGGAGGAAAAGATGCAAACACCATGTTCACGGACGACAGACGACGTACGACAGACGGTGAGTGATCACTATAGCTCCCCTGACTGAAAGTCAGGCAAGCTAAAAACTCAAGGCCTACGGCCTTTTGTTCTATCCTTCCATGTTGGCACTTGTGCCATATCAATTAACCCATTCACACATGCGTGTCATTCTGTGTATTTATGTGGTTCAAGAATGAAAAATGGCAGTAGCAAGGTGGTTCATTGGTTAGAGCATTGTGCTTTAAATTGAAATGGACGCAATCCAGTGGAACCCTGTTAAGTGAATAGCCCCTTTGCCAATGAAAATTATTCAATTAACAGGAGTATTCAATTAACAGGGATTGTGCCACTTTCCTGTATTCTAGAGATAAACATAGCATTTATTCTATTATATCTTGTTTGACAGAGCTCCATGAGCTATGTCAAACAAGATATAATAGATTAAATACCCAGATTGGATATACTGTAGCCAAATAACCAAAGGAAAACTGGGGAGAGTCAGGGTAATTTCTCAACATGTTACAAGATTTTTTATTCAACTAACAGGAGTTTACTCTATAACCTATATTCAATATATTCAATTAACAGGTCAAATTTGTACTGGAGGTATGGTAAATGGTTTTGTGTTGGGAAATTATATTCAATTGATAGGGATATACAATTAATAGATATCCAGTTAAGTGGGCTCCACTGTATTAGATTGGAAACACTAATTACATGAATCACTGTTTTCCCTGCCCACGCGTGGATTATGACCAGCCACTGTTCTGTACCTCTGCTTGTGACAGGTTAGTTAGTTGGAGAGTCTCACTATTGCTCATTACTACAGTGCTCAGTGGTTCTTTCTGGGTACTCCAGCTTCCACCGCTCATAAAACTGCTGGACGCAATGCGACTCTGGTTGTTGAAAGTATCATTAAACTCCAATAAACAGAAACAAAAGAATGAAATATAGGGAACAGAAACCAACAAATACCAAATGTTCACAGCTTGACCAAAATGGGCCAAGCGATTACCTGAATATATTTTTCAAGGACATTCCACGACAATTTCCAAGCAAAGTCAAGAGTCTGGAACTTTAATTTTAAAATTCCTGCACCTTTTAAGTACATTCAAGAACCTGTATAATGATCCCAATGAGTTGGATATTTCTTTCTTCCTCCCAGGCATGCAGCCTGGATTCTATAATAGGGGTGCCCTAGTCAGTTTTAGGAGGGCCAAAGATGATATTTGAAAGGCATTTCGGTGGGGTTTTGGGAGCCTCTGGTCATTGCCCCTTCCTCCCACTTCTCCAAATGAAAGTGGGAGGTGGGTGTAATGGCAGGAGTTTCCTTGTTAGAACCTCCCCCCCCTCTTCTTCCCAGGCACGCAGCATGGATTCTATAATAGGGGTGCCCTAGTCAGTTTTTGGAGGGCCAAAGATGATATTTGAAAGGCATTTTGGTGGAGTTTTGGGGCCTCCGGTCATTGACCCTTCCTCCCACTTCCCCAAAGGAAAGTGGGAGGTGGGGGTAATGGCAGGAATTTCCTTGTTAGACCCCCCCCCCCCCCTCCCACGAGACAATTGTGCAAAATGTAGTGCACGAAGAGCGAATCTGTGGTATTTGTAGCCCTATACTGCAGACCATTTTGGGGCTCTATGTTGTGTGAAATTTGCATTGCAATTTTGTTTTGGGGTGGGGAGTGAAAATTTTAGGGGGATGACCCCCCCCCCCCCCCCCCCCCCCTTTCCCCTACAGCTACTCCATTGTTCCCTGAACTGTAAAATCCTTTCTAGAAATTTAAGTTTACTCCAATTTCCTTTAAACTCACTCAAATCCACATATCAGTGAATTTAATGACATTCCACAATGGAAACCACATTTATAGCCATCGAGTTTGGAGAGATTACAGATGAAATTTTCACCCCAAACTCAAATCATGCGAGCAAATTATCATTTTATGCATGCATATTGGCACTCTCCCTATAAAATATAACAAGGCAAATCCTTGCTCACTAAATAATGTCACTTCAAAGATAATATGAAGCATATCCACAGAATATCAAGCATTTAAGTCTTGGCACCTGCTCTTCAAAATAAAGCCCAAATATGGGCTCCCAGCACTCTACCAGTTAGGGGCAAATGTTCGGAGATCAAAGAAGCTTGAAATATGCCTTTGAGGGTAATAGTGTTTTTTTTAACAAGTCACAAAATTACGGTAGATATGGGTTATGTTGGCAAAAGAATGCCAGTTTTGAGCTCACTGGCAGTGGCATTTGTGGAACTGTGGTAGAATGATACGAGAACAACGTATTCGGTATTTTCCTGGTGTGTATTCCCCTTTGGCACTATCAGCAAATCTCATTTAAGTTAGATTCTGAATACCAAACCGATTCTGTGGTATACCCCTCTAAAAATACCAAAACCGATACCAAACTCAAAATTCCAGTACCCGTCCATCTCTTGTAAGGCATTATTGAGTTGGAATGCATGTCTTGGAATTTGTAACTGATTGTATATAAACATCAGGGAAAACTGGAGTAAGTTTAGATAAAGGACCTGGAAAACCCTTGAAAAGTCCCAAGAAAATACTTAGACTGTCCTTTTCTCAAGAATCTGTAACTTTGTAAATTTTTATGTTGTGAGACATGAAGCTTGCATTCGTAGACAATTCAATTTGTTCACATGTGTTTGCCTTGTTACAATTTATGGGAGAGTGCATATAGGCACTCTCCCATAAATTATAACAAGGCAAATTGATACAGACTAAATAATTCTACTTCCAAGATAATATGAAGCACATCCACAGAATATGAAGCATTTAAGTCTGGCACCAGCTCCTCAGTATAAAGCCCAAAGATGGGCTTCCAGCACTGTACCAGTTAAAAGCATTTCCACATAAAATAAATATTAACAAGAGGCCCCACGGAGCCTGAAGTGCTCACTTTGAGCAGAACACGATATAAACACAGTCCAAGAATGAGTCTACATTAAGCAATCCATCTCCATAGGATACACTGTCAATCCTCGAGCCCCACAGGAATGACAAAAATAGTCCCATAGCACCCATAGGAAGCCCAAATATTAACCTAGGGACTTGGTTTGAACAATCTTGAATCTGCCCCTCATAACGATGATGTATACCAAACATTAAAAGATTCTGACTGGTGGTTCTGAAGAAGATTTTTAAAGAATATTCCCCATATTGCCCTAAGTTAAAACTTCTGAATTGAGCCCAAATATGAACCAATGGAATTGATTTTAACAAACTTGTATCTGATCCCCCTATGGAGGCTGTAAACCAAATATCAAAAGATTCTGACCATTGATTTTGGAGAAAAGATTTTTTAAAATTTTTTCAAATAAGCTGACTCACCATTTTTTTGATGCCCTCTACAGAACACCCGAACATAACCAATGGCAATTTTGTTTACCATTCCATTTAGTTCCATGTAGTTTGGGAAATATGAGCGTTTGAAATATTTATATTTTCAACTCCTGGGGTTCCCACGGGGCATTTTGAAAAAAGTTTTTGACATAAATCAAGTACTTATGACCCATAAATACTTCATATCAAATTTGATTCAAATCGGCCTCTTGGTTTGAAAAATATAAATTTTGTGTGGGGCAAAAATTCCTGCCCCTCTTATAACGATGACAAATATTGCACCTCAAACGTTTCTTGAACACATTTGAGTCTGCACCTCGACAAAGGAAGCTGTATACCAAATATCAAGTCTCTGCTACAGCTGGTTCATGAGAAGCTTTTTTAAAAAAATGGGGCATTTTGGCCCCACCCCCTCCTCAATATGAGCAGAAACCTAATTTTAAGAAAAACCCAAATGCCCCTATATAACAACTACTCATGTGAAATTTCATTAAAATGTGGCCAGTGGCTTGGGTGAAAAATTCCCAAACACCACCTTCACGATGGACAACGAACGAAAAGTTATCAGAATAGCTCACCCGGACTTTCAGTCAGGTGAACTAACAACTAAAATGCAATCTTACCAAAGCAAGATTGCTCATTAGTTATTGCGATATATTTTGTCAGAAATTTTGTTAAAATGTAAATAGCATGCCTGGCATAGTAAAAACCAAGACTGGAAATAAGCAATTTGTCATGAGGTCCCCAAGGATGGTGGGGTGGGGGGTTGTGTGCGTATTTGCTGATGATATCCCATACGGTGGGCCAATGTATCCTCTGGTGCTTCTTTCTTTTTATACTTGAGACCTTGATTCATATTGTTCGTAGAGGGCAAACTTCAGTGATGCAGCCCTGCTGTGCAGGGTAGCATTATCAAATTTACCATCTGGGAACTTATTTATTTATTAAGGTTTAACGACACATTAACAGCCAAGGTCACATCATGTCGGAGACAGTTTTATGGGTGGAGGAAGCCAGAGTACCCAGAGAGAACCACCAAGCAATGACAAGCAGCTGCCAGTTCCCCAACATCGTAACTCTGCACTGCAGCACAGGCAGGGTTAGACTGGTTGAAGGCATGCACACCATCGATGTGCAGTAAGGCTTAGTACATGGCATCATCGTGCCCTCATGTGGACAATCAGAGTTAAGTGCCTTGCCCAAGGACACAACATGGGAGTCCAAATCGATCGCTCAGATGATCACGATCACCCATCCAGGGACTAACAGGGCTCGACATTGCTTAACTTCGGTGATCTGACGAGAACCACATTCTAGGAACCTAATTCTGCAGATGATTCTGCTTATTTCCAGACTTGGTAAAAACAGCAGTCAGAAAAATATTTAGGTATAAGCACAGATCTAAGACTTTATACGTATTAATCGTAGGACATGGCAATAAATGCCGAAGGGGACTTAAACACACAATAAATAATTGAATAAAAAATTAAAACCAAATCGGTAACTAAATTAATTAATTCAAAGATTGGTTGGCTGTTTCAGTAGTTGGTTGATTAGTCAGTTTGATCAGTAGCTTATCGGACTATTAGACTATTGGATAATACCTGGTTATCTCGTCTTCAAAGTCCATTAGCAGTGTTGAAGCAGGAACATATGTTTTGTTTTGTTTTTTGTGGGGGATGACATGTAGACAGCCAATCTGGCTATGTCATCTCCCTACGATATGTGCAGAAAGAATTCTGTTATTAAAACTTTGTACTCAGAAATGTCTATTTTGTATACAATGCTCAAGTCATAAAATAAAGTATTATATATATATTATATATATATAAAACATCACAACACTTTTTTTCTTTAGGTTACCACCACATTATATAGCATAACCTGCTAATGGGTTACGATAATAAGCTCCTTATTTTCAGGCTTGTGTGAAAATTATATTTCGCAAAAAAAAGACATGCAGTCAACACTTGACCATCTTAGTATTTTCATCAAATGTCATAAAATCAATTCATAGCTGCTGTAAAGCAGCCACAAATTGATTTAACTGGAAGAGGACTAAATTAGTTTTGGCCATCAAATCTTATACACATGTCTTTGCCTTGTTACAGTTTATGGGAGAATGCATGGGCACTCTCCCATGAATTGTAACAAGGCAAACCCTTAAACACTAGACAATATCAATTCAAAGATAACACAAAACAGGGGCACACTGTATTCTCTCAAACCCTGCTTTTTAGCCAGAAGATGGAACCCAGCACTCAAGAATATACTGACTAAAGCAAAATTACCAACACTTAAACAAACAAGTGGTAGAAATATACTTAACCCATTCAAAGATGCTTGAATCATAACTGTCTTGTCTGCCCTAAATTACCCAAATCTAAATGGTTCTCTGGGATGTCTCCAAATCAAGACACAGAGGCCCCTTCAAAACAAACTGTATGTCCAGAAATTGTTTCCATTGCTCAAAATGCAGTAAATAATATGTGGTGAAACAAAATGCCATTTTCACGTTCGCATTAGAGAACATCTAGCTGACATCAGGATTAAGAGACACACACTGGTCTCCTATCATTTCAACCAGCAAAATCACCAACTCCATAATGTAGAATATAGGATAATACAATTTTAAACTCTGATCCTGACCACCTGACAAATATGGATAGAAGACGTACTGCTGAAATGAGATGGATATTCCAACTCAAAACAATCATACAACTCGGCTTGAACAGAATGGCCTTTTAGTCTATTATTCATGATTATAGTACAAAACACATGCACTGAATATGAACCTTCAAGTTGTGGTACCTACACTTCAGAATTAAGTCCAAATTTGGGCTCCCAGCACTCTATCAGTTAATAGAAAATTCCATGGTGATTGGCATAAAAAAAATCCTTGTCAGAAGACCAGTCCTCCTTATGACAGGAAGAATATATACCTCTGCTGGTTATTTTGTACTGGGAAGAAAAATGCACCAGTAGCAGGAAGAGTTAAAAATATCCAGAAATATCCACCAAGTTTATCAACTTAACAATCCAGCAATGCTGAAAGGAGGCTAAGATTCAGATTAAAATATTCATTTGTTCAGCACCAACATGAAGATTTGTATACCTTACCAACAATCATAACTGAAGATCAACATGTCAAAGTGCTGTTAGCTTATTGTAAGTGTGGCTTTGAGTTTGAAATCAGCAATTATATTCATACTGTCATCAATACATTATCAAATAAAAGCCTTTATCTAACAATCATATTGATTTTGGCCTGAAAAACACAAAAAACGGTATGTATCACATAATGTGTTCCGATTCCATATCATACAGACGACTCATTCTGATACCGTATCATATAGACAACTCGTTTCTGGTAATGCGGCAGGCTATCATAACAGGTGCATGAATACATTCTATGTGCGTTTCAGAGAACGACTGATCGCTTACAAAACAAAATTCCTTACAAATAGTGACAAAGCTATTAATAGCCAATGCCCCCCCCCCCCCCCCCCCCCCCACACACACACACAAAATAAATAGAAAATGCAAAATTAAATATTACACACTTGTAATTCAAGTGTATCATCATAGGAAGTGACACTGAGAGTGAATAATTTTACAACACACGCAACGTTGAAAATTTGCAGTGACCGCATTACTCATTGCTTGTTAAAGTGCACAGCAATATTGTTCCATAAAACATGGGTTTTTTAAAAACGTTTTCTTCCCCAACATTATGTCACAAAACTCTATTAATAATTTAAGATTTAATCTGTTTATGTGACAGAATTGTTAGATAAATGAATTATCATGATAATGTGCATGTCCTGTGATTTGCGTCAGATTCTCGGTTGTGTCCAGAATGAGATCACAACTCACCAGCAACCGGCTCGTTGAGATCCCATTCTGGACACCACCTCGAATCTGATACAAATCACAGGACATGCACATTATCATGATAATTTGTATTTACATACTAGACACGATGTGAGTGATTCAAGTGCTGTGATGAAGAAAATGACTTTTTCTTCTCAGTTTTCCATTTTAATATAGTGTGATGCCTCTAATTTGAGTGTTGCTGTAGAACAAAGAAAGATATAAACTGCACCCTGCACAAACTGGGTGAACAATCATTTTGTTCACCTAAAAACTTAGGGAAATCTATTTTTCAATCGCCTACATAAAACTTTGAATAGCAACAAGGTTTATATTGGTTGACTCATCTAGTCCACAATTCACAATAAAATAAACAAAATGTGGGCCAAACCCTGGTGCATACCTCCACGGCACATACCGCCAAACAGTGACAAGAGAAGGAATAAAGACTTTCCCATAAACAATCTTCAAACGGCCGTTCTCCTCAATCAACAGGCCTGTGATACCAAAACAGCATACCACCTGGCCCTAAGCAGTCTCCAGTTCAATGTTATGACACAATTAATGGAGAACAATTTTTAACTACCCAACATAATTTAGCAATCTCCAAGAGATGGTTCACATTTCAGAGGAGGAAAATTTTAACATTCAAGAACTTGTCTTGGGAATTGTCAAGGAGTTTCCAGGACCACTGTCTCTATCTTTTCATTTTGTGGTGAGCTATTGCTCTTGTGTGCCATTGCACCTGCAATTTTTATCTTTTGTGAGTAGAGAACAGCGTACCCCAGGGCCACCTAGCGAGCAATTAACCATTTATCTAACAAGTCGGGTGCATCCATTGCATAATATACATGTGCAGTGGAAATTTAAAAAAAAATTCAACAAAACCATATCATGTGACTCCCTAATTCGAACGATCTTGTTGAGCTTGTTCCAAAACAAATTTTAATATGAGGTGTTAATCTGTTCATGGAAAATAGGCCAAATAATACAAGGGCTATGCAAAGCATGGGTCACTGGCCCCCAACCTGTAGGCATTTTCGAAGTAGCCTTAAAGGTATTAACAGAAATTTTTTTCTATGTTGAAAGTGAAAAGTGCCATAACTCACAGAAAAACTATTGGACAGAACCCATTACTTGTATGTATCTGTTCCCCATGTGGGCCTATCAACATACCAAATGAGATCCAAATCTGACCAAAGGCTTGGAAATTACAATCCAGAACATACTGAAACCAGAAAAATGGAAATTTTCTAAGTCTCAATTTTTTTTTACTTTGAGGTGAGCTGCCACTCTTGCGTGCCACCACACCTGCAATTTTTACCTTTTGCGAGTAGAGAACAGCATGCCTTGGGGCCACCCAGAGAGCAATTAACCCTTACCTAATGAGTCAGCTGCATGCATCGTGGAATATACAAATTGTGCAGTGGAAATTTTTTTAAAAATAGATAGATCAAAACCTTATCATGTGACCCCCTAATTGGAATGATCTCATGGAGCCTGTTCCAATGGGGTGGGGGGGGGGGTGGGAGAAAATGATATAGTTTTGTTGAAATTGTTTTAAGAATAGGGAAAAAAGTTAAAAATAACAAATTTTTAAATCAAGTGATATGAGAAACAGGTAAAATAATACAAGGGCTACACAAAGTGTGGGCCACTGCCTCCGCCCTGTAGGCATGTTCGAAGTAGCCCTTAAAGGTATTGTGGGAAAGCGTGAAAAAGGGCCATAACTCTGGGAAACATTATTGGACAGAACCCGTTACTTGTGCATATCTGTGCTCCTATGAGGGCCTATCAGCATACTAAAGGAGATCCAAATCTGACTGATGGCTTTGAAATTACAATCCAGAACACATTGAAATCAGAAAAAATTAAATTTTATAAGTCGAAAAAGGCCCATAACTCTTGAAAAATAACAGGATAGTCCATATTACATGTAGATATTCTTTTGCAAAGCTGCATAGCAAGACTAAATCAAGACCAACATGCAGTGAATGCAATAGAGGTTGACAACAAACCAAAATTAAAAAAATGGTTAAGTCTGGAAAGTGAATTGTAAGAATTAGAGACTCATTTGAAAGCCTTTCCCATAAACAATCTTTATTCCAAATTTCATTGAGATCCAATAACCCAAACCTAAGTTACTATGCAGACAGACAATATATTGGCTATTTTGTATATTCAAAGGACCATAACTCACAAATAACAAATTTCAACAGAAAAACGGCTGACGCTCCTGAAAGATCTCATGATAGTGAAGATCTGTATGAAATTTCATTGAAATCTGAGCAGTAATGTTCATGTTATAACTCAAACAGACAATGGAGGGCAGATGGATGGATGGACAGATAGACGAACAGGTACAATCCAGTATAATCCTCTTTTTAAAAAAAAAGGGGGGGGGGGGGGGGTGTATAATATAAAATGAAAGTGTCAATGACACTGTAGCTCAACTTGTCAAGACAAAGACATGTACATGTATAGTATGTGACACAGCAATGACAAACATCTAGGTAATGACCTGATAACAAAGGTACATATAAAGTATTGTAACGGTCTGTACATAAATACTGAGCGTTGCCTGTAACAAATGTATAGGTAAAGTATTGTAAAGGTGGGTGACAGTCAGATGCTAAACTAGAAAAAATCTTTGAGTCACACAGTGGGTCTGACTGAACCCCAAAATATTTGTTCTCATAGCACAGTGATAACAAAGGCACCCCAAAACACACTCATTCCTGTCCCAAGGTGAAAACAAAGGTACCCAAGAAGTTTCGTGAAGATCAGTTCACAAATATGAGCTGTGTAGAAGTTGTGACAAAAAACTGATTGGACTTAATTTCGGTACAAAATGGCCACTGGCAGCCATCTTGAATTTTGGACCGTGCCCAGAAACACTCGTTCTTGTCCCAAGGTGATAACAAAGGTACCCAAGAAGTTTTGTGAAGATCGGTTCATAAATACAGCCTCTAGCCCGAGCCGTATTGACATGTGCACTTACAGAGTATAAGTAGCACTGAATAAATCAAAGTTCATCTAATTTGCATAATTTCTGCACGAGAAAAAAACCCGTACTATATGTGATGTATTCCATGTTACTAAACATTCATACAAAAATTTATTCAAATCAGAACTTTCATGCAGAAGTTCTGTACAAAAGACTGATTGCACTAATTTTGGTACAAAATGGCTGCTGGTGGCCATCTTGAAACTTGGACCACACCCAAAAACACTCGTTCTCATCCCACAGTAATAACAAAGGTACCCAAGAAGTTTCGTAAAGATCGGTTCATAAATACGGCATCTAGCCTGAGCCGTATAGAAGTTGTGTACAAAAAACTGATTAGACCTAATTTCGATACAAAATGGCCACTGGCAGCCATCTTGAATTTTGGACCGCACCCAGAAACACTCGTTCTCGTCCCAAGGTCATAACAAAGGTACCCAAGACGTTTCGTGAAGATCGGTTCATAAATACAGACTCTAGCCCGAGCCGTATTGACATGTGTACTTACGGTGTGTAAGCAGCACTGAAAAAATCAAAGTTCATCTAATTTGCATAATTTCTGCACGAGAAAAAAACCCGTATTATATGTGATGTATCCCATGGTACTAAACATTCAAACAAAAAATGATTCAAATCAGCGCTTTCATATGGAAGTTCTGTGCAAAAATCTGATTGCACCAAATTTCGTACAAAATGGCTGCCATCGGCCATCTTGAATTTCGGACCGGACCCCAAAACACTCGTTTTCGTCCCACGGTGATAACAAAGGTACCCAAGAAGTTTCGTAAAGATCGGTTCATAAATACAACCTCTAGCCCGAGACGTATAGGGATTTGCACTTACAGTGCTGAAAGTAACACCAAAAAACATCAAAGTTAGTCTAATTTGCATAATATAAGCACGAGAAAAAACCCATATGATATGTAATGTATCTCATGGTACTAAACATTCATACGAAAAATTATTCAAATCAGAGCTTTCATATGGAAGTTCTGTACAAAAAACAGATTTCTGCATCGTCGGTACAAAATGGCTGCTGGCAGCCATCTTGAATTTCGCACTGCACCCAAAAACACTCGTTCTCATCCCACGGTCATACCAAAGGTACCCAAGAAGTTTCGTAAAGATTGGTTCATAAATACGGCCTCTAGCCCGAGCCATAGCAGCTTGGCACTTACAGCTCTGAAAGTAACACTAAATAAATCAAAGTCAGTCTAATTTGCATAATTTACGCACAAGAAAAAAACCTGTATTATATGTGATGTATCCCATGGTACTAAACATTTATACAAAACTTTATTCAAATCAGAACTTTCATACAGAAGTTCTGTACAAAAAACTGATTTTTGCATCATCGGTACAAAATGGCCACTGGCAGCCATCTTGAATTTCGGACCACACCTAAAAACACTCGTTCCCATCCCAGGGTCATAACAAAGGTACACAAGAAGTTTTGTAAAGATCGGTTCATAAATACGACCTCTAGCCCGAGCCATAGCCAATTGTTGACGTACGGACAGATGGACAGACGGATGGGCGGACAGACGGACGACGGGCCATGACAATAGCTCAAATTTGACTTCGTCAAAGTTGAGCTAAAAATGGGTGTATAATTATTGACACACCTTGACCAACAATTTAAACCTTCAACTCTAGAGCTGTAGGATTAAATTATTACTAAATCTCCCTCCACACGCACTGTTGTGTATTCCATTTTGCTATTGACCATATTGTGTGATTGTTGATGTTTAGCAACATTTTCAACAGCCGGAATCAAAAACCAAAAACACCAAAGTAACTCTATACAGTCATGCAATTTTATGAAGAGCATGCTAAGCATGGCATATACACCCCCTCTCCTCTCAAAATGCTAAGATGGACATATTTTCAACATTAGACATACACTTAGGGGTTTATAGTCTTTGTTTTACAGCAGAGAAAAAAACAACTCACCCTTATAAAAATTTAAGATTGCGGCAAGCTTGCAGGGAAAATATAAGTTTGCGGAAGCTTGTAGGAACTAACAGTGTCACTTCTGCAATTTTATTAGCTTGCAACTTTAATTCTGCTGTTCAAAAGTCTCCTGCAAGCTGACATTGCAAGCTTGCAAGGTGATCAGGCAAGCTTATAAGCTAACACTGTTTGCAGAAAATTTTTTTACAGCTATCTTAAGGTTGCAGCCTTTAGTATAATATTATAACTTCCAAAAACAAGCTAACCCTGCAATCTTATTCTTCCCAAGTAATTTAACTTTGGTTATTTACATTAGATAGAAATTGGACTTGGAAAATTCTCTCATAAATTGATGGAGTGTCAAAATTTGTTTGAAAATTTCTAAGTCCACATAATGGTGAAAATACACAAAAACTCTTGTCCCAATATCCCGATAAATTATGTCTTTTGATTGGTCAGAATGCATTGGACAAATAGCCATGGCAAAGGATGCACCCAACATCCAAGGTATATGAGAGTGTGAAACATCCATGGTATATGGGCATATGGGGGTATATGGTTAAATTAAAGCTTTTCACATTCACTTGCCTCAGAATAAAAATCAAACAAAAAAACCCCAAAATAGTCACAAATGTTATCAGATTTCCAACAATTTGATCATATTTTGCCGTTATAAATCAAATAGTTGAGTAATTAAATGAGACAACTTGAGAAAAATAAAATAAGCGCATATATCGTCCCCTGAGTTCCAATGTGTTCTATGTGCCTAATGGCACATAGAACACATTGGAACTCAGGGGACGATATGTCATCAAAATTCTGTTTATTCATTTCCTTAATGACCCAAGGGATGTAACTCTATCTGTTGTCCTCTGCATTTATAAAAATAAAAAATATTCACGAATTTGGTCCAAGTGATTGCAGAGAGTGAGAAATGTGTCCACAAATTTATATCCTCTATGTTTGTTTTGTGTTTCAAATGGGACAAAAACGTTATCTCTGCCAACATGTATGGTATATGGAGATTTAATACCAGGATGTCTCATTTAAACACCTTGCCTGTGGCTCGGTGCTTAAAACCGACATCCAAGTATTAAATCTCCATATACCATACATAATATCTCTTTCATTTCTTACCACATTTAGGGCTTTTGATACACCAAAATAAGCAAAAGATTACTCTCTTTAATTTTACATTGTAACATAATTAAAATTCTAAAATTTATTAGTTATATGTTTCTTTGAGAAGAATTTGTGGAAAATATTGTTTAAATTTTCATGTTTGTATGAAATTAGAGCTGAAACGGTTAAAGGGTATTCTTGATCAATTAATCACATGGTTAAACCTTGGTTAACCAATTAATCACTTGCCCTTATAGGTAGCTGAATAACTGACATACCGTTGATGATTTATAGCATTAACCTTTTACCAAACGTAAAGGACAATATCGGTCAGCTCTACATACAAAAAGCTCCATTCAGATTTTATTATGTTTTCAATTTTTGTCTCAAAAACATAGCTTATAATCCCTCATTGGAACGAGCTTGTTGAGCTCATTCCAATGAGGGATCATAAGCTATGCTTTTGAGACAAAAGTTTAAAATTTTTAGGAATTCAAGAATCTATTTTGCAAGTGTCGTCTGCTACTCTCAATGGGTAAAGGTTAACTTAAGAATGACCAGTTCCAGCTACTGATACAGTATAATGATCATGCAAGTGAACAAGTATGTCATCACGTAACTTGCATGCTTTACTCTGTCTCACATAATTGGTGTGAGTCAGTGTGACAATGTTTGCCTGTTTTGGAGCAAGTTTGTTCTTTTGTTCACCCAGAAAATACAGTAGTTCAAAAAGTAACGCTTAATCGATCAATTACTTTCTTGATCAATCAAGACATTGATTAATCGATTAATTGGTTAACCATTTCAACTCTATATGAAATTTATTTCAAAGGCAGTACTTTTTTATGTAAATTTCTGCGATGCAATGAAATGCTATCTTAAGTTATGGCCTTCACTTTTAGTGTTAACTTCTAAAAACAAATTGCCCTGCCATCTTACATGTACATGGATCTTCTCAATTAAATTAAAATTAGACAAGTTGTTTACATACATGTTATATTGAAAGAAAATATTTATCTTTCCCATATTTCACATATCCAATTCACTTACATGTGTCTACAAAATAACAGCAAACATTTCACACTGGATACAAGGACATGTATTCAGGAATGTAAAAATTGTAAGGAGTGACATTCTCAAACACAAGAGAACTAAATTAACTTTGCAATATAATTCTGCTGGAATTATTTTATTTTTGCAATACTGCTGCATCAAATAGATGTGCTTGTTCAAAATTGGAACACAAATTCAGCCAATTACGTTTGACCTGACAGAGCTATGGAAGCTCTTACTTTTCCCACATTGACAACTCCAGATGCTGACATTATTTTTGGACAGCTCTCTACAATAATAATAATGCCAGAACCTGTTGTCATCAATGCAGAAAAAGCAATCCACATAGTTTATGGTGATTATCCTACAACTTATTTTGAACATAGCACCCAAAAGTGAGCATAAAATTAACCAATATGAGGCCAAGAAGACCTAAACTATCTTGAACTTTTTTTAATAAAACCATATAAATATGGATGTCATTGGAATCAGTTCATTGAGCTGGTTCCAATGACATCCATATTTGTGTGGGTTTATCGATAAACATAGTTAAAATTTGACAAATAATGGGGGGTGGGTGGTGCTGTTTACAAAAAATGCTGCATTGGTTAAAGGGTTAAAACTAACATGTAGTGTTGACAGTTAACAGAAGAAAAATCAGTGTGAAAATAACGTGGTGAGCAATTTTAAATTTCAAATTCACTGGCTTTGGACAGTGAATTTCTAATTGAAAACTGCTCACCAACTAGACAGCCCTTCTGTATTACAAACATTTGCATTGTAAACTTTAAGATAAACTGATGATAGTTAAAAATATGGCACAAGAAGCATTATCAGTCTTGTTCAACACAGTTTGGTCTTTTGATGACAAAAAGTTTCTGTTCTGTTTGAACGCAACAAACTATTTCTTCAATACATTCCACTGGAATAAACATATAAAAACAACAGCCCTAGCCTACACACAATTTTCATTAATATTACAGAGCACTGTAAAATAATCTCTTTTTTCCACAGATCTGCAATATTCAGAGGGAATGTGTAAATAACTTTGAAAATCGATTGAATAGCATATATATGTTTTGACTGCCTTTCGTATATCTCTGAAATGCATCCAACTGCAAAACCCTTTAGAACCACACCCGACATATATCCAGACAATTTTGTATCAACACTTTTCAATATTATATTGCATTTGCTGAACTTGTAAATGAAGTCTTTACAAAAAGGATTCTGCATAAGTTTAAAATTTAACTTGGGATATTTAGCCAAGATGGAAACTGCACCAACAATTTGCATTTCTGGATGCTGTTTCCCATGAAACAATTTCAGTAGTCAACCATTCAAATACTGCAATGGGAAACCGGAATATGCCCATGAAGGTCCAAGTTCTTTCACGACCTGTGGCAAATGCAGCAAGTTATGTACATTTGCACTCATGTACCTTTCACCAAACAACACAGTATACATCAGGCATGTCAAAGTACCACCAGTACCAACATAACTGGTACGGGAATGGGACAGAGTCTGTTCTGCTGAAAGTGGTACCGGTACCAACACAAATCAACAACTGGATGACATATCACAATCAGATGGGAAAAGATCGCATTTAAACTGTCCTAGTCCCCAAGATCACAAAGACAAACATGACATTGTACCAATTATTCTGCAGCGCATCAAAGTAATCATAAAGCACAAATATCATGCTTTATGATTACTTTGATGTCACCACAGAATAAATTTTTTGAAGTAGCCAATGAAGGCACTGTCATTGTCTTTGATGTCAGGTTTGAAAAGTCAAAATGGTTGGCCTTATCGCAGACAGAACATGTACCTGTAGAGCATTTTGATATGTTCATTCAAAAAAAAAGTTTAAAGTATGTAGTGCAAGTGTGCCTTGCATGATTATCAGTCTGTTTACCCTCGTTCAGTTAGGAATTGCCCCATAACATTATTTTGTTCTGGTACCGGCACGACAAAAGCTTCAGTACCCGGTTAGAATATGAGGGAACCGGTGGTGCCAGTACACATGCCTGGTATACATAGAAACAAAGTGTACCATGAGGTGTGACAATGATCTATATCTTGGACTGATATGCTTCCCTTATTCAGTGTATAAACTGCTTCTACTACCAGCAGTATGCAATGTTTAAAGAACTTGGTATTCATAAAAGTGTGCAAAATTGGCAGTGAGTAATAAAAAAGTCATGATCTACACTCAGGTGCCTTCCAGTATGCTTTATGGTCAGTAATGCTTCTTGGAGTACGGGTATAAAATTTGGTGGTTGAATATTTAATAACTGGCAATCTACTTCCTTCATATTCAACACCAAACATATAGCTGGGAGGTCACAGATCCCACAAAGTAGTACAGTGGAACCCTGTTAATTGAATAGCCAGTTGGTGAATGAAAATTATTCAGTTAACAGGAGTATTCAATTAAAAGGGATTGTGTCACTTTCCTGTATTCTAGAGATAAACTTAGCATTTATTCTATTATATCTTGTTTGACAGAGCTCATGGGCTCTGTCAAACAAGATATAATAGATTAAATGCCTGAATTGGATGTACTGAGAGGCCAAATAGGTCAATAAACAAAGGAAACCTGGGGAGAGTAAGGGTAATTTCTCGACAGGTTACAAGATTTTTTATTCAATTAACAGGCGTTTACTCTAAAACCTATATTCAATCAACAGGTCAAATTTGTACTGGAGGTATGGTAAATGGTTTTGTGTTGGGAAATTTTTTTCAATTAACTGGGATATACAATTAAGAGATATCCAATTAAGTCTGCTCCACTGTAGTATTTGAACAAAGAATGATTCACTCTGTGATGGAGATTCCACTTCAATGCCTGGATTTCTTAATTCTCTCAATAATTGGTGCAAAGATATTGCAAAATGTCAACATTTCAGGGTTTTTTTGCCAAACCACAACCCACCAAATATAATATTTTCCAATGTTGATCTTTTGTTATATGGCAGTTCATTGATTGTGAAAATAATTGGCCAGATACTGAAACTAGACGATTCAAATAAAGGAATTAAATCAGTGTACTACATGAGGGACAATGCATTTTCTTTTGATAGCATTCCATCATTTTTCATCCCATTCTGATAAAGTGATCATCATAAATATCTTCTATGTTTTTATCATCCCTTTTCTTCCTTGTTTGCATGTTTTGTTTCAGCATAACATTTCCCTTACTTGCTGAATTATGGGAATTTCAATAAAATATGAGAAATATTTCTTGTTGGAAAGGTCTGAAGAACAAATATTGCATGTTTAAGTTTTCTCCTCAGCTGGCAGAGGATATGAACACTTTCTACAAAATTTGTGTAAGGTTACAGGGTTATTTACATCTTCAAAGTATTTTTTGAATTTATAGAGACTGTTGATGCAGATATTAGGTGATGGATAATGTGGAGTAATGAGTGTTAATAAATCTGATAAGCAAGTTCCACTGATATGGTGAGAGTGCACAAAATTAAGGATTAGCAATAAACTTTCTGTTATTATTAGCAGGCCCCCTGAATACAAAGGAGAAGCAACTGAGAAACTGGCATGGTCATCAAACCATTCTTCTGTTTCAATTTCATTGGCATCAAACCATTCATCCATGTCACTGTTGCTATGACAATCATGACAGGGCTCAGATGGGTCTATTAATATCTGTGAAAAGAAAAGTTTAAACTACACAGATTACTTACAGCTGACATACATGTAACCAGGGCCATAATCACCAAAATCACCTAATTTGCATAATTTCTGCACGAGAAAAAAACCCGTATTATATGTGATGTATTCCATGTTACTAAACATTCATACAAAAATTTATTCAAATCAGAACTTTTATACAGAAGTTCTGTACAAAAAACTGATTGCACTAATTTTGGTACAAAATGGCTGCTGGCGGCCATCTTGAATTTAGGACTGCACCCAAAAACACTCGTTCTCATCCCATGGTGATAACAAAGGTACCCAAGAAGTTTTGTAAAGATCGGTTCATAAATACAGCCTTTAGCGTGAGCCGTATAGAAGTTCTGTACAAAAAATTGCGACCTCCACGCCGTAGCTGCGACGGGTGGTGCAATCTCAAAAAATTCTAAGTTCATCAAGGGCCATAACTCCAAGAAAAATATTTGGAACAACACATGCATTGAACAGTGGCTAGACATCAATAAGATACACTTACATGCCACATATAAAGTCATTCCATCAAGTATTTCAAAAGTTATTGAGTTTTGAAACTCGCTGGTCACAGACAGACGGACTGACCGACTGACAGACAGGCCATAACTCCAAGAAAAATATTTGGAACAACACATGCATTGAACAGTGGCTAGACATCAATAAGATACACTTACATGCCAAATATAAAGTCATTCCATCAAGTATTTCAAAAGTTATTGAGTTTTGAAACTCATTGGTCACAGACAGACCGACAGACCGACTGACCGACAGACGGGCCATAACTCCAAGAAAAATATTTGGAACAACACATGCATTGAACAGTGGCTAGACATCAATAAGATACACTTACATGCCAAATATAAAGTCATTCCATCAAGTATTTCAAAAGTTATTGAGTTTTGAAACTCGTTGGTCACAGACAGACCGACCGACAGACAGACTGACATTGCCACTTATAGAGCTGCTAGTCGCAGGTAAAAATTGCGACATCGACGCCGTAGCTGCAACGGGTGGTGCAATCTCAAAAAATTCTAAGTTCATCAAGGGACATGACTTCAAGAAAAATATTTGGAACAACACATGCATTGAACAGTGGCTAGACATCAATAAGATACACTTACATGCCAAATATCAAGTCATTCCATCAAGTATTTCAAAAGTTATTGAGTTTTGAAACTCGTTGGTCACAGACAGACCGACTGACCAACAGACGGGCCATAACTCCAAGAAAAATATTTGGAACAACACATGCATTGAACAGTGGCTAGACAACAATAAGATACACTTACATGCCAAATATAAAGTCATTCCATCAAGTATTTCAAAAGTTATTGAGTTTTGAAACTCGTTGGTCACAGACAAACCGACAGACCGACTGACTGACAGACAGGCCATAACTCCAAGAAAAATATTTGGAACAACACATGCATTGAAGAGTGGCTAGACATCAATAAGATACACTTACATGCCAAATATAAAGTCATTCCATCAAGTATTTCAAAAGTTATTGAGTTTTGAAACTCGTTGGTCACAGACAAACTCGTTGGTCACAGACATACTGACCGACAGACAGACCGATATTGCCACTTATAGAGCTGCTAGTCGCAGCTAAAAACTGATTGGACCTAATTTCGGTACAAAATGGCCACTGGCAGGCATCTCGAATTTTGGACCGCACCCAGAAACACACGTTCTCGTCTCAAGGTGATAACAAAGGTACCCAAGAAGTTTCGTGAAGATCGGTTCATAAATACAGACTCTGGACCGAGCCGTATTGACATGTGCACTTACTGTGTATAAGTAGCACTGAATAAATCAAAGTTCATCTAATTTGCATAATTTCTGCACGAGAAAAAACCCCGTATTATATGTGATGTATTCCATGTTACTAAACATTCATACAAAAATTTATTCAAATCTGAACTTTCATACAGAAGTTCTGTACAAAAAACGGATTGCACTAATTAAAGTACAAAATGGCTGCTGGTGGCCATCTTGAATTTTGGACCGCACCCAAAACCACTTGTTCTCGTCCCACGGTGATAACAAAGGTACTCAAGAAGTTTCGTAAAGATCGGTTCATAAATACGGCCTCTTGCCCGAGCCGTATTGGCATTTGCAGTTACAGTGCTGAAAGTAACACTAAATAGATCAAAGTTAGTCTAATTGGCATAATTTATGCACCAGAAAAACACCCGTATTATATGTGATGTATCCCATGGTACTAAACATTCACACAAAAAATCATTCAAATCAGCATTTTCATATGGAAGTTCTGTGCAAAAATCTGATTGCACCTAATTTTGTACAAAATGGCTGCCACTGGCCATCTTGAATTTCAGACCGGACCCGAAGTTCTGTACAAAAAACTGATTGCACTAATTTTGGTACAAAATGGCTGCTGGCGGCCATCTTGAATTTAGGACTGCACCCAAAAACACTCGTTCTCATCCCACGGTGATAACAAAGGTACCCAAGAAGTTTCGTAAAGATCGGTTAAAAAATATGGCCTGTAGCCCAAGCCGTGTTGACGGCACGACAGACGGACAGATGTATGGACAGACAGATGGACGACAGGTCATGACAATTCCTCAAATTTGGCTTCGCCAAAGTTGAGCTAAAAAAATGAAGTTAAACATTGAAATCAACACTCTCAATCAAAATCGCTCTCCTCACATTTTTCACTCTTGCAAACTTTATTTGAGGTGAGCGATTTTCCACTTGATTCCATTTTGCTCCCATTCGTCACTGATTCTCACTTTGGTCTGACTTGCAAAATTGAGAGACAAGTTGCATACTGTCACAAACTTTAACAAATTAATGTTTGTTTTTAAATCTAATAATATTAAGAAACTAGTAAGTTGGAAAGTATGACAGTTACTTGCTGTTGCTTGGTTGTCCTCTTACTTCATCAGCCTACAAAATTGTAAACAACAGGATATGACCCCAGCTGTTGAAAGTGTTGTAAAAAATACACCATTCAATTAGGACTAAAAAAATTAAAAATCTGTTTCTCAGGCCCTGCTGCATGGTCCTTTTGGCTGCCGCATGCTCTCTTTTTATAACCAGTGTAAACTTGAAAAAAAAAAAAATATTAAATGGTTTATCTCTGATATTTTACCCAAGTTAAAAAAATTCATAAATTTGTCCCTTGAGTTCAAGAAGACTTTGCAATGCTTTAGCATTGCAAAGCCTTCTTGCTCTCAAGGAACAAAATAGACCACCACTCATGCGATTCCGGAGATTATGAGGCCTAAAACATAAACCAAGAACACAAACTTTTGATGGCAAAGAAATAATTACAGAAATAAAAAAACAAGAGGCCCCAGGGGGCCTGAGGGTGCTCACCTGACATGGTAGCCTAAATATCAACCTAGAGAATTGATTTCAACAAGTTGCATCTACTCCTCCTAAGAAAAGCTTATACCAAATATCCAAAGATTCTGACCAGTGGATCTAAAAAAAAAAGAAGATTTTTAAAGAATATTCCTCATATTGAACTAAGCTATAATTCGGGCTCCCACAAGGAGCCCATATATGAACCCAGGGACTTGGCTTTAACATACTTGAATCTCACACCCCTAAGGATGCTGCACACCAAATATCAATCTGAAGAAGAAGATTTATAAAGAAAATTCCTCATTTTGAACTAAGTTACAATTCGAGCTCCAACAGTGAGTCCAAATATGGACCTAGGGACATGGCTTGAACAAACTTGAATCTCACCCCACTAAGGATGCTGCATACCAAATATCAAAACATTCTGACTGCTGGATCTGAAGAAGATTTTTACAGAAAATTCCTCATTTTGAACTAAGTTATAATTCGGGCTACCACAGTGAGCCCAAATATGAACCCAGGGACTTGGCTTGAAGAAACTTGAATCTCACCCCCTAAGCATGGTGCATACCCAATATCAAAAGATTCTGCCTGCTGGATCTTGATAAGAAGATTTTCAAAGAAATTTGCCTGAAATGCACTAAGTTCAAATTTGGGCTCCTATACTGAGCCCAAATATAAACCTAGCGGGCCGATTTGAACAAATTTGAATCAGATCCACCCCACAATGTTGCATACCAAATATCAAAAGATTCTGCCTGCTGGATCTGGAGAAGAAGATTTTCAAAGAAATTTGCCTGAAATGCACTTAGTTCGAATTAGAGCTTCTATAGTGAGCCCAAATATGAATCTAGGGAACCGATTTGAACAAACTTGAATCAGATCCACCCCACAATGTTGCATACCAAATATCAAAAGATTCTGCCAGCTGGATCTGGAGAAGAAGATTTTTTAAGAAATTTGCCTGAAATGCACTAAGTTCGAATTCGAGCTTCTATAGTGAGCCCAAATATGAATCTAGGGAGCCGATTTGAACAAACTTGAATCAGATCCACCCCACAATGTTGCATACCAAATATCAAAAGATTCTGCCTGCTGGATCTGGAGAAGAAGATTTTCAAAGAAATTTGCCTAAAATGCACTAAGTTCAAATTTGGGCTCCTATACTGAGCCCAAATATAAACCCAGGGGGCCGATTTGAAAAAACTTGAATCAGATCCACCCCACAATACTTGCATACCAAATATCAAAAGATTCTGCCTGCTGGATCTGGAGAAGAAGATTTTTTAAGAAATTTGCCTGAAATGCACTAAGTTCGAATTCGAGCTTCTATAGTGAGCCCAAATATGAATCTAGGGAGCCGATTTGAGCAAACTTGAATCAGATCCACCCCACAATGTTGCATACCAAATATCATAAGATTCTGCCTGCTGGATCTGGAGAAGAAGATTTTTTAATCTTTTTCCCATTGCCTACAGTGTTAAAAAGTACTGGATAAAAGTAAGCTTTATACAAAATAAGAATTTTGTGTCATGTAGTTTTGGAGATATGGCAGTTTTAAGATTTTTCACATTTTTAGCTCCCGAGGTTCCCACGGGGCAATGAGAAAATTTTTTTTTGCATCAATCAACTACTTATTACCCATTATCATCTCATATCAAATTTGGTTCAAATCGACCTCACGGTTCAGAAAATAGAAATTTTAGGTGTGGCCAAATTTTTTGCCCCTCCCATAACGAAGGCAAATAATGCATGACAAACTTCTCTTGAACAAACTTGATTCTACACCTCAAAAGGAAGCCGCATACCAAATATCAAGTCTCTGCTACTGCTGGTTCATGAGAAGAAGATTTTCAAAGATTTTGGTGCCCCTTGGGGGCGTGTCCCCCATCCAGGAGGAGGGGCAACTTCATTTGAACAAATCTCAATTGACATTAGGTAATAAACATTTACCCAACATTTGAAAAATATTGGGCCAGTGTTTTCTTCGGAGAAGTTGGTTTTGTAAAGTTTACGCCGGAAGGAAAGCGATTAGTAAAGCTCACCTTGAGCTTCGCTAAGGTGAGCTAAAAATGCTCACCTGCATGCAATTTTACAAATAATGGCCTGAGAAACAGAATATCTACTTTGTGTTGCCTTAATCAATCTTGCAAACAAACTAATCAGTAATCACCATTTGTTGTTTCTCCATGTTCAGTAACATTTACTTGATTTTGGCAAGGTTCAGCAGAAGCATTGTACCAATCAAATGAATCTTTATCACAACCTGCAATAATATCTTCCTCAAACAGTTCCATATCATTTACCTAAAGAGAAAACATGAACAATTTTTTACAGAAAAATATGTTTCTCAGTTAACTTTTGTACAGGTCAAACTATAAAGTTCCAAGTTAGTCCCTCCTAAATTGATATCACAGGACTCTTGAGAATGCAGGCAGATTCAGACCTTGGTCAGAATCAGGTAAAGACCTAAATTGGCAAAGATCTGAATTGACCAGCCCAGGGTCCGAACCAGGCAAAGGTTCAAATCAGCCAAGATCCAAATCCGATGGACACAGACTCGGACATTATTTGTTGGAAGGCTCTTTGCATGCCAAGTTGGGATTAAATGGTCAATCTTGCAAACAAAAAATACCCCTTTGTGTCACTGTGTGTGTGTGGGGGGGGGGGGGGGGGGGGGGGGGGGGAGTTCATCAGGGCCCTCTAGTTTGGTAAGCATCCCCCTCCCCCCAAAATATAATTTAGTTTTATCTGGCTGCACTCCAAAATTTAAACTTTCGAGTATGATGTGGCATGTCAAATGACTTCTGGTGGAATGGACTACCTGAATAAACACTGGGGAAAATGCGCAGGATCCTCAGTTTTGTGTTTAGTACGGAAGGACACCTGGTGGGCGAATGATTTGTAATCCTCTGCTGTTTGATTACTATTACTTCAGCTGTCCAAACATAGTGGCATTGCCACTATATTCGGACAACTATGTTCTAATGTGGTTCCACGGGTGTTGTACAGTTGGTAAAACTTTACTTTGGCAGTTTGGGGGGAAAAATTATTCTTCAAATTTATCATTTTCTTTGCATTTCCCTTTGTTAATAACAAAAAATTAACATCATAAAGCATTTCTTTAATAACAATAAGTGAACTTTATAATTTAAAAAAAAGTTATTACCATCTGGTTTCCCAGAAAAAAAAATTAAAAAGCGGGCCAAAAAATTTTAATCAGACGGCAAAAATAGGTAATAGATATTCCAATTTTCCCATGATTTTTAATCCTCCCATTGATATCAGGGAGCAGATTTAAAATCAAGAATACACTTTACAGTCATTTTTCGTTTTTTTCTCCACAATGTTGTTAGGTATGCTTGCATTTTCAGACTTTGTTTTAAAATTCATCTTCGACAACCTATCAAAACATACCCATACCAAAACGTACCCATCGAGTCAAAACATACCCAAACAGAAACATACCCAAACCATGAGTCAAAACGTACCCAACTGTATAACACGCTACAGTAGTATACTGATGTCTATAAAAAAGCGTTTTCATTACTAAACTTAACATTTTACTAGAAATTTTCCCAGTAGGCATCTAAAAATTTTCAGGTGAGATTGGGCAGATGAGGATCAGGGACAGGATAGACTTATTGAAACTCTGTTATCTGAACTATTTGTTAAATCTCCCTGACAGCCAATGGCGTAAAGTAATGTTCGAGAATACTTGGAATTCAAATAAAAAGACAGGGTGGATGGTCCAAGTGAGGAATTCAATACAGAACTGCGCACTGGAGTTCCCAGACTTAGAAGTAGGGACAACACTAGGTAAAAAAATTGTCAGAGAAAGAGTCATGAAGGATGGTAACCTTAATTGGCAAGAAGGGGTCAAATCAAAGAGGTCTTTGGATGGCCTGCATGATAAAGAAAACCAGGCTTTGAAGAGTACCTTGGTGGCACCTTTTGGGGTCATTGTTGTTCAAGCTGAGGATGAGGTTCATGGAATCGAGGGGGAAACTAGGAAAAACAATGAAAGGGAGTGCCAGATTTGTAATTTTGGCATTGTGGAAACCCTGAAACACTTTCTACTAGAATGCCCAAAGTACCAGTCTAACAGAATAATGTGAAAAATAATGTATTATATATTAGAGGTCAAATGTCTCACACACTTTTCATTATCCAAGCATCAGTCGACTGTGCATTATTTTATAGTTGGGTACGTTTTGTCTCATGGTTTGGGTACATTTCGATCTGGGTACGTTTCAGTCTGGGTACATTTTATCGCCAAGTAAATCAACATTTTCCGTCAGAGTTTGTTCAAAGATTATACATTACGTCATATATAATCTTGGTTTGTATTAGAAGACCTTTTCCGATATAAAATGCAAATAGGAGTGTGAATACATAATAGCATAATTCTTTGTCCCAGTTACCTCAGACTTATGACTTCATAAAAACGTATGATACAAAGGGTGTTGGGTAGGTTCGGCACATGTGACTTAGTCCCCCCCCCCCCCCCCCCCCCCCCCCCCCCCCCTTAAAAGTGTTTTCATCCCCCATAAAAGTGAGTTCAGCCCAGATGTGAATTGGTGAATTCAGACAATTTTTTTAATAAAAGGGCAGGAGCCAGAATAAAACATACACAGGGTGGATAGACCAAGTGAGGGAGTTAATAGAAAACTATTCAATGGGGATCTCGGACTATGATTTGGGCACAAACCAGGTAAAAAGATCGTCAGAGAAAGATTCATGGTGGATTGTAACCTGAATTGGTGAGACAGGGTCAAAGTACAGAGGTCATTGGGTGGCCTGCATGATGAAGAGAAGCCACGTTTTGAAGAGTACCCTGATGGCACTTTTTCTTGGTGGGGGGGGGGGGTCGGTCACTGTTGTTCAAGCTGAGGTCGCGGTCACTGGAGCTTTGGGAAAGAAGTGAAAAGGAGTGCCCAATTGTGTCAATTATGCATAGTGGAGACCCGGAAACACTTTTTATTAAACTGTCCAAAATACCAATCTTACGGAACAAGATTCATCGGGATTATTATTGGGATGGGAGAATGGAATGAAGGATGTGGTTAGTGGGTGATACATAGGAGAGGGTTAGTATGCTTATCATAGAGATTGGGAAGAGGGAGGCATGGCATGTCATCATGCAGTTTGTCCTGGTGTTGGGGGTGGGGAGGGGGAATAGGCATGGGATAAGGAGGCATTGGGGAGAACAGGGCTAATCAAGGCCTCCTCACCTGAGAACCGCGACATATCAGCAGCTGGCCAAAGTGTTTACCCTCCCTTTCTAAATCGCACCGTGGCCCCTGCATCTTTCAACCCGAAGGCCCGTTGAGTTGGAAGATAGCTGAAGTAGAAGAAATGGACTGAAGCGACCGAAAGTAGGATTATTTGGCTAATATTGTTTGGATTTGCAAGTAATGTTACAGAAATGCCTGTATATTGATGTGTTTGCATGCACCCATTTTAACTCATTGTGTAACTGTGAAACACCTGTGGAAAAAAGTGGAGGGGCACATGCCCCCTGGCTCTGCTGCCTCCGGTTAAAGCAGACGGTTGAATGGTGGTCCTGGTATAAAAAACAAGAGCACCGCTGGGCATTGCATCATACGCCCGTGAACTGTTCAAATTGTACCATTTTAACACATTTGCAATTTTTTTAGAGTGCGAGAAATTTATACTGGCATATATATATATGTTACGGTCAGACTTTGAAATCAGTGATTTTGTGAAATGACTAAATTTTTCAGTCATTTGAGAAAAAGACTAAAAATTAAGGACAATAGCTTCACAAAAGGACTCAATAATTTAATAATTTCAAAAAAAAATTCTTGATTTCAGTTTGACTGTAACATATTTATATAGATATATATATATTAGAAACACTGAAGCTTCCTATCTTTAGTTATTTATTTATTCGTGTTTAAGGTTAGAGGATTTCCAACTCAAGCATTGGTGAATGAATCCTATTTGGACTGTAAAATCTTATTTGTTTTCCAAAGAAAACAAGTACTGTTTCACTTCCTGTGGTTTACATAGAGGCCTGTGTATACAAAAAGATATAAAGTTTAAATAAAACACATCAAAACTATGAGATTTATTTGACTAGTCAGTTTGTTAATTGGGTAATTATTTGACCAATTAATTATTTGACGCAGTAAGTCACACAATATTGGTGTGTTTTCTTTGAACTTCATACATTTTTATTTGCATTTTCCAACGTTTCATGGTAGTTTTGCAATATATCTGAAGTGAGTATTAGATTTATTTGGTTGAGACCCCATGATCACACTGTGAACCATTTGACGCAGTAAGTTACACAATATTGGTGTGTTTTCTTTGAACTTCATACATTTTTATTTGCATTTTCCAACGTTTCATGGTAGTTTTGCAATATATCTGAAGTGAGTATTAGATTTATATGGTTGAGACCCCATGATCACACTGTGAACCTGTTCGACCTCTCTAGCTTCACCTGACAGTGATTTGTCATGCTGCAAAATTATAAAGGAAGCCAAAGTGGTTTCACTATTATGTATCAGTGCGAGAGGTTTCAAGAATTACTTTACCTTATACATCATATAATGCAGGTGTTAAGGCAGGACATCAGTTCCATGCAACCCCACACAAGCTTGTGGTCTGAGTAATACACTTCCAATGTTCCACGTTGAGAACCGTCTTTGTTTGTGAAAATAAAATCAATGAAGGAACCATGGTCATTAGTTGGTTTCGATATAACTGGCTGATAACCCATCTCCTCAACTAATACAGTCTCAAGGGCATGTTTATCTGGAGAATTGCTGTTCCAGTCTATGTTAAAGTCACCAATGATAACAGTATCAAGGTCTGTGTCATATTTTTCAAATAAAGTATGTAGATTCGGACATAAACTTCAATGTCATTTCTGGATTCATCTACAGGAAAGTTCCCCCCCATGGACGATTTACTATAGGCTGCCAGTCCATAAGGAGAACAACATTGATTACTTCTAGAAGACAAGTTTGAAGCCAATCGAAAAACAAATACTAAAGTTATCATCCGGAAACCAAATATTTGACGAAGAATTCTAAGTCCAACAGGGGCCATAATTCAGGCAAAAATTGTTCAGACCGACCCCATATTCGAACTTGACCTATATTTTGTTGTGATTAAACCACATACCAAGTTTGGAGCCGATCGGAAAACAAATACTAAAGTTATCATCCGGAAACCAAATATTTGACGAATTCTAAGTCCAACAGGGGCCATAATTCAGGCAAAAATTGTTCAGACCGACCTCATATTCGAACTTGACCTGTATTTTGTTGTGATTAAACCACATACCAAATTTGGATCTGATCGGAAAACAAATACTAAAGTTATCATCCGGAAACCAAATATTTGACAAATTCTAAGTCCAACAGGGGCCATAATTCAGGCGAAAAATGTTCGGACCGACCCCATATTCGAACTTGACCTGTATTTTGTTGTGATTAAACCACATACCAAATTTGGAACCGATCGGAAAACAAATACTAAAGTTATTGTTCGGAAACCAAACGGACGGAGGGACGGACAGATGGACAGACGGACGGACAACGCCATACTATAATACGTCCTGTTTTTGAAACGGGCATATAAAAAGAATCCACTTGCTGTGACTGGGAAAAATCCAAACTTCTGGGCCAAAATGAATGTGGTTGTAACGAACGCTCGGAAAGCAACTTTATTTTTAGATCAATGCTAGAGCAACGAGGCTGGAGGAAAATCAGAAGGCATTCTTGGAATGTGCCAATAGCGATGACGTTTGTTTAAAATTAATGCACTACCCAGCCAATTCACGTTCCATTTAATTCAAAACAAATCGCACGCTCTGCAACGAATGTCGGAAAGTATACATGTAACAATCATTTTGACGTTTTTTCTCCATTTACCTAAATCACTTATTAATATTACAAACTTTATAGTTTGATATGTCTTTTTGCAAATACGCTGTTGTTGATTGGAACGGGGAAAATACAATGAGTGTGATTTCTCTATCCCAAATAACAAAACCTTGGAAGGATTTTGATAAGTACGAAGGAGAAATGATAGCAGCAAAATTTCAGGGAAAAGAATATCAGGCAAAAATGGCTAAACTCAGAAGTAAGCATAATAGAATTTAATTCTATGCAAAAACGTTCATTTTCCTCTTTTCTGTTTCATGGTTTAATACGACCTTAGAATATAAATTTCGGACCCAAATTTAGCGGGTGGGGCAGCTGTAAATCACTGGCACTGCACCAAAATTGTGAACAACAATATCTGAATTTTTCACAGGTTGCCGTTTCTAGAAACTTTGAAAAATTTTTTTTACTTATTTTTTATTTTTTTGGGGGTGGGTAGTCCAAACATGTACTTGATTCTGTATACTTTTGGCACTGGTACCAATCCCAAAAACATACTATAACGAACTCAAATTCTCAAGTACTTGTTTGAACTAGTAAGGTCATGTAATTGTGGCTCTGTGTGTGTGTGTGTGTATGTGTGTGTGTGTGGGGGGGGGGGGGGAGGTGCTCACTGTCATATGGGGTGTGGTGGTGCTGTGTGCAAAGGCATATCACAAGTTGATGGCAGTCTACCAATACCAACCCTGCTTCTGTGCAATTAGTATGCTGGATACTTGACAGTTGCTTGCCATTGCTCGGTAGTTCTCTCCAGGTATAACTGCCTCCACACATAAAACACAGTTATACTGCAAGCCTGGCATTCTTAAAAATGCTAGAGGGCTAAAAATCACTCCCCTTGCATGGCCTTGGCCAGCAATTAGCTCTCCTCAAGCTTACAAAAGCTGAAAGTGGCAAAATGAAGTTTTACTTATATTAATTAGGCTGGGGGGCGCGGTGGCTCAGTAGGTAGAGGTGCAGGCTGCAGGCCGAGAGGTTCTCGGTTCGAATCCCACCTGTGGCAACCGTGTTGTGTCCTTGGGCAAGACACTTCACCCCCATTGCCCATGTGGGGGCACGGTGATGCTGTGTACTAAAGCGTACTGCACGTCGATGGTGCACCTGTCTTCAACCAATGCTTGTGTGGAGTTAGTATGTTGGGGAGCTGACAGTTGCTCGCCGTTGCTCAGTGGTTCTCTCGGGGTACTCCGGCTTCCTCCACCCGTAAAACTGTCATGGTCATGATTAGCCATTGTGCAGAAATGTGTGACCTTAAAAAACCAATAAAAAAAATTAATTAGGCTATTTTTTGTCTGTTCGCCTCGTATCTCAGGTTTGGCTTATTGGATAACAATGAAATCTGGAATGAAGATTGTTTATGGGAAAGGCCTACAAATGAGTCTCTAATAATATTTCTTACTTTTCACTTTTTCGACTTCTCGCCCTTTTTAACTTTGAAAATTCGATAAAACAGCCAATTTTTTCTTTGTTCACCTCATATTTCAGGATTGGGTTATCAGATTTAAATGAAATTTGAAATGAAGATTGTTTATGGGAAAGGCTTTCAAATGAGTCATATCCCTTCAGTAAAACAAAGAAAATACATGCAAATCACCTACCCCATATGTCTTTGTTCTACATCTTTTATGTGGATGGTCTGATTGTCACTAGACTTCAGTAACAGGTGTTTATGGCCTTCACAATTACCGTGCTGTAAAAAAAAGACAATAATTTTGCTGATTGCCTCGTAAAATAGCCAATTTTTTGTCTGTTTACCTCATATTTCTGGTTTGGGGTTAGGGGCTGTCAATGAAATTTGGAATGAAGATTGTTTATGGGAACAGTTTTCACAGTATCATGGTTCATTTCTTCTCTTGTCATTGTTTGGCAGTATGCACCATGGGGGTATGCCCCAGGGTGTTTCCCCCTCCCCACTTATTAATTTGGGGGAATTTTTCCACCCTGTATGCACCTTATTTGGGCCTGTATGTTTATTAAAATCGCCCTTCCAATAGGGAGAAGATTTTCAAATTAGTAAATCTTCACTAGATTGTGATAGTCTTTTGTTTAGCACAGTGTATTCATTGTTGTAATCATGATGCCTAAATGCATATTAGTTTTCTATAATAAAACTAACTGCAATACTGGAAAATAAGTTGGCTTGTAGATAAAATTAATTAATATTACTCCCCCACCCCCTCAATGGATTTCTACCCTGTAAGTACAGGGTGGAAATCCACTGAGGGGTGGGGAGTGATGCTAGTTAATTTTATTTTGGTCTGTACTTTTATTTAATTCTGATAAATGTTCCATCCCATACTTTTATTCCCACCTGTACTTTTATTTGGAACACAAGGGTAATTTTCATGTGGCATGGACAACAGAGTTATAAATAATTAAAGAACTTCATTCCCATACAGTGTTAACTAGCCATAGATGCTATTTAAATCCTTCTTTAAATTTTAAACTTTGGTCATCAGTGCCTCAGGCCCATGGGGCCTCTTGTTTCAAATGTATGCAATGTATGTAAATTAGCCTACAATGTAGTTGTGTTATTCTTGTTTCAGATGACAATGTAGTTGTGTTATTCTTGTTTCAGATTACAGGGAAAGTCTGCAGAATTGACTGAAGACCACCATGGTAAGGAGCAGCCAGAAAAAACAAAGCTTGCAAGAAGTGAAAATAAATAATTGCGAGTTATAGTTTTAAAAAAGAAAACTGTGCCAAAAAAAAAACCTTGTAAAAGTGTCCACCATATACATGTAGATCTTTCTAATTCTAACAACAGTAGTGCCAGAAATATGTTAAAGTATAAATGCAATACAATTCTATTAGTATTAGTCTTTCATTGGTAGCAACAGACCGGCATTTTTTCTTGGAAAATGATGCTAGAGTCTGTGAAGTTTTCAAAATTCAATTAGATTTCGGATTCCTTTGTTACATTTTATTTGATTTGATGTTTTCCAATTGGAAGTTCGCCAATTTTGCACCTATGGGCGATTACACAAACACTTTAACTCATGTGCTGAATTTTGCGGATTTTGAATTAGTACAAACCATTTTGTTAAAATTTTCTTTAACAAATGCCCGACTACACATTATTTGACGATTTCTAGTTATTAATATTGTTTTGGATTATTTCTCATTAATTTTGTTTTAGTACATCCAAAAGAGATATATAGATGCAGTGTGCGTGTTGTCACTGTGTAACATATTTTGTAAATTTTGATAAATGTTGGAAGCATTCGGCGAAACTTATCTAGTCTATATTCAATGAAGACTTTGTGACACAGTACTTCTATTTGGTCCAGAACGTAAAATTATGATAATAGTCTAATTTAAAAACATGCAAATGTGCACGTCATTTGGTCAACAAGTTAAATTCAGTTAGACTGACCAGGCACTGATACAAAGAGATGAGTAATTACTTGCACTTGTCTATTTCTCACCTAATTTCATTTTCTTGGGAGCTTGCCACTCACCTACCTACACACACACACAGGGAGGTAAGAAGTTGAAAAATGAACATTAAATTCTGACATGTTGCGTGCCCATTTAGTTTTGGTCTGTAAACCATGCATGGACACAAGTTCACAACACATCAACATCGAAGTTATTATTCAATTAAGACACAAAGTGTGAGTGCTCAGTATATTTCTGGTTCTTTCAGCCAAGTGTATTGTATTCTTGTACAGAAATTGTATTAACACTATCTACTAGAATAAATACAGTCTTCATAAGAGAACAATATTATGTGATTATATTGTTACTAACGATCTTCTCCCCCCCCCACCCACCCTCCCCCACCCCCAGAAAACACATATTATTTTTGCTAATATTGCCCAGCACTAAACACGCATATTTTGAGAACTTATGTACTATTAAGCCTTTGTAATTGGTGATTTATCAACAAAATTCAGTACTATAACAGGCACCAAGAGATTTTTTCTGTGTCCTATTCCAACCATTGGAATCAGCAGAGAAATAATTGGTAATCAGTTCATAGCAAGTTTTGATAATAAGACCAAGAAAGTATGTTATGTTCTATGATGCTGAGTCTTTTTTCATCGTATAGGTCAGACAAAGGAGGAAAAACAGAAGACCACAGCGAAAACAAAGACCTCTGTTAATAGAGCTGAAATGGTTAATCGATTAATCAATGATCAACATCTTGATCGATCCAAAAAGTAATTGAATGATTAACTGTTACTTTTGAACTACTGTATTATATGGGTTAAAGGAACAAACTTGCTCCAAAACAGGCAAACACTGTCACACTGACTCACACCAATTATATGAGAAAGAGTAAAAAATGCGAGTTCAATCATAATGACGGGAATGTTTTCCAATTTTAAAAATTAATAGCTGATGTACCTTTATGGAATTTTGTTCTTTGATGACAAATGGGAATTTAATAATCATACAGGTTGGATGGAATAAGCATCATACAGGGCGGGAAAAGTCCACATGTATGATTATTTGGCACCCAGGAGTATACATGGCCATGTACCTAACATTTAATATAAAATATTAACTATACTTACTACACATTGTACAATATCTTCAGTTGCAGGCATCTAGTTCCACATGTAGTTCAACATTTGTGCCAGTTTTTAATTCATCTACTACTAGTCCAGCTGCCTTATGTGCAAAATCTAAGAAGGATCTGTCCACATTGTTTTCAAGTACCATTTCACCTGGCATGCAGTTTTCTCTTGATGATAAACTTCTACTGGGATCAGATTAAGTACTAGTACTGTTGTATAATATGCAACACCGTTCAACAGATCTTCAAATTTGAAATATGCTAGGTACGCCATACACCGCTCACCTCTTTAAAAATCTACGCATTACATTTTTCAAATGGCTCTCCTCACAGAGAGAATGATACCACAAATTTTAATATTGCTGTACTTGCAGGCATGCAACCTCCATTGCACACCTCAAATTTGGATGACTGGTTAAAATGTATTCCTTGGTAGACGTACTTTTGGTTGATGGCTCTACATGCATAGTCTTGGAAAGTTTGATTTGGTACCAGAAACTTCCAGAATTTGTCCACTTGGCATAAAGGGCATGCAGATTTCATATAGTTGTTCAATGTAGTAATGTACTGCTGCAGGAGAATATCATTGTATTCTTGTCTGTATCTGTACCTATAGGGGTATTATTAGTTACACAGTTTGTTGGTGGCCTAATATGGTATATATGGTGTCAGTTAATTTCATATTGGACAAGAATGAAACTGTGTAACAAATATATATCTTACCGACTGCTGCATCGATGCACAGAACTAATAACAACAGCGATCAAATTAAATGAGAGAATTCTCACAATGTGTTCAATGTGTCTTTGCCTTGTTGCAATTTATGGTAGAGTGCCTACAGGCACTCTCCCATAAATTGTAACAAGTCAAATTCATACATACCAAACAGTTTCATTTGGAAGGTAACATGACATAAATCCACAGAATATGAAGCCTTTTAAGTTGCCTAACCTGCACTTCAGACCAAATATGGGCTTCCAACACTCAATCTTTCAACATAAAGCGTATATCGGCTGCCACCATTTTGAAAAATCAATGAACAAAGGGGGGTTTACCCATAGCTGTCAGCGCATATTGATGTTGACAGGCAGAATATGGTTTTATATGCAGTCTGCATGTGACGTCTTTGAACCAATGAAATTCCCAGATACTTGTAGGAGGTAAGATATTGTATTCTTGTCTGTATCTGTACCTACAGGGGTATATTTATATTCAAGCTCAGATCCATAACTTGTATGTTTAACTGGTTGAGTGATGGGAGCCCCTATTGTGGCCTTCGCACTCAAAACAGTTTTACAGAGGGTTTGAGCACCGTTAAATGAAGTTAATACACTTTGTTAAAACTGAAAGGATACAAAATGAACAATAAGGATCATAATTTCTATATCTTGTAATATGGGTGATATGGAAGTAAAAATGAATTACTACTCTACCAGTTAAACCAACATGGCACCCCAAATGGACAGAAAATTAACCAAAAACCCACCACAGCCTAAAATATCTAAAATTTGTCAATAAAGACATACAAATATAGATATAAGAGATGCCTCGTCGATCCTGTTCTAATGCTTTCCATATTTGTATGGTCTTATTAAAAAATTGTGAGATTTTTTTTTTCAAAATGTAAAATTTAAGAATTTTTTTAAAATGTTGTGTTAATTATTTAAAGGATTAACTACTTCTAAAAACATGTTGGAATTGGCTATCAGTATTGGCCAGTTCGTAACTCCCATTATTGGTTGGTATTGCCCGTAAGTTTCCTTCATGGCAAATATTGTCAAATGCATATTTTTGCATAAAAATGTGGCCTAAAATTTCTTATTTTCAACAATTCAGACTAAACATTTTGGGGGATAATTTAATGCACATACTGTAGTGAAATGAATTTTAAAATGTATGTTTTTATTTCCAGAGTTTCGTTTTTTTCACCTTGCCCTGTTCATTTTCAACTTTCGTTTTCAAGACAGGCATGTCTGTCTTTGTTGTTGATTTTATATTTTAAACACTTGTATTCATTTAAGTAAGCACATCTGTAATATTTGCTAATTTTGTAGGAACATTCTCTCAAAAAAGGTTAAATTTTCTTGCCGATATTCAAAATTTCATTGCACACGTCACACATGTACACCATGCGTCAATGTCTTTACCAAGATATGAGCATCGGATCGGCCAATATCAAAATGGAAAAATATTGGTTAGCCATTACCAATAACATATTATCGGCCCAGCTCTATTTATTTTTTAAATTTTAGGACCATTTAAAAAATAAATGGTGGATGCCTTTCCAGATGTCAAATTGCCAGAGTGAAAAATCACGAGCAGTCCTGCTAGCCGGCAGAAAGCTGGAGAGGTTGGCCAGATGCCTTTTGGAGGTGTTTTTCAGAATCAACTTGCAAATGGTTGTGCATTAGGTTGTAGATCAAACTATTTTGGATGCTATTAAGCGTATGTATATTTACTATGTTTGTAAATGCAGGTCAAAGAGTAGAAAAAAATAACTTGCAGGGTATACTATAAACTGTGTCCAGGTATCCCAGCACCAGTTTCTAACATTATCTTTGAAAAACTTTGAGCGTTTTCCCCGAAAAGTGTCAGAATCTGGTGTTTTCAGGGCAGATACACATAGTTTATGGCGATTATATAGTAAGTTCCTAAAATCTGTAATGTTGTTGAACTATTGAAATTCTTGCAACTTTTAAATGATTATGATTTATGAATAATACAACAAAATAAATTACATACATTCTCTGGCTTCTAATGGAAACTGTTTACACAACGCCACCATGCACCCACATGGGCAATTTGGATGAAGTGTCCTACCCAAGGACACAACACGGTTGCCACAGGTGGAATTTGAACTGAGGATCTCTCGGCTTGCAGCCTACATCTCTTTTATAACATCTAAAAATGTGTACAAATATCAGACAAATGTGGATATAGCAATTAAACAATATGTGTATAAATGAGCACAAACATTAAACATCAAACTTATATCCCCCCACCCCCATAAGCACATATATTCCCAAAAAGAGATAAATTAACTGCAAAAATAAACCTTCTGTGCACATAATAAGTGGTGCAAAGAAACTTTGGGACATTCAACTGTTAACAAAATGCAAGTTTCTAAAGATACTTCCCTTGGAAGTGTGTTCATAATGTTTTGAACATGAATTGTTAAAGTTAATATATAATTAAACTTTCATAGTCATGTTAGGGTTGCGAACTTGAAAATTTTCAATACACATAAAAAATTAAAACCTTAATACAGCGTAGAACTCACAGAATCGAAAATCAGCCACAATAAGTCTAATTACCAACAAAACATCGAAGCCATCGTTGGACGAATTACCGCAAAAATGTGAAATGAATTTGAAAAAGTTATGACCAATACCCCCTGTCTCATTTGAAAGGTGTGAATGAAGCGCATGATACAAATTTGGGACAGATGGACTGAGAGACATGGGGAATACTATATACCACTGGTGGGGGGTTTAAAAATATATAATGAATCTGAAAGTTTGTTTTATCCAATGGATTTCTAATTCTAGGTTCAACTGGAGGTTCAGATAGTTAAAGAAACATTGCTATTGGTTTTCCCTAGAGGCCTGCAAATTAGTTTCAAGATTCGACATCAGCCATGGTTTTTGATATTGAACCGTTGCATTGATTCGGAAATTTTCAAATTGGGGAATTTTCGGCTGTTCTTCTTTTCTTGTGCAGTAATTCAACCATATACTTATGAAATAAGGTTATTTTTATACTGTATAGTAAAAACTTATGGCTATATCACACCAAACATATATTATTTGTTCAAAAAGATATTTTCTCAATTTACTGGAATACATTCTCCAGTAAATTGAGTGACGAGACAATATAATGTTTATGAACAAATAATAGTCAACGAGCATGTGAATTTCAACACTATTCAATAGTTGTGATGATAGTACCCAGCATACAATGCTGCAACACTACACAAAAATATAGATTATATGATTCCATTCGATCATGATTCAATTCAATACCGATATCATACCCTACTGTAATTTGATTTACTCTGATCAGAAAATGTCTGCTTCGTATGCCTCCAATTCACATGACAGTCTTCACATTGGAGAACAAAGCATTCACAGTGCAGATGATGCATACCAAACTCAAACAGCTTCTCTTCAGATATCACATGTCCAAGCCTCTCATAAATAAGCTGCAGCGCAACCATCTATATATGGAGTCTGAAGGGAATTGACTATATATAGTTTATTGCTGGTATACAAACAGAGTCAGGTTATATTCTGAAGCGACTCAGCTGCTTTAAATTTGCTTAATTAGTCTGTGTGAAACACACAGACTATTGTTTTTGCATGTTTTTTTTCTTTTTTTTCTTCTTCTTTTCCTGTCTTCTGATCTCTTTTTTGTCCGCAAGATAACTCGAAAACGAATTGCCCTATCTCGTTGATTTTTGGCATGCTGATAGACAGCCACAAGTTCTCAGCCACCTATGTTTCAGATTCCTGGGGTATCAGGGGTGTCTGTTTTGAAAGTGGGTCACGTCCATATCTCAGGCGTGGTATGACCTACAGACCTGGGACCAACACCAAATGAGTCGACATTCGATGGAGGTTCAAAATATGGGTCAAGGTCACGGAAGTCATCTAGGGGTCATTGAGTGCATTTTTCAGAATTGCTGGAAATCACATTTTTTGACCCCCTAAAGTATTCCTGATGTACACACATGCATTTTGACGTAAAAAAGTGGGCGTGACCAAAATTTTTGAAAGTGGGTCACGCTCATATCTCAAGCATGGTATGACGTATGGACCTGGGACCAACACCAAATGAGTCGACACTCGATGAAGATTCAAAATATGGGTCAAGGTTACCGAGGTCACTCAGGGGTCAATGAGTGCATTTTTCATAATTGCTGGAAATCACATTTTTTGACTTCCAAATGCTTCCCCAAAATTCAGACGTGCATTTTTTCATGAAAAAAGTGGGTGCGGCCAAAATTTTTGAAAGTGGGTCACGCTCATATCTCAAGCATGGTGTGATGCATGGACCTGGAGCCAACACTAAATAAGTTAACACTTGATGGAGGTTCGAAAATGTGGGTCAAGGTCATGGAGGTCACCTGGGGTCATTGAGTACATTTTTTCAGAATTGCTGGAAATCACATTTTTTGACTCTCTAAAGCATTCCTGAAGTCCATACATCCATTTTTACATAAAAAGTTGGTGTGGCCAAAATTTGTGAAAGTGGGTCATGCTCATATTTCAAGCATGGTATGATGTATGGACCTGAGACCAATACCAAACGAGTCGACACTCGATGGAGATTCAAAATTTGGGCCAAGGTCGAACAGGAGTCACGAGGGCTATTACCAGAATTGTTGGAAATCATATTTTTGAACCTTCTTGTGCATTCCCTTGATTGGTCCCTTTGAATGCTGTGAAGATATATACCTTATCTGGTTTCTTGGGAAAACTTATCTGATTTTTGAATGAATATCTATAAATACTGTCATTGAAAACCTATTTCTTATTTCTTTAAAACTATTTTATCCCCAAAACAAGCCTCTAAAGTATTCCTATTACATTCATAGAGGGGCATGGTGGCTAAGCAGTTAGAGGTGCAGGCTGCAAGCCGAGAGGTTCTCAGTTCGAATCCTATCTGCGGCAACTGCCTTGTGTCTATGGGCAAAAACACTTCACCCCCATTGCCCACATAATGGCATAGTGATGTTGTGTACTAAGACATACTGCATGTCGATGATACACTTGCACTAACCCTGCTTGTGTGGAGTTAGCATGTTGGGGAGCCAGACAGTTGCTTGTTGTTGTTGTTTGGTGGTTCTCTGTGTTCTCTGGTTTCCTCCATCCGTAAAAACTGTACGACACGAGGCAGGCCTAGCTGTTGAAGTGTCGTTAAACCCCAATAAATTAATAACATTCATAGAATGTCTTCTATGCACTGTTTGTCAACATGATAACCCAAATACAATCAATCCTATCTCAATGTTTTTGGTATACTGATAGACTGCCTGCCATTGGTACTTGGTAAAACCAGATGTTAAAAATACGTTTACAACATTTACTGGGAAATGAGTTAGCTGAAGCAGTAACCATTATCTAAAACAGAAATCTCCAGAGAGAAAGCTGAGATAGAATTCTTTGTTACATTGAACAGCACTGTATATTTATGTTGTATCATGTTACAAAACTTCAGTCTCAATCATTGAAGAGAGAGAGAGAAACCTTCACTTTTCAAAGCATTTTTTTAAAAAATCTATTTATTCTCAATCATAATTCAGGATTGAGAGGTTTTAAGATGGAGTGGTGTGTGGGTTTCTCGAAACACCTATCACAGTTACAAAGTAATAAAATGGAGTATTTGAATGGTCAGATTTTAACCCTCTTAATACTTCGATGTTAGTAAAAAAATATCTTTAATATAACTCATGGCTACAGAATGTTTTTCGCTTTCTTTTCTGAAACATTTAATTCTATGTGGAATGGGACACCTTTTCAGTGTGCTTTCCAAACTAAGGGATTCTTAACCCTTTAGCCAACATAATGGCAAAAACCGGTCAGCTTTATACAAAGAAATGTCTATTCAGCTTTAATTACTTTTTCATTTTTGCTTGAAAAACATAGCTTATGACCCTTCATTGGAATGAGCTCATTTTTTAAAGGATTATTTATTTATTGGTGTTTAATGTCACATATTTCTGCACAGTGATTTACCATGACCAGAACAGTTTTACGGGTGGAGGAAGCCAGAGTACCTGGGGAGAACCTCCGGGCAACAGCGAGCAACTATCAGATTCCCCACATACTAACTCCACACAAGCAGGGTTAGCATTGGTTGAAGACAGGTGCACCATCGATGTGCAGTACGCTTTAGTACATATTGCCACCATGCACCCACGTGGGCAATGGGGTGAAGTGTCTTGCCCAAGGACAGAGTGAGGACCGCTCGACTTGCAGCCTGCACCTCTGCCAACTCAACCCTTTACCCAACGGAGACGATAGCAAAATTTATTATTTCAAATATAATTTTTTTCAAATTTTCCAAACAATTTCAACAAAACCATATCATGGGACCCCTCGTTGGAACTAATATTTTTTCAACTTCTCAATTTGCATATTACATGGGCAGATGTGGCCGATTCGTTGGGCAAAGGGTTAAAGGATTAAAATGGAATATTTAAAGCGAATATTTTAACCCTCTGAAGATCTTAATATGGGGGCACGGTGGCGCTGTGTACTAAAGCGTACTGCACCTTGATGGTGCACCTCTCTTCGAAAAAATCATTGAGAATAATGAAAACCATTTCCATTCTCACAGTGTTGTTCTAAACACACATGGATATAGAGGGGACCTCGGCATTTTGACAATGCCAATAAGTCTTCAGACAGGCTCTTGGGGGTCTTCAAGACCTTTCAACGTCTACATTCCAACATTACTGAACCTTTTTACTTGCAATATATTTTCCAGAGGTACCATGCATGCACTTCATCATTGCCTTGCTAATATGAACATTTGCCATCATCTACAAATATGGCAGATCCGGAGTTGATGGAGCCAATATTTATAAAGTAGTTTATGCTCATACCGCAGGTTTGGTATGACCTATAGTAATGGTACCTACACCAAATGAGTTGAAACTTGCTGGAGGTTCAAAATGTGGTCCACCTCTATGCAGTCAAGAGAGGTCATTAAATGCATACTTTTTCGACCTATTAGGAATTTCATTTTATACCAGTTAATGCAGTTCTGAAGATTATACGTGTATCTCATCATTCAAACAAATGGCAGCGGCAGTAACGTCCATTTCTTATTCCTTGATCGAACCCTATAAATGGCGTGCACATATATGCCTTTTCGGATTTCTTAGAAAAATTGTTCTGATTCCTGTATGAATATTTTCTCCATGAAAGAATTTCACAAAAAGCAGTAGGGAGAAAGCTGTGACTGTCACATACAATAACATGATCTATTTATTTAATCTCATTGTACAGAATTAATTCCCAAACCAAGTTAATATAAAAACAAACAACTTGATCATGAAGAATTCCGGTGTACATGTAATTGTAAAACTACACTGAAGATTTGTTATTGAAACCTATCACAATACTGTCAGGATGCCGGTAAAATATGCAATACTGACATAGTTGACTGTACTGTTAACTGTGTTAGTGCTATGACTGTTTAAAATTAATTTATTAAAGAAGTTCTAGTTTTATGTATGCCTTGTTTATGTCACTAGATGTTCTTTTATGAGCAGGCCTTCAAATGAGCTCTTGGGGGGTTTTAAGGTTTTTATGACAATATCTCCGACATAGAGTCTATGCACCCTTTGTCAGCGCGACAACTCAAATACGGATCATCCTATCTCGATGCATTTTGGCATGCAGGTTAACAATAACCAGTTTGCACTCATCTATGTTTTTTTCACCCGTTCCATCTGAATGACAGATGACAGATCTGAAGTTGGTGGAGCCATTATTTCAAAGTGGGTTGCGCTCATTCTTCAGTGTAGATGTAGACATGGGACTACACCGACTGAGTTAAAAAGTGCTGGAGATTCAATATACGGTCCACCTGAATGAGGTCACCAAGTATATATTATTCAGAAAGACTGGGAAATGCATTTACACCTTAATGAATTTCTAAAGTTTATGAATGTATTTCATCACTCAAATTAGTGGGCAGAGCCAAAATTGTCCATTTCTGATTCGTGTATCGAACCCTTTGAATGCTGGTCACATATATGCCTTTTCTGGTTTCTTATAAAAATTGTTCTGATTCCTGTATGAATATCTGTAAATACTGTTAACGAAAACCCATTTCTGATTTGTTAAAAAATATTTTACACCAGAAGATAAGCCTCCATAAATTCTCTTTCTGTACAGTTTATTCATGATACTTTAACCCTTTTCACACAGACTTGAATTTACTGTTCTGTTCTCTAGTTTAATTTTTGTATTTGCAGGTTTTGTTCCTAAGACACAAAAATGCAGAAGGAACACCAGCTATGACAGAGCAAGACTTTAATTGTGTTATCAAAAGTAAATGTGCCACAACAAGAAGATATGTGAAGAGAGATAGACAATCCTTAAAAAAATAACAGGCCTTTAAATTCATTTCTTTTGGGCACTCCCTTTTGCCCTAATTCAGGCACATTAAAACCAGAAATAACAGCTTTATTTTGTTATGTTATATTGCCATGCTTTTCTTCATGTTTCTATGGTCATAGTATGATGGAAATTATTCTAAAATGTAAAAGAGGCACAGATTTTTTTTCTTTTCTGGATATCTTCACACTATCTCTAATTTGGTAACACTTGTTAAAGAGTGTGAAACTGGGGTGATCTGAAGGCCTGAATCCTACAGTGCCAAAAACCTTACTTTTTGTGCCACATATGCTTAGCCTGAATAAATATTTAATAAATAAAAATCTGCTTAACTGGCTGAAGGCTAGATTATTTTTTGTAGTCCAAATTTGTTTTATTACAAATTATTGGAGATGGCCCACTGCCACTCTCCAATAATTTGTAACAAAACAAACTTATATAAACATAATATTATTTACGTTTGACTAAATATGAAACATGAGCAAGGAAAATGTTGGCTTTTCCACTGGAACCCTCATTTCTTTTAAAGCCCTGATAGTGGCTTTTAGCACTTTACCAGTTAACCGTTACGAAAATTGCATAACCCATTTCACTTGATTAACCCTAAAATAACATAAATGGATATAAATGAAAGTATCAATGACACTGTAGCTCAACTTGACAAATTTGAACTTGTCAAGTTATAAATTAAATGGAAAATTGAAGATCATTGGTACCAATGTTATTTGATGAAATTTCAACATAACAGCATTGTGTATGCACAACGTCAGAGTAATCCATGCATTTTTAAATGTAAACTGTAAGACTGGCTTAAGGAAGAATGTTGATACACAAATGCAGTATGTTCAGAGGTTATTGTAAATGGCAACTTTTTTCACAGAAATGAATGCTAATCAATAGCTCTTATCTAAAGGTCTTGCCTAATGAGCACACCAAGTTCAAAAACAATCTTATGATAAATGTGACCTGCAGGCCATGTCAAAGAATGTTGATGCACAAATGCAATAAATTCAAAGATTGTTGCTAACAGCAACAGTTTTTGATGGAAATGAAAAGAAAATCAATAGTTCCTATCTTTGTCAACCTGCATGAGCATACAAAGTTTCAAAACAACCTGATAATGAATGTGCCCTCGGAGGCATGCCAAAGGAAGATGTCAATGCACAAATGCACTAAGTAGAAGGCTGGTGATAACGACAATAATTTTTTATGGAAATGAAAAAAGAGCAATAGCTCACATTTTGAGGTCACCCCGAACACACATACCAGGTTTCAAAGTGATCCGATCATAAATGTGCTCTAAAGGGTGAGTTAAAGGGAAATATTGAGGTCTGACTAAACTAAGTTCAAAGGTCAGCGGCAACATTTTTTGACAGAAATGGAAAAAATCGACAGCTCCCATATAGATGTCACCACACACATGCACACCGAGTTTGCAAGCCATCCAATCATAAATGTGCCCTGCAGGGTGTGTCAAAGGGAAATATTGATGCTTAAATGCACTGAGTTTTTACTAAGTTCATCAAAGGTCATTGCCAGTGGCAACATTTTTTGGCGAAAATCGATAGCTCCCATCTAGAGGTAACCCCAAAACAAGCATACAAAGTTTCAAACTGCTCTGATCATAAATGTGCCCTTTATGGCATGCCAAAGGAATATATTGATGCCTGACTGAACTAAGTTCAAAGATCGTTGCCAGCGGCAACATATTTTGAAGGACAACAATGGACGAGAAGTGATGGCAATAGCTCAGCTTGACTTTGTCAAGTTGAGCTAAAAATGGATATAAAATAAAACCAACAAGCCAGGCAAATATGGATGGCATTGCAATCAGCTCACTGAGACAGTTCCAATTGTCATTCATATTCGTAGGGACAAAAAATTTTTTTTTTTGTTTGTACATACTGAGAAAATAATTGAGGTGTGTCTTAATACTTTATGGCTTGTTTATACAGTAAGATTAGCTTGCTTTGCCAGCTTGCCAATAAGCTTGCACAAGGTAATCAGACTAGTTTGCAGAAGATTGATGAAGATTGTAATGTTTCAATTGCAAGCTCCATATGAGTTTGCGCAACTTATAAGATTGCCAAACTTTCATTGCAAACTTGCTAAGCTTACCATGCAAGTTAAACTAGCTCACTGGGCAATCTACAAGGTTGTAGGATTTTTAATCTTTAGCTTGCAGGTATTAATCATGCATGAGCTTGTGTGGCAAGCTCATTAAGACTGCAGTGCAAACACACTCATATCACCTTGATTGTAATCTTAATAAGCTTCATTTGTTTCATTTGCAAGCTTATAACCATCTTAAATAAGCTGGATGGGATAGCTTGCTATGCAACCTTGCCACAATCTTATTTTTCTGTAAGGGCAGCAGAAATTGTGAGATCCATGTACACCTGTTATCAATAATAGTTTGTGTCAATCAGACCATCGTCATGGGAGTTGTGAAATTATTGATTTTGTTTTTCAGCAAAAACATAATTTACCCACACACCCCCAGAGGTACTGTGAACGCCAGAAACACCTGTTACTGAAGTCTAGTGATGATAGGACCATCCACATAAAAGATATAGAACAAAGACATAATGTCACATGTGGGGAGGTGATTTGGAAGTATGTTCTTGGTTTAATTACAGGAACATTACTCATGTGAAAGCCTTTCCCATAAACAATCTTCATTCCAAATTTCATTGAAATCTGATAACCAAAACCTGAGATACGAGGCGAACCGACAGAAAATTTACTTTTGTACATTCAAAGGGCCATAACTTAAAAAAAGATTCCAACAGCTAAACGACTGATGCTCCTAAAAGATCTCATGACAGAGAACATCTGAATGAAATGTCATTGAAATCTGAGGAGTAATGTTTAAGATATAGCTCCAACAGACATAGGAGGGTGGATGGACTTGCACAGGGACAGACAGATGGACAAATGCAATCCAGTACATCTCACTTTTTAAAAAAAGGGGAGGGTATAATAATAGAATGCATGTAAGAAAATGTGACTAAAACGCTATGAATTATGCTGGGACTCAACAGTAGCAAGCTTCACTTCAAATGTTAGCAAGCAGTATACAGCATGCCTCCCATTTTCAAAATCAAAAGAATAACATTTAATTCATCATCTCTGATGTTTGTAAACAAAACGAGTTAACAATTCCTATACATGTATACACTTATACTTGCAACATGATACAGATCCTTGGAAAGCTCTCTTGGAGAACTTTTCAAGGATCTGAGTCAAATGCATGTACTCTCGTGGATAAAAAACAGAATTTATTCAATCAAAATACCTGTAAGTGCCTAATAATCAAAATACCTGTAAGTGCCTAATAATAGTGATAGCTGAATAATAGTGATGGATAGGATTGGAAATAATAATAGTGATGACATTTTCTCTCTATTCCTCCCTCACTGACAAATAATAATGATTGCTGGGATTTTTTCTCTCAAATTAATAATGGTGTCGACACTATTATTTGGCAGGTGAGAGTATGTAAAAAAAAACCCACTAGTTTATAAGGAACACATTTGTGATCAATATGAGGCATTGGAATACCCAAACAGTAGTTTTCAGGGACTTTCCCATGACTTTTTCCATGAAAGTATGATTTTTCTGCACTTTTGAGGGTCTTGGAACTTCAATTTTTAATTCAAAAACTTTCAAGGATGTGCATTAACCCTCCTACCAGTTGAGTGATACACTTATGAAAACATTTTGGCAAAACAGCAATGATACTGAAAACATGGAGTATGAAAAAACAATGCAAATATAAAAAATACCAAGAACATAACATGAAAGATCTCATGAACTAGAAATGTCAGTGTAGTATCTCTTGGTATAAATCCTGGCTACCAACGTCAAGGTGGCTACCTTCAACAAGGGTTCTTTTTTTTCATATGTTATCAGTTACCTAATTGCTACCAGAAATGAGGCGGTAGAATCTCTTATGATCATCGGTGTGATGGATTAGTTCACTCTCTAATAAATTTGTATCAACTAACAAGACAAATCCATTTCATTAAATTCTGACTAACCAAATTAATCTAGTTTTCTAACTTGTTCTGATGAGAGGTCAAAAGCCATATTTTCACTGACAAAATTGAAAATAAAAATTACAATGTGGAAATAATTTTTAAGTTAGCCTAAGGCAGGGTGAACACACTTTTCAAGTAACAAATTCAAAGTTTAAAAAGCAGGATTCAAGACTTTTCAAGGACACCCTAACACACGTGGTGAGTCAGTAGATCTATCCATGCTGTCATCAGATGAATTTCCCGACATTTGCTATTTTCAAGACTTTTCAAGCCCCATACTTCAAATTCAAGACTTTTTTTAAATCTAAATTTAAGATTTTTCAAAACCCCACAATGTTGATTTTTTTCAATATATTTCCTTTAGGTTTAACAAAAATAGGCTTTCAAAAGTCTAGAACATCTTTTGTGATTTAATTGGTTAAGTGCCATGTTATTTTAAAATAAGGGAAGCCCTAGTTTAACAAGATTTTGGCCAACAAAATTAATTGTTTTGTTATGATTCAATAATGCTGGCATTCTCCATTAAAATATAACAGAATTTTTGTCATGTGTCGAGCAATCATCAAACTCTCTAAGGTGGCTCTTGGCACTTTTCAATAGAGTTATGATAGGGGCTTCAAGCACTCAACCAGTCAACCCCTTTTTTTCACATGAATAAACTTATCATTACAATGGATCAGTCAACATATCAAGGGAAGAGAAAATGGCCTATAAGCCTTTACAGTGATTCAACAATTTTTTTTATTTGCATTTAACAACACTTTCAACAGCTAGGGTCACCTCATGTGAGACAGATTTACGGGTGAAGGAAGACAAACAAAGTACCTGGAGCTACCACCGAATATTCGTGAGCAACTGTCAGACTCTCTAATGTACTAACTTTGCACAAGTACGGTTAGTATTGGTTGAAGACAAGTGCATCATATCAACATGCAGTTCGTCTTAGTACACAATGCCACTGTGTTGACCCTCCCCCCCCCCCACCCTGCCCAAGGACACACTGGTGGGGATTTAAGTGCAATGGCCTAACCACTAAGCCACTGCCTTCCCGATTCAACAAATTTAATTCTGATTATATCAGATTTTAATTCTGTGAACGTTTTACTTAAATAAAGGTTACATTCAGCCAGTGCTTAAATTTTATTTTAAGCATTGCAACCAAAACATATCTTACGACATGTCATTGGAATGAGCTTGTAGACTTTATTCCAATGAGGGTCATAAGGCAAGTTTTGGAAGTTATTTAAATTTTTTTCTGCAAGTTCTGTCCTCTGGTTGTGAAGGTAAAGGGTTGATGTAGGACTGTTATTTGACATAACTGTCTCATATGAAGTGTTACGTGACATGCTGCTGGAAAGAGCCCTTTGATCCCTTTCCATCTGTATAAACATAGCAAAAATGCAAATTAAAATTCTATTAACCCTCTGCATACTGATGCAAAAATATACAAAATTTCAACCTGCATTTTTTTCCCATAATGCAAGTCAAAATTTAATCTTGTTCGACAGGGCTCATTGAAAATACACAAGAAATTAACCCTTTAACCAACGTAATGGCCAAAACCGGCCAGCGCTATTCTCAAAAATCGCTAATCAAGTTTCATTATTTTTTAATTCTTTGTCTCAAAAACATAGGTTATGACCTCATTGAGCTCGTTCCAATGCGGGGTCATAACCTTTGTTTTGGGGACAAAAATGAAAAAAATTGGTTATTCAGAAATTTTTTTTTGCAAGTATCGTCTGCTTTTCATGTTAGGTAAAGGGTTAAAGTAAAAGAGGATGTTATTTTATTTTCATTTGTTTTTCTTCCCCCAAAACAGATCGTATTCCCACTCACCAAAAATGATATTCCACTTCCACTCTCAGCGATAACAGACTATTTTTCTTTTTTTTTGGACATGTTTTGAAAGTAACCACGGAATTAATTATAAAGGGGCCATGCAGATTATTAACTCAGTTAATGCCTCATGAAATAATCCTCCATGCACCCACTGGAGGATAAATGAATGAGCAATGAACTATTGTCTATCTATCTTGGAAGGTAACTGATAACATACTACTGTTCTAAATGAACAGCTACAGCACATAAAAGAACCTTATATGTGATCACTGACAAGACCACATATAAGAAAGAAAAAACTGATAAAGCTGTTTGATAAGGCCTAAAAACAAGAGGCCCCAAGGGGCCTGAGGGCGCTCACCTGACATGGTAGCCTAAATATTAACCCAGCGAATTGATTTCAACAAGTTGCATCTGCTCCTCCTAAGAAAAGCTTACACCAAATATCCAAAGATTCTGACCAGTAGATCTAAAAAAAAAGATTTTTAAAGAATATTCCTCATGTTGAACTAACTTATAATTCGGGTTCCCACAGGGAGCCCATATATGAACCCAGGGACTTGCCTTTAACAAACTTGAATCTCACCCCCCTAAGGATGCTGCACACCAAATATCAAAACATTCCGACTGCTGGATCTCAAGAAGAAGATTTTTAAAGAAAATTCCTCATTTTGAACTAAGTTACAATTCGAGCTCCCACAGTGAGTCCAATATGGACCTAGGGACATGGCTTGAACAAACTTGAATCTCACCCCACTAAGGATGCTGCATACCAAATATCAAAACATTCCGACTGCTGGATCTGAAGAAGATTTTTAAAGAAAATTCCTCATTTTGAACTATGTTATCATTCGGGCTCCCACAGTGAGTCCAAATATGGACCTAGGGACATGGCTTGAACAAACTTGAATCTCACCCCCTAAGGATGCTCCATACCATATATGAAAACATTCCGACTGCTGGATCTGAAGAAGATTTTCAAAGAAAATTCCTCATTTTGAACGAAGTTATAATTCGGGCTACCACAGTGAGCCCAAATATGAACCCAGGGACTTGGCTTGAACAAACTTGAATCTCACCCCACTAAGCATGGTGCATACCCAATATCAAAAGATTCTGCCTGCTGGATCTTGAGAAGAAGATTTTCAAAGAAATTTACCTGAAATGCACTAAGTTCAAATTTGGGCTCCTATACTGAGCCCAAATATACACCCAGGGGGCCGATTTGAACAAACTTGAATCAGATCCACCCCCACAATGTTGCATACCAAATATTAAAAGATTCTGCCTGCTGGATCTGGAGAAGAAGATTTTTTAAGAAATTTGCCTGAAATGCACTAAGTTCGCATTCGGGCTTCTATAGTGAGCCCAAATATGAATCCAGGGGGCCGATTTGAACAAACTTGAATCAGATCCACACCATAATGTTGCATACCAAATATCAAAAGATTCTGCCTGTTGGATCTGGAGAAGATTTTAGAAGAAATTTGCCTGAAATGCACTAAGTTCGAATTCAAGCTTCTATAGTGAGCCCAAATATGAATCTAGGGAGCCGATTTGAACAAACTTGAATCAGATTCACCCTACAATGTCGCATACCAAATATCAAAAGACTCTGCCTGCTGGATCTGGAGAAGAAGATTTTTTAAGAAATTTGCCTGAAATGCACTAAGTTCGAATTCGAGCTTCTATAGTGAGCCCAAATATGAATCCAGGGGGCGATTTGAACAAACTTGAATCAGATCCACCCCACAATGTTGCATACCAAATATCAAAAGATTCTGCCTGCTGGATCTGGAGAAGAAGAATTTTTTTAATCTTTTTCCCATTGCCTACAGTGTTAAAAAGTGCTGACTCAGCACTTTTTCAAAGTCCTGAAAAAAGTACCTTATGATCAAACCAATAGGGATTTTTTTTAACCATTCTATTCTACTGGATAAAAGTAAGCTTTATACAAAATAAAAATTCTCTGTGCCGTGTAGTTTTGAGATATGGCAGTTTTAAGGTTTTTCCTATTTTTAGCTCCCGAGGTTCCCATGGGGCAATGAGAAATTTTTTTTTTGCATCAATCAACTACTTATGACCCATTATCATCTCATATCAAATTTGGTTCAAATCGACCTGACGGTTCTGAAAACAGAAATTTTAGACGTGGCAAAATTTTTGCCCATCCCATAACGAAGGCAAATAATGTCCGACAAACTTCTCTTGAACAAACTTGATTCTGAACGTCAAAAGGACTCTGTATACCACATATCAAGTCTCTGCTACTGGTGGTTCATTAGAAGAAGATTTTCAAAAAATTGGGCCATTTTTTCCCCCACACCTCTGCTCAATATGAGCCGAAACCTAATTTGGATAAAAATCAAAATTCCCCTATATAATCACTACTTACATGAAATTTAATTAAAATATGGCCAGTGGTTTAGGAGAAAGAGGCTCAAACACCACCTTCACGCAGGACGCCGGACAAAGAATGATAAGAAAAGCTCACCCTGACTTTCAGTCAGGTGAGCTAAAAAGGTTAAAAAAATATGTTTCTCAGGACCTATGGTCATTCTGACTGCTGGCTTCTCTCTTTTTATTTCCAGCACAAACTTAAAACTGGTTGTCACATATTTTACCAAGTTAATAAAATGGATAAAATTTGTCCATGGAGTGCCACAAGGCTCTGCAATGCTTTAGCCTCAACTACACAACTATCCATGTTATTTAGAGATAAACTGATGTTTGGTAATCATATCTGACATTGGCTGATTTTAAGCCATTGGTTGACCATCGGTAGAAGTGTATGAACATCAGTTTGTGCCGATGGTTACATGGAACACCACAGGATCAAAATTGTTTGTATTTATGCTTGATTCACGATATCATACAAGCTTAATAAGTTGCCACAATGATTGGCGGGAATCATGATTGGTCTAATTTCATTTATTGGTCTTATCTTCTCCTTGATAGCTGCTCAAGACACGTTCCACATGTTGTGTGATGACTATGAAATTTGACATCAGCAGAAACAAGTAAACTGCACGGCATCTTTGATCAAAGATGCCACGCTGTTAACTTGTTTCCACTGATGTCGTATTTTTATTTTAATGCATGCTCTTGAGGTCAACAAACCAATTAACCTGACTGCACTGTAAAATTAACCCTATTCAAAATATTCTTGAACATATTACTCCTTTTGGTTGTGACTATCTGACATTGGCACACACAATCGACCAATTGTGTGCTCAACTAATTGGCAAGCAGATGACGGTTGCAAATCCTTATCAGTTAATCATTAATGTTATTCAGTAGATTATGAGGCCTAAAACATAAAACCACTCCAAAATATGAACTTCTGATGGAAATAATAATTACAAAAATAAACAAGAGGCCCCATGGGGCCTGAGGTCGCTCACCTGACATGGTAGTCTAAATATCAAACCAGGGACTTGACTTGAATAAGCTGCATACGCCCCTCCTAAGAAAAGCATATACCAACTAGATGAAGTGATTGTGCCCTCACAATACACAGGATTTTCCTTCTATTTTCAGTTCCTGCACTTTTACATCCCAAAACTGAGATAAACGCATAAAAAACAGATTTTTTTTTATTTTTGTTCGGAAGTCCCAGCCAGCCCCCAAATTTTCAGTTTAAAAAAAAAAAAATGTTGTCTTAAAATTGACCGAAACGCATAAAAAAAAAACCCAAAAAAATTTCCGGATTTTGGTCCAAAATTTTCGAAGTCCCACCCAGACCCAAATTTCCAGCGTAAAAAAAAAAAAAATTTTTGTCTTAAAATTTACCAAAATGAACAACAAAAATTTCCGGAAATTTCTACGTCTGGAACGGGACCCCAAATTTTCAGCCTAAATTTGAACCCAGGGACTTGGCTTGAACAAACTTGAATCTCCCCCCCCTAAGGATGCTGCATACCAAATATCAAAAGATTCTTATTGGTAGATCTGAAGAAGGAGATTTTTAAAGAATATTCCTCATACTGCACTAATTTAAACATTTGGGCTCCCATGGAGAGCCCAAATATGGACCCAGGAAATTGATTTCAATAAACATGTGAAACAATCTTTGAAAGATGTTATATGTGAAATTTGAAAGCTTTTGGAGCAGTGGTTTGGGAGAAAAGTAGTCTTAAATGTTTTTCCCATTACCCACAGTGTTAAAAAATGCTGACTCAGCACTTTAGTACCAAAAAAATACCCTATGATAAAACCGATAGCAATTTTTTTTTTACCATTCCATTCTGTTGGTCCTAAGGAAGCTTCACACTAAATAAAAATTCTCAGTGCCGTGCAGTTTTGGAGATGTGAGCGTTTTAAATTTTTTCTATTTTCAGCTCCTGCAGTTCCCACAGGGCGACAAGTTTGGAAAATAGAAAATTTGGGCGTTGCAAAAACTCTTGCCCCTCCCATAATGATGGCAAATATAGAACAAATCTGAGTCTGCACCCCAAAAGGAAGCTGCACACCTAATATCAAGTCTCTGCTTCTGCTGGTTCATGAGAAGAAGATTTTCAAAGATTTTGGTGCCCCTTGGGGGCGTGGCATCACCCAGGAGGAGGGGCAACTTCATTTGAACAAATCTGAATTGGCATTAGGTATTAAACATTTACCCAACATTTGAATAAAATTGGGCTATTGGTTTTGGAGGAGAAGTCGATAATGTAAAGTTAATGCTGTATGATGGACGAAATGTGATCAGTAAAGCTCCCACTGAGCTTCGCTCAGATGAGCTAAAAAACTGCCCACCCACATTAGGCCTGACAATTTGAGGCGAATGGCCATTTGGGTTGTGCAAAGGTTATCTAAAATGAAGAACACATGAACGAAAAATGGGTTGTGCCAAATTGGCACTGGGTCACACAAAATTTGTGCCAAGTTGAATGATGTAATACAAATGAATGATGGAATGATGTTGAGTATCAACCAATCATCAGCAGCATAGGTGTTTGCATCAGACTGAATAATAGCTACTCTGTTGGTCAAATATTGGCCAACAGAGCACCTATACTTCAGGCAGATGCAAACAAATATGCTGCTGTTTATCATCTAAAGATGTAACACAGCTACAAAATTCCGAAATGGCAATTATTCATGTCTCTACCACAAATAGTGATTATGGATGCCATATTCTTCGGCTGCATGCTAAGCCCATGCCAAGATTAGACGGCTATATTTGTAACTAATTTGTGTCTGAATTGATGCAACATAGCCTCATTATTGTGCCTGAGGATTTATTTTTATTCACCAGGAAATTGGCTAAGATACAACAGTTCAGAATAGTTGCTATAAATCTATATTTAGGTCACCTAAGGGGTTACTTGAATCAAGTACAGGAAATGAATGATATGTTACCAAAGTTCAGACCAGTTGAACGATAAATGGGTTAGGCAAACTTCTGAAAACAGGCCTGCACATGCATTTTTACAAAAGGTGACCTGAGATACAGATCTACTATGAGTGGCCGACATTATTGTTGAAGACTCGAACTGTTTGACCTTCTGCCTCAAAGAATTTTAGACATCACTGTATGCCTAATGAATTGGTCATTTTGGCTTCTACATGCTCCCTCTTTGTAACCAATGCAAACTAAACAAGAGGCCCCAGGGGGCCTGAGGGCACTCACCTGACATGGTAACCTAAATATCAACCCAGAGAATTGATTTCAACAAGTTGCATCTGCTCCTCCTAAGAAAAGCTTATACCAAATATCCAAAGATTACCAGTTGATCTAAAAAAAAAGATTTTTAAAGAATATTCCTCATATTGAACTAAGTTATAATTCGGGCTCCCCCCCCCTCCCCCCCCAAGGATGCTGCACACCAAATATCAAAACATTCCGACTGCTGGATCTGAAGAAGAAGATTTCTAAAGAAAATTCCTCATTTCGAACTAAGTTACAAAATGAGCTCCCACAATGAGCCCAAATATGGACCTAGGGACATGGCTTGAACAAACTTGGATCTTACCCCCTAAGAATGATGCATAAAAAATATCAAAAGCATTCATCTGCTGGATCTGAAGAAGATTTTTAAAGAAAATTCCTAATTTTGAACTAAGTGGTCATTCAGGCTCCCATAGTGAGCCTAAATATGAACCAAGGGACTTGAACAAACTGGAATCTCAGCCCACTAAGGTTGCTGCATGCCAAATATCAAAACATTCCGACTGCTGAATCTGAAGAAGAAGATTTTTAAAGAAAAATTCCTCATATTGACTAAGTTATAATTATGGCTCCCACAGGGAGCCCAAATATGGACCCAGGGACTTGGCTTTAACAAACTTGAATCCTCCCCCCCCCCCCCCCCCCCCCCCCCCCCCCAAGGATGCTACATACCACATATCAAAACATTCCGACTGCTGGATCTGAAAAAGATTTTTTATGAAAATTCCTCATTTCGAACTAAGTTACAATTCAAGCTCCCACAGTGAGCCCAAATATTGATCTAGGGACATGGCTTGAACAAGCTTGAATCCCCCCCCCCCCCCACCCCACCCCAAGGATGCTGCATATCAAATATCAAAACATTCCGACAACTGAGTCTGAAGATTAAGATTTTTAAAGAAAAATTCCTCATATTGACTAAGTTATAATTATGGCTCCCACGGGGAGCCCATATATGGACCCAGGGACATGGCTTGAACAAACTTGAATCCACCCCCCCACACCCCCCAAAAATGCTGGATCTGAAGAAGATTTTTAAAGAAAATTCCTCATTTTGAACTAAGTTATAATTCGGCCTCCCACAGTGAGCTCAAATATAAACCCAGGGGCTTGGCATGAACAAAATTGAATCTCACCCCCCTAAGCATGGTGCATACCCAATATCAAAAGATTCTGCCTGCTGGATCTTGAGAAGGAGAGGTGGTGGTGTAGGCCTTCTGCATAACATGTACTGAGCCCAAATATAAACCCAGGGGGGCCGATTTGAACAAACTTGAATCAGATCCACCCCACAATGTTGCATGCCAAATATCAAAAAGATTCTGCCTGCTGGATCTGGAGATTTTTTAATGTTTTTCACATTGCCTACAGTGTTAAAAAGTGCTGACTCAGCACTTTTTCAAAGTCCCGAAACTGTACCCTATGATAAAACCGATGGCAATTTTTTTTACCAATCCTTTCTGTTGGTCCTAAGGAAGCTTCACACCAAATAAAAATTCTCGGTGCCGTGCAGTTTTGGAGATACGGCGTTTTAATTTTTTTCTATTTTTAGCTCCTGCGGTTCCCACGGGCTGCGGGAAAAATTTTTTTTCCATAAATCAAGTACTTATAACCCAATAATACCTCATATTAGATTTGGTTCAAATCGGTCTCTGGGTTCAGAAAATAGGAATTTTGGGAGGGGGAAAATTCTTGCCCCTCTCAGAACAAAGGTAAATATTGCCCGTCAAACTTCTCTTGAACACACTTGAGTCTACACCTCAAATGGAAGCTGCATACCAAATATCAAGTCTCTGCTATGGCTGGTTCATGAGAAGAAGAATTTTTAAAATTTTGTGCATTTTGGCCCCACCCCACTCCACAATATGAGCATAAATCCAATTTGAAGAAAAACCCAAATGCCTCTATATAACCACTACTTACATGAAATTTAATTAAAATGTGGCCAGTGGTTTAGGAGAAAGAGGCTCAAACACCACCTTCACGCAGAACGACGGATGACGGACGGATGACGGACAGAAAAGCTCACCCTGACTTTCAGTCAGGTGAGCTAAAAAATAAAAATTGAATGCTTTATGTCTTTGACATTTTACGGACGGATGACGGACAGAAAAGCTCACCCTGACTTTCAGTCAGGTGAGCTAAAAAATAAAAATTGAATGCTTTATGTCTGTGACATTTTACCAAAGTTAATAAAATTAATAAATTTGTTCCTTGAGTGCAGCATTTCAAAGCCTTCTTGCCCCCAAGGGACGAAATAAACCACCACTCATGCTATTCTGTACAATATGAGGCCAAAAACATAAAACAAACCAAGAATGTGAACTTTTGATGGCAAAAATTAATTACAACTAGAAGGGTGTCATTTGTGTGCAAAGCACACTCTAGTATATCCCCGCATTCGCATTTGTGATTATTATCGGGGCCGAATCAAAAATCCAAAACCTTTATGCACATCTACAAACGCTATTGATTAACATGAACACACTTTTAGTGTTTTGAATTGAAACCCCTAGGAGTTTTTCTCCGGAAACCATTCCTCTAATGACAAAAATGGTGTCCCTTGCACCCCTCAGGGCCAAATCAAAAATCCAAAACCTTTATGCACATCTACAGACCCTATTGATTAACATGAACACACTTTTAATGTTTCGAATTGAAACACCTAGGAGTTTTTCACTGGAAACCATTCCTCTAACGACAAAAGTAGAAAAAACTTTTATGCACATCTACAGACCCTATGAATGAACATGAACACACTTTCAATGTTTCGAATTGAACCCCCTAGCAGTTTTTCTCCAGAAACCATTCTTCTAACGACAAAAATGGTGCCCCTTGCACCCCTCGAAGCCGAATCAAAAATCCAAAACCTTTATGCACATGTACAGACCCAACTGATTAACATGAACACGCTTCCAGTGTTTCGAATTGAAACAATGGGAGTTTTTTTTTCGGAAACCATTCCTCTAACGACAAAAATGGTGTCCCTTGCGCCCTCCGAAGATGAATCAAAAATACAAAACCTTTATGCACATCTGCAGGCCCTAATGATTATATTTATTTATTTATTGGTGTTTAAGGTCACATACTTATGCACAATGGCTAATCGTGACCATGACAGTTTTACGGGTGGAAGAAGCCAGAGTACCCGGAGAGAACCACCGAGCAACAACGAGCAGCTGTCAGCTCTCCAACATCGTAACTCTGAACTCTGCACCGCAGCACAGACAGGGTTAGATTGGTTGAAGACATGTGCACCATCGACGTGCAGTACGCCTCAGTACACAGCGTCATCGTGCCCCCATGTAGGCAATCGGGGTGAAGTGTCTTGCCCAAGGACACAACATGGTTGCCGCAGGTGGGATTCGAACCAAGGCCCTAATGATTAACATGAACACACTTTCAGTGTTTTGAATTGAAACCCCTAGGAGTTTTTCTCTGGAAACCATTCCTCTAACAACAAAAATGGTGCCCCTTGCACCCCTTGGGGCCGAATAAAAAATCCAAAACCTTTATGCACATCTACAGACCCTATTAATGAAGATGAACACACTTTCAATGTTTCGAACTGAAACCCCTAGGAGTTTTTCGCCGGAAACCATTCCTCTAACAACAAAAATGGTGCCCCCTGTGCTATTCGAAGCCGAATAAAAATTCCAAAGCCTTTATGCACATCTACAGACCCTATTAATGAAGATGAACGAACTTTCAGTGTTTCGAATTGAAACCCCTAGGAGTTTTTTGCCGGAAACCACTCCTCTAACAACAAAAATGGAGCCCCTTGCACCCCTCGAAGCCGAATCAAAAATCCAAAACCTTTATGTACATTTACAGACCCTATTAATTAACATGAACACACTTTCAGTGTTTCAGATTGAAACCCCTAGGAGTTTTCCTCTGGAAATCATTCCTCTAACGACAAAAATGGTGCCCCTTGCGCCCCTCGGGGCTGAATCAAAAATCCAAAACCTTTATGCACATCTACAGACCCTATTGATTAACATGAACACACGTTTAGTGTTTCGAATTGAAACCCCTAGGAGTTTTTCTCCGGAAACCATTCCTCTAAGGACAAAAATGGTGCCCCTTGCGCCCCTCGGGGCCGAATCAAAAATCCCAAACCTTTATGCACATCTACAGACCCTATGAATGAACATGAACACACTTTCAATGTTTTGAATTGAAACCCCTAGGAGTTTTTCGCCGGAAACCATTCCTCTAACGACAAAAGTGGTGCCCCTTGCGCCCCTTGGGGCCGAATCATAAATCCAAAACCTTTATGCACATCTACAGACCCTATTGATTAACGTGAACACACTTTTAGTGCTTCGAATTGAAACCCCTAGGAGTTTTTCTCCGGAAACCATTCCTCTAACGACAAAAAGGGTGCCCCTTGCGCCCCTCGGGGCCGAATCAAAAATCCAAAACCTTTATGCACATCTACAGACCCTATTAATGAAGATGAACACACTTTCAATGTTTCGAACTGAAACCCCTAGGAGTTTTTCGCCGGAAACCATTCCTCTAACAACAAAAATGGTGCCCCCTGTGCTATTCGAAGCCGAATAAAAATTCCAAAGCCTTTATGCACATCTACAGACCCTATTAATGAAGATGAACGAACTTTCAGTGTTTCGAATTGAAACCCCTAGGAGTTTTTTGCCGGAAACCACTCCTCTAACGACAAAAGTGGTGCCCCTTGCGCCCCTTGGGGCCGAATCATAAATCCAAAACCTTTATGCACATCTACAGACCCTATTGATTAACATGAACACACTTTCAGTGTTTTGAATTGAAACCCCTAGGAGTTTTTCTCTGGAAACCATTCCTCTAACAACAAAAATGGTGCCCCTTGCACCCCTTGGGGCCGAATAAAAAATCCAAAACCTTTATGCACATCTACAGACCCTATTAATGAAGATGAACACACTTTCAATGTTTTGAACTGAAACCCCTAGGAGTTTTTCGCCGGAAACCATTCCTCTAACAACAAAAATGGTGCCCCCTGTGCTATTCGAAGCCGAATAAAAATTCCAAAGCCTTTATGCACATCTACAGACCCTATTAATGAAGATGAACGAACTTTCAGTGTTTCGAATTGAAACCCCTAGGAGTTTTTTGCCGGAAACCACTCCTCTAACAACAAAAATGGAGCCCCTTGCACCCCTCGAAGCCGAATCAAAAATCCAAAACCTTTATGTACATTTACAGACCCTATTAATTAACATGAACACACTTTCAGTGTTTCAGATTGAAACCCCTAGGAGTTTTCCTCTGGAAATCATTCCTCTAACGACAAAAATGGTGCCCCTTGCGCCCCTCGGGGCTGAATCAAAAATCCAAAACCTTTATGCACATCTACAGACCCTATTGATTAACATGAACACACGTTTAGTGTTTCGAATTGAAACCCCTAGGAGTTTTTCTCCGGAAACCATTCCTCTAAGGACAAAAATGGTGCCCCTTGCGCCCCTCGGGGCCGAATCAAAAATCCCAAACCTTTATGCACATCTACAGACCCTATGAATGAACATGAACACACTTTCAATGTTTTGAATTGAAACCCCTAGGAGTTTTTCGCCGGAAACCATTCCTCTAACGACAAAAGTGGTGCCCCTTGCGCCCCTTGGGGCCGAATCATAAATCCAAAACCTTTATGCACATCTACAGACCCTATTGATTAACGTGAACACACTTTTAGTGCTTCGAATTGAAACCCCTAGGAGTTTTTCTCCGGAAACTATTCCTCTAACGACAAAAAGGGTGCCCCTTGCGCCCCTCGGGGCCGAATCAAAAATCCAAAACCTTTATGCACATCTACAGACCCTACTCAGGGTTCATACAAAAATTTGCTCACAAAGTTCAAGGGTTTTTCAAGGGCTTCTTTTTCTTTTTTCAAGGGCTACATATACTATTCAGCTTGTTGTATGAGCTCTAAAAATCTAAGATTCATGTGACAGGGATCTGACTTTGGAAGTCAGGAAGTACTGGTACCCAAAGTGTGACCTGTGTTACAGTAATCTTGGTAAAACGTTCCATACTTTTTTATGTTTTTTTTAACTGAGCAACACGAGCACAACAAACAAGTACAATGCCCAGGAAATAGCTTGGTATTCAAGGGTTTTTCAAGAGATTTCTGAAAGTTCAAGGGTTTCTCAAGGGCTAATTTCAAATTCCAGGGTTTTTCAAGAAAAAAATCATTTTCAAGGGTTTTTCAAGAGCTGTATGAACCCTGCTACTAATGAACATGAACACACTTTCAGTGTTTTGAATTGAAACTCCTAGCAGTTTTTCGCCAGAAACCATTCCTCTAACGACAAAAATGGTGTCCCTTGCGCCCCTCAGGGCAGAATCAAAAATCCAAAACCTTTATGCACATCTACAAACCCTATGAATGAACATGAACACACTTTCAATGCTTCGAATTGAAACCCCTAGGAGTTTTTCACCGGAAACCATTCCTCTAACGAAAAAAGTGGTGCCCCTTACGTCCCCGAGGGCTGAAGAAAAAATCCAACACCTTTATGCACATCTACAGACCCTATTGATTAACATGAACACACTTTTAGAGTTTCGAATTGAAACCCCTAGGAGTTTTTCTCCGGAAACCATTCCTCTAATGACAAAAATGGTGCCCCTTGTGCCCCTCAGGGCCAAATCAAAAATCCAAAACCTTTATGCACATCTACAGACCCTACTAATCAACATGAACACACTTTCAGTGTTTCAAATTGAAACTCCTAGCAGTTTTTCGCCAGAAACCATTCCTCTAACAACAAAAATAGTGCCCCTTGTGCCCCTCGGGGCCGAATCAAAAATCCAAAACCTTTATGCACATCTACAAACCCTATGAATGAACATGAACACACTTTCAATGTTTCGAATTGAAACCCCTAGGAGTTTTTCGCCGGAAACCATTCCTCTAACGACAAAAGAGGTGCTCCTTACGCCCCCGAGGGCCGAATCAAAAATCCAAAACCTTTATGCACATCTACAGACCCTATGAATGAACATGAACACCATTTCAATGTTTTGAATTGAAACCCCTAGGAGTTTTTGCCGGAAACCATTCCTGAACGTACGGACGGACGGTCGGATGGAGACAACCAATATATCCCCGCAATTTTTCAAATGCGGGGATAAAAATAAAAAATAAAATAAAATGTAAAATAGAAAACGGTTCACCTGCATGCAATTTTACAAGAAAATGGCCAGAGAAACAGAAGATTTACTTTGCATGGCCTTATAAAGGTATAAATCAAGGTGTCAGTTTCAGCCACACTATTTATTTTTCACCACATTCACCTGCAGCTCTCATAATTGCATTACTATTAACAAGAAAACATTTTGTGCAAACACAAGTGCACGAGAAATGCTCATGAAACGCTCTTATTTTGAGCATTTTCCATGCAATCTCTTCGTATTAGAACATAAAGTAGAAAGATTCTGTGAACAAACTTGAATCTTTCTCACAAAAAGAGATGAATACCACATCTCAAAGCATTGTGACTGGTGGTTAACAAGAAATTATTTTAAAATCATTTAAAGTTTCCTGGACAGGGTTTTAACCCTTTACCCAACGTAATGGCCAAAAACCGGCCAGCACTATTCACAAAATTCACCATTCAATTTTTATTACTTTTTCATTTTTTTGTCACAAAAGCATAGCTTATGACCCCTCATTGGAAGGATCGATGAGCTCGTTCCAACGAGGGATCATAAGCTATGTTTTTGATGCAAAAAATAAAAAAAATTAGTGCTTAAAGAATTTTATTTGCAAGTGTTGTCTGCTTTTCATGTTAGGTAGAGAGTTAAATTATGAGGGTTAATATCATCAATCATGCCAAAACATTCCCCCCCCCCCCCCCCCCCCCCCCCCCCCCCCCCAAAAAAAAAAAAAAAAAGAAAGAAAAAGAAATGAAAGATCAGCTTTTTGGATGAATCGACCTGGTACAACATTTAACTCTGGACAAAATACCCATGCTGACATGGCTTTGAAAGAAAATGCACCAGAACCATCTCCAAGATCAGAAGAAAAAATTGGAAAACTACCTCCAAAACATTCACACAGAAAAAAGCAGAATGCTTAAGTGGTGGCTACAGACATCATGAATTGGGGCGAAATATTTATGCAGACATTTCATTTATTTATTTATTAAGGTTTCACAGCACTTTAACAGCCAAGGTCAAACAATGTCGGTGACATTTTTATGGGTGGAGGAAGCCGGAGTACCTGGGGAGAACCACCAACTGGTGAGCAGCTGCCAGCTCCCCAACATCATAACTCTGCACTGCAGTACAGGCAGGGTTAGATTGGTTGAAGACATGTGCAACATCAACATGCAGTACGCCTTAGTACAAAGCATCATCGTGCCCCCTCATCGTGTGGACAATTGGGGTTAAGTGCCCTGCCTAAGTCCGAATCATCGCTCAGACGGTCACCCATCCAAGGACTAACCGGGCTCGAAGTTGTGATCTGATGTGAACCAGTTACCGCAATGCCATCACACGCCCAGACATCTCATTTAATATAATCAAGGGTGGAAGTATCATCACCGCCTAGATTTGCATCAAATGCCCGGTTAGCTTTTGAAACTGTACATAACTCCTGTTTTCATCCAACCAATAAAATCAAGAAAGTGGTCGTCACCTATATATATGCATAAAAATAGTCTGACCAGAACTATACTTGCAGGTGCAAGGGTTCCAAAGGTGATGATCATGCATACCCAGTTTCAAAAGAATTAATCTATATACCTCAGAGGAAAAAAATAATCCACCTGCAACTATAATCGCAGGTGGATCTCTCCTTCTGGTCCCTTCTTGCTGAACCCATGCCAAATGACATGGTGGTGAACATGTGTGCCAAGTTTCTAAACAATTGGATCATAATCCTCAGAGAAAATCTCCAGACAAAATTCAGACTGACGAGGCCAATTATTCCAAGTCAAAAAAGGATATAACTCTGGCAAACATATTCCAACTGGAACTATAATCGCACATGCACAGGTTCACATGGTGGTAAACAGCATTTCAAAAAGGGGCATAGCTCTGGCAAAAATAATCTTACCAGAATTATAATCGCACATGCACAGGTTCCAATGGTGGTGAACATGCATACCAACTGTCGAAGGGAATGGCCATTGAACAGCCAAGAAAATCTACAGACAAAAAAAAACAGACGGATGACAGACAATACACGATACAACAATATATTGTTTTTATCTGTACTTCCGAATCCTGCATATTTTATGAGTACCATGACTTCGTAAAAGGAACCAACTAAAGTTGCACAGTGTTGTTCAAAAACAGTTATTTCAATGGGATTTCTGTATGGAATGTTATGCAAACAAGGTTGTAAAATACTGAAGTATGCCATCAATTCAGAAATGTTTATGCCACCTTATGTTTGCACAATAGAGAAACAGTTTTTGTAAAAGGAATATAGTAAAAATGAAAATGAGAAGTTGTAACAAATCCACCGATTAGTCGATCCAGTATATATAAGGATCCATTTTTGTGGTTTTTCTAGTCAACTGAGTTAACCTAAGAATTCAGTACCGCATGATCTGGGTCAATTATTATCTCAATATACACATGCTAAATAATCAGCACCGATTTTATACTCTGTATATTCTACAGGGGCCTGAGAATGTTCACAAGGAATATGCTCACTTGAGGAAGTCCAACATATACTTCAATGAAATTAAATCCAACCTCGAGGCGCATAACTGAGAAAAGACCCACACCTAAAGGGGGGGCAGGGGGGGGGGGAGTGATTACAGTCCACCAGTGACAATTTAATCCATTCATGGAGAAGCTGACGAAATATATTCATAGAGGCAAGTTATTATTCTTTTCAGATGTTGTGTTTCTCACTCTACGAATGTCAATGATTTTAGTTCTACAACAGATGCATATCTGGTGATGCCTTTGATGTACGTCGAGTTCACACATTTTTCAAACTCCACATACCATATCTATTTTTTAGTATACTCTGCTGTTGCCTGACAATATTCACATTCGAATGTGAAGTAAAGTCCACTTTTCACACCTTCATCAAACAAAATCCATCCAGAGAGAGCAAAACGAACACCAGTGAGAAACAAACTGTGTCCACACACATAATAGCACATAGTATGTTCGCAGAACTGATGTCCAACATTCAGTCAGGTAATTATAGCCACCTGCATCAATGGATGATTCTTTTCAGTATGCTGAAATTCTTCCTGAAAGCCCAGTAAATACAGGTCTCAGTTTTGAGCCGAATGCCTGGTGAATCCCAAACAATTGATAACAATAATCAGGAAATATATTACTTGATGAGGCATATTATTTTTCTCTCTCCTCTTTCAGCTTTGACAGATTCTTTTATGAGCATAATTCCATCCTGTAAGCCCAATGCATACAGGTGTCCATTTCCTGTTGCTCAGCCTGGGGCTCCCATAACCCCTTCAAACTGTTATGCATACATCTTTCAATAAAAGGAAAACACTGGCAGTTAACGAGCAAAGAAAATAAATACCAAACTGGGATGGGGATCAGGAATAATTTTATCCTGTAGGGCTGAAGGATAAAATAATTACTGAACTTTTCTACAAATACAACAAAGCAGCATCCATTTACCTGATGACATTTGTACATAATCTTATACCATCCATCAAATCAGCATTGAGAGTGAGAATAGTAATTTAATCCATTGATTTATAGTTCAGCATTGGCAGTTTAAGCCATCCTAGCAATAAGGAAATATATTCTTAGATCAGGCAGGTTATTGTTCTTCTCAGATGCTGTCCATTCTGACTGCTCCTATGGAAACCATATCAAGTTTTCTAATAGAAGCTACCCTGCCAATGATACAAGAGGCCCTTGGCATATGTGGTTTTCATTCATATTTCAAGCTTTCCACATATCATATCTTTGACTTCCATTTTGTATACTCTTTTATAGTCTCACAACATTCACATTGAAGGTGTATGGATATGACGTACAACTTTCACACCCTCAGGAAATAAAATCCAACAGTGAGTATGAATAACACCCTTGTGAAACAAAATCTGACCAGACAAATAACAGCTGGTTTCCAGAATCGATGTCCAACATCTGGTCAGGTAATTATAGCCAGCTGCATCATTGGATGATTCTTTTCAACATGCTGAAATTCTTCCTGGAAGAGCAGCAAATACAGGTCTCAGTTTTGAGCTGATTGGCTGGAGACGTCCTAAGCCATTGATAACAATGATCAGGAAATATATCGCTTGATGATGCATATTGCTATTTTTCTCTCGCCTTCTAGTCCCTTCTTGCTAACCCATGGCAACCATTTGAGTTCTCCAAGGAAAATATTCCTAATGTCTGTCAGTCTGGTTCTAGTTTCCACTGAGGTCTTGATATTTCCAGTAAGCCTTTCATCTACTACTTTGAATAAAATATAGGCTTCCATAATTTTCTCACCAGCAGAATGCCTGGTGACCACCTAAGCCATTTATAACAATAATCAGGAAATATATTCCTTGATGAGGCATATTGTTATTTTTCTCTCTCCTGGTGGATCCTTCTTGCTAAACCCATGGCAACCAGTTGAGTTCTTCAAGGAAAAAATGCGTAATGTCTGTCAGTGTGGTTATAGTTTCCACTGAGGACTTGATATTTCCAGTAAGCCTATCATCTTCTGCATTGAATACAAGCGAGGATTCCATAATTTTCTCACCAGCTGAATGCCTGCGGACGTCCTTAGCCATTTATAACAATAATCTGGAAATATATTCCTTGATGAGGCATATTATTTTTCTATCTCCATCTGGACCCTTCTTGCTAAACCCTGGCAACCATTTCTGTTCTACAAGTTAAAAATGTATAATGCCTGCCAGTCGGGTTATAATTTCCACTGAGGTCTTGATATTTCCAGTAAGTCTTTCATCTTCTGTTTTGAATACAATATAGGCTTCCATAACTTTATATCAGGAATGTTTGTGGCCTCATTATTAGCAACTCAGCATAAATTCCATGTTGATGCAAATCCAGCATCTCTAAAATGCATTATGGCCTCTTTCAGCCTTCACAGATTCTTTCATGAGCATAATTCCACCCTGTAAGCTCAATGCATACAGGTGTCCACTTCCTGTTGCTCAACCTGGGGCTCCCTTAACCCCTTCAAATTGTTATGCATAAATATTTGAATAAAAGGAAAACTCTGGCAGTTGACGTGCAAAGAAAATAAATACCAAATTAGCTTGGGGATCAGTAATAATGTTATCCTGTAGGGCTGAAGGATTAAATAATTACTGAACCATTCTACAAATACAACAAAGCGGCATCCATCACTTACCTGATGACACTTGTACATAATCTTATACCATCCATCAAATCAGCATTGAGAGTGAGAATAGTAATTTAATCCATTGATTTATAGTTCAGCATTGGCAGTTTAATCCATCCTAGCAATAAGGAAATATATTCCGAGATCAGGCAGGTTATTGTTCTTCTCAGATGTTGTCCATTCTGACTGCTCTCATGACAACCATATTAAGTTTTCTAATGGAAGCAACCCTGCCAATGATAAGAGGCCCTTGGCAGATGTGGTTTTCATTCATATTTCAAACTTTCCACATATCATATTTCCGACTTCCATTGTGTATACTCTTTTGTTTTCTCACAATATTCAAATTGAATGTGTATGGATGAGACGTACAACTTTCACACCCTCATGAAACACAATCCACTAACAGAAAGTATGAAGAACACCTTTGTGAAAGAATATCTGCACAGACAAATAACAGTATATTTGCAGAAGTGATGTCCAACATCCGGTCACGTAATTATAGCCAGCCGCATCATTGGATGATTCATCTCAGTATGCTGAAATTCTTCCTGGAATAGCAGAAAATACAGGTCTCAGTTTCGAGATGAATTCCTGGTGACGTCCAAAGCCACTGATGACAATAATCAGGAAATTTTTCTCTCCCCTTCTGTCCCTTCTTGCAAAACCCATGGCTACCATTTCTGTTCGTCAATTTGAAAATACGTAATGTCTGTCAGTCAGGTTATAGTTTCCGTGAGGTCTTTATATTTCCAGTAAGCCTTTCATCTTCTGCTTTGAATACAATATAGGCTTCCATAATTTTCTCACCAGCTGTATGCCTGGTGACCACCTAAGCCATTTACAACAATCAGGAACTGTATTTCTTCATGAGGCATATTGTTATTTTTCTCTCTCCTGGTGGACCCTTCTTGCTAAACCCATGGCAACCATTTGAGTTCTTCAAGGAAACAATGCATAATGTCTGTCAGTGTGGTTATAATTTCCACTGAGGTCTTGATATTTTCGGTAAGCCTTTCATCTTCCGCTTTGAATACAATATAGGATTCCATAATTTTCCCACCAGCTAAATGCCTGGTGACATCCTAGACCATTGATAACAATAATCAGGCAATATATTCCCTGATGAGACATGTTGTTATTCTTCTCTCTCCATCTGGTCCCTTCTTGCTAAACCCATGGCAACCATTTCAGTTCTCCAAGTTAAAAATGCGTAATGTCTGTCAGTCGGGTTATAGTTTCCACTGAGGTCTTGATATTTCCAGTAAGCCTTTCATCTTCTACTTTGAATACAATATAGGCTTCCATAATTTTCTCACCAGCGTAAAGTCTGGTGACCACCTAAGCCATTTATAACAATAATCAGGAAATATATTCCTTGATGAGGCATATTGTTATTTTTCTCTCTCTCTCGGTGGACCCTTCTTGTTAAACCCATGGCAACCATTTGAGTTCTTCAAGGAAAAAATGCATAGGGTCTGTCAGTGTGGTTTTATAGTTTCCACTGAGCTCTTGATATTTCCAGTAAGCCTTTCATCTTCTGCATTGAATACAAGTGACGCTTCCATAATTTTCTCACCAGCTGAATGCCTGCAGACGTCCTAATCCATTCATAACAATAATCAGGAAATATATTCCTTGATGAGGCAAATTATTTTTCTCTCTCCATCTGAACCCTTCTTGCTAAACCCTGGCAACCATTTCTGTTCTCCAAGTTAAAAAATGCATAATGTCTGTCAGTCGGGTTATAGTTTCCACTAAGGTCTTGATATTTCAAGCAAGCCTTTCATCTTTTGCTTTGAATACAATACAGGCTTCCATAACTTTATATGAAGAATGTTTGTGGCCTCATTATTAGCAACTCAGCATAAATTCATGTTGACTCAAATCCAGCATCTGTAAAGTGCATTATGGCCTCTTTCAGCCTTGACAGATTCTTTCATGAGCATAATTCCACCCTGTAAGCTCAATGCATACAGGTGTCCACTTCCTGTTGCTCAGCCTGGGGCCCCCTTAATCCCTTCAAACTGTTATGCATAAATATTTCAATAAAAGGAACACTCTGGCAGTTGACGAGCAAAGAAAATAAATACCAAACTGGGATGGGGATCAGTAATAATTTTATCCTGTAGGGCTGAAGGATTAAATAATCACTGAAGTTTCTACAAATACAACAAAGCGGCACCCATTTACCTGATGACACTTGTACATAATCTTATACCATCCATCAAATCAGCATTGAGAGAGAGAATATTAATTTAATCCACTGATTTATAGTTCAGCATTGGCAGTTTAAGCCATCCTAGCAGTAAGGAAATATATTCCTAGATCAGGAAGGTTATTGTTCTTCTCAGATGTTGTCCATTCTGACTGCTCTCATGTCAACCATATTAGGTTTTCTAACAGAAGCAACCCTGCCAATGATAAAAGAGGCCCTTGGCATATGTGGTTTTCATTCATATTTCAAACTTCCCACATATCATATCTTCGACTTCCATGTTGTATACTCTTTTGTTGTCTCACAACATTCACATTGAAGGTGTATGGATGAGACGTACAACTTTCACACAACCATGAAACAAAATCCACCAACAGAGAGTATGAAGAACACCCTTGTGAAACAAAATCTGCCCAGACAAATAACAGCATGTTTGCAGAATTGACGTCAACATCCGGTCAGGTAATTATAGCCAGCTGCAACATTGGATGATTCTTTTCAGCATGCTGTAAGTCTTCCTGGAAGAGCAGAAAATACAGGTCTCAGTTTTGAGCTGAAAGCCTGGAGACGTCTTAAGGCATTGATAACAATGAACAAGAAATATATCCCTTGATGAGACATATTGTTATTTTTCTCTCTCCTTCTAGCCCAGTCTTGCTAAAATCATGGCAACCATTTCAGTTCTCCAAGGAAAGAATGTGTAATGTCTGTCAGTGTGGTTATAGTTTCCATTGAGGTCTGGATATTTTCAGTAAGCCTTTCATTTTCCGCTTTGAATACAATATATATATAGGCTTCCATAATTTTCCCACCAGCCAAATGACTGGTGACGTCCTAGACCATTGATAACAATAATCAGGAAATATATTCCTTGATGAGACATGTTGTTATTTTTCTCTCTCCATCTGGTCCCTTATTGCTAAACCCATGGCAACCATTTCAGTTCTCTAAGTTAAAAATGTGTAATGTCTGTCAGTCGGGTTATAGTTTCCACTGAGGTATTGATATGATATTTCCAGTAAGCCTTTCATCTTCTGCTTTGAATACAATATAGGCTTCCATAATCTTCACACCAGCTAAATGCCTGGTGACATCCAAAGCCACTGATAACAATAATCAGGAAATATATTCCTTGATGAGACATATTGTTATTTTTCTCTGTCCTTCTGTCCCTTCTTGCTAAACCCATGGCAACCATTTCAGTTTTCCAAGGAAAGAATGTGTAATGTCTGTCAGTGTGGTTATAATTTCCACTGAGATCTTAGTATTTCCAGTAAGCCTTTCATCTTCTGCATTGAATATAAGCAAGGCTTCCATAATTTTCTCACCAGCTGAATGCCTGCTGACGTCCTAAGCCATTTAAAACAATCAGGAAGTATATTCCTTCATGAGGCGTATTATTTTTATCTCTCCATCTGGAACCTTCTTGCTAAACCCTGGCAACCATTTCAGTTCTCCAAGTTAAAAATGCATAATGTCTGTCAGTCGGGTTATAGTTTCCACTGAGGTCTTGATATTCCCAGTATGCCTTTCATCTTTTGCTTTGAATACAATATAGGCTTTCATAATTTTATATAAAGAATGTATGTGGCCTCATTATTAGCAACTCAGCATAAATTCATGCTGACACAAATTCAGCATCTGTAAAAAGCATTATGGCCTCTTCCAACCTTGACAGATTCTTACATGAGCATAATTCCAAACAGTAAGCCCAGTGCATATAGGTGTCCATTTCCTGTTGCTCAGCCTGGGGCTCCCTTAACCCCTTCAAACTGCTATGCATAAATATTTCAATAAAAGGAAAACAATGGCACTTGACAAGCAAAGAAAATAAATACCAAACTGGGATGGGGATCAGTAATAATTATATCCTGTAGGGCTGAAGGATTAAATAATTACTGATCCATTCTACAACTACAATAACGCGGCATCCATCATTTACCTGATGACACTAGTACATAACCTTATACCATCCATCAAATCAGCATTCAGAGTGAGAATAGTAATTTAATCCATTGATTTATAGTTCAGCATTTGAAGTTTAATCCATCCTAGCAATAAGGAAATATATTCCTAGATCAGGCCGGTTATCATTCTTCTCAAATGTTGTCCATTCTGACTGCTCTCATGGCAACCATATTAAGTTTTCTAATAGAAGCAACCCTGCCAATGATAAAAGAGGCCCTTGGCATATGTGGTTTTCATTCATATTTCAAACTTTCCACATATCATATTTTTGACTTCCATTTTGTATACTCTTTTCTTGTTTCACAATATTCACACTGAATGTGTATGGATGAGACTTACAACTGTCGCACCCTCATGAAACAAAATCCACCAGCATATAGTATGAAGAACACGCTTGTGAAACAAAATCTGCCCACACAAATAACAGTATATTTGCAGAACTGATGTCCAACATCCGGTCAGGTAATTATAGCCACTTGCATCATTGGATGACTCTTTTCAGTATGCTGAAATTCTTCCTGGAGGAGCTGTAAATACATGTCTCAGTTTTGAGCTGAATGCCTGGTGACGTCCAAAGCCACTGATGACAATAATTAGGAAATATATTCCTTGATGAGGCATATTATTTTGCTCTCTTCTTCTGTCCCTACTTGCTAAACCCATGGCAACCATTTCTGTTCTTCAGGTTGAAAATACGTAATGTCTGTCAGTCGGGTCATAGTTTCCATTGAGGTCTTCATATTTCCAGTAAGCCTTTCATCTTCTGCTTTGAATGCAATATAGGCTTCCATAATTTTCTCACCAGCTGTATGCCTGGTGTCCACCTAAGCCATTTAACACAATCAGGAAATGTATTCCTTGATGAGGTATATAGTTATTTTTCTCTCTCCTGGTGGACCCTTCTTGCTAAACCCATGACAACCCGTTGAGTTCTTCAAGGAAAGAATGCGTAATGTCTGTCAGTGTGGTTATAGTTTCCACTGAGGTCTTGATATTTTCGGTAAGCCTTTCATCTTCCGCTTTGAATACAATATAGGCTTCCATAATTTTCCCACCAGCTAAATGCCTGGTGACATCCTAGACCATTGATAACAATTATCAGGAAATATATTCCCTGATGAGACATGTTGTTATTCTTCTCTCTCCATCTGGTCCCTTCTTGCTAAACCCATGGCAACCATTTCAGTTCTCCAAGTTAAAAATGCGTAATGTCTGTCAGTCGGGTTATAGTTTCCACAGAGGTCTTGATATTTCCAGTAAGCCTTTCATCTTCTACTTTGAATACAATATAGGCTTCCATAATTTTCTCACCAGCGGAATGCCTGGTCCACTGAGGTCTTGATATTTCCAGTAAGCCTTTCATCTTCTGCACTGAATACAAGCGATGCTTCCATAATTTTTTCACCAGCTGAATGCCTGCAGACGTCCTAATCCATTCATAACAATAATCAGGAAATATATTCCTTGATGAGGCAAATTATTTTTCTCTCTCCATCTGAACCCTTCTTGCTAAACCCTGGCAACCATTTCTGTTCTCCAAGTTAAAAAATGAATAATGTCTGTCAGTCGGGTTATAGTTTCCACTAAGGTCTTGATATTTCAAGCAAGCCTTTCATCTTTTGCTTTGAATACAATACAGGCTTCCATAACTTTATATGAAGAATGTTTGTGGCCTCATTATTAGCAACTCAGCATAAATTCATGTTGACTCAAATCCAGCAGCTGTAAAGTGCATTATGGCATCTTTCAGCCTTGACACATTCTTTCATGAGCATAATTCAACCCTGTAAGCTCAATGCATACAGGTGTCCACTTCCTGTTGCTCAGCCTGGGCCCCCTTAATCCCTTCAAACTGTTATGCATAAATATTTCAATAAAAGGAAAACTCTGGCAGTTGACGAGCACAGAAAATAAATACCAAACTGGGATGGGGATCAGTAATAATTTTAACCTGTAAGGCTGAAGGATTAAATAATTACTGAACCATTCTACATATACAACAAAGCATCCATCATTTACATAATAAACATATAATCTTATACCATCCATCAAATCAGCATTGGGAATGAAAACAGTAATTTAATCCATTGATTTTATAGTTTAGCACTGGCAGTTTAATCTATCCTAACAATAAGGAAATATATTCCTAGATCAGGCAGGTTATTGTTCTTCTCAGATGTTGTCCATTCTGACTGCTCTCATGGCAACCATATTAAGTTTTCTAATAGAAGCAACCCTGCCAATGGTAAGAGGCTCTTGGCATATGTGGTTTTCATTCATATTTCAAACTTTTCACATATCATATTCTGCATTGAATACAAGCGAGGATTCCATAATTTTCTCACCAGCTGAATGCCTGCGGACGTCCTTAGCCATTTATAACAATAATCTGGAAATATATTCCTTGATGAGGCATATTATTTTTCTATCTCCATCTGGACCCTTCTTGCTAAACCCTGGCAACCATTTCTGTTCTACAAGTTAAAAATGTATAATGCCTGCCAGTCGGGTTATAATTTCCACTGAGGTCTTGATATTTCCAGTAAGTCTTTCATCTTCTGCTTTGAATACAATATAGGCTTCCATAACTTTATATCAGGAATGTTTGTGGCCTCATTATTAGCAACTCAGCATAAATTCCATGTTGATGCAAATCCAGCATCTCTAAAATGCATTATGGCCTCTTTCAGCCTTCACAGATTCTTTCATGAGCATAATTCCACCCTGTAAGCTCAATGCATACAGGTGTCCACTTCCTGTTGCTCAACCTGGGGCTCCCTTAACCCCTTCAAATTGTTATGCATAAATATTTGAATAAAAGGAAAACTCTGGCAGTTGACGTGCAAAGAAAATAAATACCAAATTAGCTTGGGGATCAGTAATAATGTTATCCTGTAGGGCTGAAGGATTAAATAATTACTGAACCATTCTACAAATACAACAAAGCGGCATCCATCACTTACCTGATGACACTTGTACATAATCTTATACCATCCATCAAATCAGCATTGAGAGTGAGAATAGTAATTTAATCCATTGATTTATAGTTCAGCATTGGCAGTTTAATCCATCCTAGCAATAAGGAAATATATTCCGAGATCAGGCAGGTTATTGTTCTTCTCAGATGTTGTCCATTCTGACTGCTCTCATGACAACCATATTAAGTTTTCTAATGGAAGCAACCCTGCCAATGATAAGAGGCCCTTGGCAGATGTGGTTTTCATTCATATTTCAAACTTTCCACATATCATATTTCCGACTTCCATTGTGTATACTCTTTTGTTTTCTCACAATATTCAAATTGAATGTGTATGGATGAGACGTACAACTTTCACACCCTCATGAAACACAATCCACTAACAGAAAGTATGAAGAACACCTTTGTGAAAGAATATCTGCACAGACAAATAACAGTATATTTGCAGAAGTGATGTCCAACATCCGGTCACGTAATTATAGCCAGCCGCATCATTGGATGATTCATCTCAGTATGCTGAAATTCTTCCTGGAATAGCAGAAAATACAGGTCTCAGTTTCGAGATGAATTCCTGATGACGTCCAAAGCCACTGATGACAATAATCAGGAAATTTTTCTCTCCCCTTCTGTCCCTTCTTGCAAAACCCATGGCTACCATTTCTGTTCGTCAATTTGAAAATACGTAATGTCTGTCAGTCAGGTTATAGTTTCCGTGAGGTCTTTATATTTCCAGTAAGCCTTTCATCTTCTGCTTTGAATACAATATAGGCTTCCATAATTTTCTCACCAGCTGTATGCCTGGTGACCACCTAAGCCATTTACAACAATCAGGAACTGTATTTCTTCATGAGGCATATTGTTATTTTTCTCTCTCCTGGTGGACCCTTCTTGCTAAACCCATGGCAACCATTTGAGTTCTTCAAGGAAACAATGCATAATGTCTGTCAGTGTGGTTATAATTTCCACTGAGGTCTTGATATTTTCGGTAAGCCTTTCATCTTCCGCTTTGAATACAATATAGGATTCCATAATTTTCCCACCAGCTAAATGCCTGGTGACATCCTAGACCATTGATAACAATAATCAGGCAATATATTCCCTGATGAGACATGTTGTTATTCTTCTCTCTCCATCTGGTCCCTTCTTGCTAAACCCATGGCAACCATTTCAGTTCTCCAAGTTAAAAATGTGTAATGTCTGTCAGTCGGGTTATAGTTTCCACTGAGGTCTTGATATTTCCAGTAAGCCTTTCATCTTCTACTTTGAATACAATATAGGCTTCCATAATTTTCTCACCAGCGTAAAGTCTGGTGACCACCTAAGCCATTTATAACAATAATCAGGAAATATATTCCTTGATGAGGCATATTGTTATTTTTCTCTCTCTCTCGGTGGACCCTTCTTGTTAAACCCATGGCAACCATTTGAGTTCTTCAAGGAAAAAATGCATAGGGTCTGTCAGTGTGGTTTTATAGTTTCCACTGAGCTCTTGATATTTCCAGTAAGCCTTTCATCTTCTGCATTGAATACAAGTGACGCTTCCATAATTTTCTCACCAGCTGAATGCCTGCAGACGTCCTAATCCATTCATAACAATAATCAGGAAATATATTCCTTGATGAGGCAAATTATTTTTCTCTCTCCATCTGAACCCTTCTTGCTAAACCCTGGCAACCATTTCTGTTCTCCAAGTTAAAAAATGCATAATGTCTGTCAGTCGGGTTATAGTTTCCACTAAGGTCTTGATATTTCAAGCAAGCCTTTCATCTTTTGCTTTGAATACAATACAGGCTTCCATAACTTTATATGAAGAATGTTTGTGGCCTCATTATTAGCAACTCAGCATAAATTCATGTTGACTCAAATCCAGCATCTGTAAAGTGCATTATGGCCTCTTTCAGCCTTGACAGATTCTTTCATGAGCATAATTCCACCCTGTAAGCTCAATGCATACAGGTGTCCACTTCCTGTTGCTCAGCCTGGGGCCCCCTTAATCCCTTCAAACTGTTATGCATAAATATTTCAATAAAAGGAAAACTCTGGCAGTTGACGAGCAAAGAAAATAAATACCAAACTGGGATGGGGATCAGTAATAATTTTATCCTGTAGGGCTGAAGGATTAAATAATCACTGAAGTTTCTACAAATACAACAAAGCGGCACCCATTTACCTGATGACACTAGTACATAATCTTATACCATCCATCAAATCAGCATTGAGAGAGAGAATATTAATTTAATCCACTGATTTATAGTTCAGCATTGGCAGTTTAAGCCATCCTAGCAGTAAGGAAATATATTCCTAGATCAGGAAGGTTATTGTTCTTCTCAGATGTTGTCCATTCTGACTGCTCTCATGTCAACCATATTAGGTTTTCTAACAGAAGCAACCCTGCCAATGATAAAAGAGGCCCTTGGCATATGTGGTTTTCATTCATATTTCAAACTTCCCACATATCATATCTTCGACTTCCATGTTGTATACTCTTTTGTTGTCTCACAACATTCACATTGAAGGTGTATGGATGAGACGTACAACTTTCACACAACCATGAAACAAAATCCACCAACAGAGAGTATGAAGAACACCCTTGTGAAACAAAATCTGCCCAGACAAATAACAGCATGTTTGCAGAATTGACGTCAACATCCGGTCAGGTAATTATAGCCAGCTGCAACATTGGATGATTCTTTTCAGCATGCTGTAAGTCTTCCTGGAAGAGCAGAAAATACAGGTCTCAGTTTTGAGCTGAAAGCCTGGAGACGTCTTAAGGCATTGATAACAATGAACAAGAAATATATCCCTTGATGAGACATATTGTTATTTTTCTCTCTCCTTCTAGCCCAGTCTTGCTAAAATCATGGCAACCATTTCAGTTCTCCAAGGAAAGAATGTGTAATGTCTGTCAGTGTGGTTATAGTTTCCATTGAGGTCTGGATATTTTCAGTAAGCCTTTCATTTTCCGCTTTGAATACAATATATATATAGGCTTCCATAATTTTCCCACCAGCCAAATGACTGGTGACGTCCTAGACCATTGATAACAATAATCAGGAAATATATTCCTTGATGAGACATGTTGTTATTTTTCTCTCTCCATCTGGTCCCTTATTGCTAAACCCATGGCAACCATTTCAGTTCTCTAAGTTAAAAATGTGTAATGTCTGTCAGTCGGGTTATAGTTTCCACTGAGGTATTGATATGATATTTCCAGTAAGCCTTTCATCTTCTGCTTTGAATACAATATAGGCTTCCATAATCTTCACACCAGCTAAATGCCTGGTGACATCCAAAGCCACTGATAACAATAATCAGGAAATATATTCCTTGATGAGACATATTGTTATTTTTCTCTGTCCTTCTGTCCCTTCTTGCTAAACCCATGGCAACCATTTCAGTTTTCCAAGGAAAGAATGTGTAATGTCTGTCAGTGTGGTTATAATTTCCACTGAGATCTTAGTATTTCCAGTAAGCCTTTCATCTTCTGCATTGAATATAAGCAAGGCTTCCATAATTTTCTCACCAGCCGAATGCCTGCTGACGTCCTAAGCCATTTAAAACAATCAGGAAGTATATTCCTTCATGAGGCGTATTATTTTTATCTCTCCATCTGGAACCTTCTTGCTAAACCCTGGCAACCATTTCAGTTCTCCAAGTTAAAAATGCATAATGTCTGTCAGTCGGGTTATAGTTTCCACTGAGGTCTTGATATTCCCAGTATGCCTTTCATCTTTTGCTTTGAATACAATATAGGCTTTCATAATTTTATATAAAGAATGTATGTGGCCTCATTATTAGCAACTCAGCATAAATTCATGCTGACACAAATTCAGCATCTGTAAAAAGCATTATGGCCTCTTCCAACCTTGACAGATTCTTACATGAGCATAATTCCAAACAGTAAGCCCAGTGCATATAGGTGTCCATTTCCTGTTGCTCAGCCTGGGGCTCCCTTAACCCCTTCAAACTGCTATGCATAAATATTTCAATAAAAGGAAAACAATGGCACTTGACAAGCAAAGAAAATAAATACCAAACTGGGATGGGGATCAGTAATAATTATATCCTGTAGGGCTGAAGGATTAAATAATTACTGATCCATTCTACAACTACAATAACGCGGCATCCATCATTTACCTGATGACACTAGTACATAACCTTATACCATCCATCAAATCAGCATTCAGAGTGAGAATAGTAATTTAATCCATTGATTTATAGTTCAGCATTTGAAGTTTAATCCATCCTAGCAATAAGGAAATATATTCCTAGATCAGGCCGGTTATCATTCTTCTCAAATGTTGTCCATTCTGACTGCTCTCATGGCAACCATATTAAGTTTTCTAATAGAAGCAACCCTGCCAATGATAAAAGAGGCCCTTGGCATATGTGGTTTTCATTCATATTTCAAACTTTCCACATATCATATTTTTGACTTCCATTTTGTATACTCTTTTCTTGTTTCACAATATTCACACTGAATGTGTATGGATGAGACTTACAACTGTCGCACCCTCATGAAACAAAATCCACCAGCATATAGTATGAAGAACACGCTTGTGAAACAAAATCTGCCCACACAAATAACAGTATATTTGCAGAACTGATGTCCAACATCCGGTCAGGTAATTATAGCCACTTGCATCATTGGATGACTCTTTTCAGTATGCTGAAATTCTTCCTGGAGGAGCTGTAAATACATGTCTCAGTTTTGAGCTGAATGCCTGGTGACGTCCAAAGCCACTGATGACAATAATTAGGAAATATATTCCTTGATGAGGCATATTATTTTGCTCTCTTCTTCTGTCCCTACTTGCTAAACCCATGGCAACCATTTCTGTTCTTCAGGTTGAAAATACGTAATGTCTGTCAGTCGGGTCATAGTTTCCATTGAGGTCTTCATATTTCCAGTAAGCCTTTCATCTTCTGCTTTGAATGCAATATAGGCTTCCATAATTTTCTCACCAGCTGTATGCCTGGTGTCCACCTAAGCCATTTAACACAATCAGGAAATGTATTCCTTGATGAGGTATATAGTTATTTTTCTCTCTCCTGGTGGACCCTTCTTGCTAAACCCATGACAACCCGTTGAGTTCTTCAAGGAAAGAATGCGTAATGTCTGTCAGTGTGGTTATAGTTTCCACTGAGGTCTTGATATTTTCGGTAAGCCTTTCATCTTCCGCTTTGAATACAATATAGGCTTCCATAATTTTCCCACCAGCTAAATGCCTGGTGACATCCTAGACCATTGATAACAATTATCAGGAAATATATTCCCTGATGAGACATGTTGTTATTCTTCTCTCTCCATCTGGTCCCTTCTTGCTAAACCCATGGCAACCATTTCAGTTCTCCAAGTTAAAAATGCGTAATGTCTGTCAGTCGGGTTATAGTTTCCACAGAGGTCTTGATATTTCCAGTAAGCCTTTCATCTTCTGCACTGAATACAAGCGATGCTTCCATAATTTTTTCACCAGCTGAATGCCTGCAGACGTCCTAATCCATTCATAACAATAATCAGGAAATATATTCCTTGATGAGGCAAATTATTTTTCTCTCTCCATCTGAACCCTTCTTGCTAAACCCTGGCAACCATTTCTGTTCTCCAAGTTAAAAAATGAATAATGTCTGTCAGTCGGGTTATAGTTTCCACTAAGGTCTTGATATTTCAAGCAAGCCTTTCATCTTTTGCTTTGAATACAATACAGGCTTCCATAACTTTATATGAAGAATGTTTGTGGCCTCATTATTAGCAACTCAGCATAAATTCATGTTGACTCAAATCCAGCAGCTGTAAAGTGCATTATGGCATCTTTCAGCCTTGACACATTCTTTCATGAGCATAATTCAACCCTGTAAGCTCAATGCATACAGGTGTCCACTTCCTGTTGCTCAGCCTGGGCCCCCTTAATCCCTTCAAACTGTTATGCATAAATATTTCAATAAAAGGAAAACTCTGGCAGTTGACGAGCACAGAAAATAAATACCAAACTGGGATGGGGATCAGTAATAATTTTAACCTGTAAGGCTGAAGGATTAAATAATTACTGAACCATTCTACATATACAACAAAGCATCCATCATTTACATAATAAACATATAATCTTATACCATCCATCAAATCAGCATTGGGAATGAAAACAGTAATTTAATCCATTGATTTTATAGTTTAGCACTGGCAGTTTAATCTATCCTAACAATAAGGAAATATATTCCTAGATCAGGCAGGTTATTGTTCTTCTCAGATGTTGTCCATTCTGACTGCTCTCATGGCAACCATATTAAGTTTTCTAATAGAAGCAACCCTGCCAATGGTAAGAGGCTCTTGGCATATGTGGTTTTCATTCATATTTCAAACTTTTCACATATCATATATTCAACTTCCATTTTGTATAGTCTTTTGTTGTCTCACAATGTTCACATTGAATGTGTATGGATGAGACGTACAACTTTCACACCCTCATGAAACAAAATCCAGCAGCAGAGAGTATGAAGAACACGCTTGTGAAACAACAGTCAGGTAATTATAGCCAGCTGCCGCATCATTGGATGATTCTTTTCAGTATGCTGAAATTCTTCCTGGAAGAGCAGCAAATACAGGTCTCAGTTTCAAGATGAATGCCTGGTGATCTCCAAAGCCACTGATGACAATAATCAGGAAATATATTCCTTGATGAGGCATATTATTTTTCTCTCTCCTTCTGTCCCTTCTTGCTAAACCAATGGCAACCATTTCTGTTCTTCAAGTTGAAAATACGTAATGTCTGTCAGTTGGGTTTTAGTTTCCACTGAGGTCTTCATATTTCCAGTAAGCTTTTCATCTTCTGCTTTGAATACAATATAGGCTTCCAAAATTTTCTCACCAGCTGCATGCCTGGTGAACACCTAAGCCATTTATAACAATCAGGAAATATATTCCTTGATGAGGCATATTGTTATCTTTCTCTCGCCTGGTGGACCCTTCTTGCTAAACCCATGGCAACCATTTGAGTTCTTCAAGGAAAGAATGCATAATGTCTGTCAGTGTGGTTATAGTTTCTACTGAGGTCTTGATATTTTCGGTACGCCTTATAGGCTTCCATAATTTTCCCACCAGCTAAATGCCTGGTGACATCCTAGAAAATTGATAACAATAATCAGGAAATATATTCCCTGATGAGACATATTGTTATTCTTCTCTCTCCATCTGGTCCCTTCTTGCTAAACCCATGGCAACCATTTGAGTTCTAAAAGTTAAAAATGCATAATGTCTTTCAATGTGGTTATAGTTTCCACTGAGGACTTGATATTTCCAGTAAACCTTTCATCTTCTGTTTTGAATACAATAAAGGCTTCCATAATTTTGTATGGAGAATGTTTGTCGCCTCTTTTTTTGCAACTCTGCATAAATTCATATTTTTTCAATTCCAGCATCTGTAAAATGCATTATGGCCTCTTTCAGCATTGACAGATTCTTTCATGAGCATAACTCCATCCTGTAAGCCCAATGCATACAGGTGTCCATTTCCTGTTGCTTAGCCTGGGGCTCCCTTAACCCCTTCAAACTGTTATGCATAAATATATCAATAAAAGGAAAACACTGGCAGTTGATGAGCAAAGAAAATAAATACCAAACTGGGATGGGGATCAGTAATAATTTTATCCTGTAGGGCTGAAGGATTAAATAATTACTGAACTTTTCTACAAATACAACAAAGTGGCATCCATTTACCTGATGACACTTGTACATAATCTTATACCATCCATCAAATCATCACTGAAAGTGAGAATAGTAATTTAATCCATTGATTTATAGTTCAGCATTGGCAGTTCAATCCATCCTAGCAATAAGGAAATATATTCCTAGATCAGGCAGGTTATTGTTCTTCTCAGATGTTGTCCATTCTGACTGCTCTCATGTCAACCATATTAGGTTTTCTAACAGAAGCAACCCTGCCAATGATAAAAGAGGCCCTTGGCATATGTGGTTTTCATTCATATTTCAAACTTTACACATATCATAACTTCAACTTCCATTTTCTGTACTCTTTCGTTGCCTCACGACATTCACATTGAAGGTGTATGGATAAGACGTACAACTTTCACACCCTCATGAAACAAAATCCACCAACGGAGAGTATGAAGAACGACCTTGTGAAACAAAATCTGCCCAGACAAATAACGGCATGTTTGCAGAACTGATGTCCAACATCCGGTCAGGTAATTATAGACAGCTGCATCATTGGATAATTCTTCTCAACATGCTGAAATTTTTCCTGGAAGAGCAGCAAATACAGGTCTCAGTTTTGCTGAATGCCTGGTGACGTCCAAAGCCACTGATGACAATAATCAGGAAATATATTCCTTGATGAGGCATATTGTTATTTTTCTGTCTTCTTCTATCCCTACTTACTAAACCCTTGGCAACCATCTCAGTTCTCCAAGGAAAGAATGCATAATGTCTATCAGTGCGGTTATAGTTTCCACTGAGGTCATGATATTTCTAGTAAGACTTTCATCATCTGCATTGAATACAAGCAAGGCTTCCATAATTTCCTCACCAGCTGAATGCCTGCTGACGTGCTAAGCCATTTATGACAATAATCAAGAAATATATTCCTTGACGAGGCATATTATTTTTCTCTCTCCATCTGGACCCTTCTTGCTAAACCTTGGCCACCATTTCTGCTCTCTAAGTTAACAAGAGGCCCCACGTGGCCTTAATCGCTCACCTGACAAAGTGACTCTAAGAAGTATTTTAGGTCACCTTCACCATGTCATGCCTCATCAACATTAACTGGTTGAGTGATAGATTTTGTTTGAAGTTCAACATTTGTTACCTAAAATTAGTTTTATTTAAAATCGTTGGTGTGTGGCCTATCTCCAATGATTTTTAATAAAGCAAATTTATCTCTGCAGACAAACTGGTTTAGCATGAAGCACAAACAAGGAATGTGAAGAGATAGCCTTGGACATCTCTCCCCAACTGTGGATATCTTCCATGTGCTACATGTATATATTTGCATGCAAGAAAACAAAAATTTTCACAAATTTTCCAAAATATTAGTTTTTTTTATCATCATTGGAACAAGCTCAAACAGCTTATTCCAATAGGGGTATGGGAAGATCAGGTATATTTTTGAGACAGAAATGTGAATATATAAATAATGGTGTTTTTTTGTGAATGATGCTGGAGAATTTTGCGTAAAGATATGGTAAATGGTTTGTTCTAGATACAGAATGATGCAAAAGTATTTAAATTTGATTAGGCAAGTTGTTCCTATAATGCATTTAAAAATTGAAGTAACTGTTTTTTTGCTGACAAACTTTTAGATGTGTGTGTCTGTGTTTGTGTGTGTGTGTGTGTGTGTGTGTGTGTGTTTGTGTGTGTGTGTGTGTGGGGGGGGGGGGGGGGGGGTAAGAGTGTTCTTGCAAACAAAATTTCTGAATAAATGGAAAATTTTATTTTTTGTGTGAAAGACATAGTGCGTGAATGTTGATTGGAACAAGCTTAGAGAGCTCATTTTAATGTGAAGTCATAAAGCTGTGTTTTACGTACGAAATTCTGGAATAACTAAAAAAATTGCTTTTTTGACTCAAAAAGCATGGTGTGCGACCTCTCATTGGAATGAGCTCAAAAAGCTCATTCCAATGGGGTATTTACAAGCGATAAGTACATGTATGTTTAAGAGACAAAAATTAAAATTTGAATAGCGATTTTTGCGAAGAATGCTGACAAGTTTTGGCAGTGATGCTGGTAAAAAGGTAAGATATGCAAAGTGGTTGTTTTTTAGAGGCGACATTTAATTAAGGGGAATTAACCCTTGATTACTGAGGTAACTTCTAAAAGTACTGAAATTTCATGAAGCAATGTGAATAACAGACAACAGTTGCCTAAAAATTTCATGAATAACTAAAATTTTTATTCCTTTGTCTCGAAAACATGGCATATGACCTTTGTTGCAATGAGCTGAATGCATGTGTTCCAATGAGGGGTCATAAAATTTGAACGGAGATTTGTGTGAATAATGCATTAGTACTGCTAGATTTGGGTAAACGGTTCACCCTGGATACCACCCCTTCTATAGTAGATCTTTTCTGCAAATTTTGTCTAAGATTCTATCAACTTTACAAATAAATACGTTCATGAATCACAATCAGATCCACCCCACAATGTTGCATACCAAATATCAAAAGATTCTGCCTGCTGGATCTGGAGAAGAAGATTTTTTAAGAAATATGCCTGAAATGCACTAAGTTAAAATTTGGGCTCCTATACGGAGCTCAAATATAAACCCAGGGGGCCGATTTGAACAAACTTGAATCAGATCCACCCCACAATGTTGCTTACCAAATATGAAAAGATTCTGAAGCTGGATCTGGAGAAGAAGATTTTTTAAGAAATTTGCCTGAAATGCACTAAGTTCGAATTCGAGCTTCTATAGTGAGCCCAAATATGAAACTAGGAAGCCGATTTGAACAAACTTGAATCAGATCCACCCCACAATGTTGCATACCAAATATCAAAAGATTCTGCCTGCTGGATCTGGAGAAGAAGATTTTTTAATAAATTTGCCCGAAATGCACTAAGTGCGAATTCGGGCTTCTATATTAAGCCCAAATATGAATCCAGGGGGGCCGATTTGAACAAACTTGAATCAGATCCACCCCGCAATGTTGCATACCAAATATCAAAAGATTCTGCCTGCTGGATCTGGAGAAGATGATTTTTTAAGAAATTTGCCCGAAATGCACTAAGTCCGAATTCGGGCTTCTATAGTGAGCCCAAATATGAATCTAGCGAGCCGATTTGAACAAACTTGAATCAGATCCACCCCGCAATGTTGCATACCAAATATCAAAAGATTCTGCCTGCTGGATCTGGAGAAGAAGATTTTTGAAGAAATTTGCCCGAAATGCACTAAGTTTGAATTCAAGCTTCTATAGTGAGCCCAAATATGAATCCAGGGGGCCGATTTGAACAAACTTGAATCAGATCCACCCCGCAATGTTGCATACCAAATATCAAAAGATTCTGCCTGCTGGATCTGGAGAAGATGATTTTTTAAGAAATTTGCCTGAAATGCACTAAGTTCGAATTCGAGCTTCTATAGTAAGCTCAAATATGAATCTAGGGAGCCGATTTAAACAAATTTGCATCAGATCCATCCCACAATGTTGCATACCAAATATCAAAAGATTCTGCCTGCTGGATCTGGAGAAGAAAATTTTTCAAGAAATTTGCCTGAAATGCACTAAGTTCGAATTCGAGCTTCTATAGTGAGCCCAAATATGAATCTAGGAAGCCGATTTGAACAAACTTGAATCAGATCCACCCCACAATGTTGCATACCAAATATCAAAAGATTCTGCCTGCTGGATCTGGAGAAGAAGATTTTTTAATAAATTTGCTTGAAATGCACTAAGTTCAAATTTGGGCTCCTATACTGAGCCCAAATATAAACCCAGGGGGCCGATTTGAACAAACTTGAATCAGATCCACCCCGCAATGTTGCTTACCAAATATGAAAAGATTCTGCCTGCTGGATCTGGAGAAGAAGATTTTTTTAAAAATTTGCATGAAATGCACTAAGTTCAAATTCGAGCTTCTATAGTGAGCCCAAATATGAATCTAGGAAGCCGATTTGAACAAACTTGAATCAGATCCACCCCACAATGTTGCATACCAAATATCAAAAGATTCTGCCTGCTGGATCTGGAGAAGAAGATTTTTTAAGAAATTTGCCTAAATGCACTAAGTTCGAAATCGGGCTCCTATACTGAGCCCAAATATGAACCCAGGGGGCCGATTTGAACAAACTTGAATCAGATCCACCCTACAATGTTGCATACCAAATATCAAAAGATTCTGCCTGCTGGATCTGGAGAAGAAGATTTTTTAAGAAATTTGCCTGAAATGCACTAAGTTCGAAATCGGGCTCCTATACTGAGCCCAAATATTAACCCAGGGGGCCGATTTGAACAATCTTGAATCAGATCCACCCCACAATGTTGCTTACCAAATATGAAAAGATTCTGCCTGCTGGATCTGGAGAAAAAGATTTTTTAAGAAATTTGCCTGAAATGCACTAAGTTCGAATTCGGGCTTCTATAGTAAGCCCAAATATGTATCCAGGGGGCCGATTTGAACAAACTTGAATCAGATCTACCCCGCAACGTTGCATACCAAATATCAAAAGATTCTGCCTGCTGGATCTGGAGAAGAAGATTTTTGAAGAAATTTGCCTGAAATGCACTAAATTCGAATTCGAGCTCCTATAGTGAGCCCAAATATGAATCTAGGGAGCCGATTTGAACAAACTTGAATCAGATCCACCCTACAATGTTGCATACCAAATATCAAAAGATTCTGCCTGCTGGATCTGGAGAAGAAGATTTTCAAAGAAATTTGCCTGAAATGCAGTAAGTTCAAATTTGGGCTCCTATACTGAGCCCAAATATAAACCCAGGGGGCCGATTTGAACAAACTTGAATCAGATCCACCCCACAATGTTGCATACCAAATATCAAAAGATTCTGCCTGCTGGATCTGGAGAAGAAGATTTTTTAAGAAATTTGCCTGAAATGCACTAAGTTCGAAATCGGGCTCCTATACTGAGCCCAAATATGAACCCAGGGGGCCGATTTGAACAAACTTGAATCAGATCCACCCTACAATGTTGCATACCAAATATCAAAAGATTCTGCCTGCTGGATCTGGAGAAGAAGATTTTTTAATGTTTTTCCCATTGCCTACAGTGTTAAAAAGTGCTGACTCAGCACTTTTTCAAAGTCCCGAAACTGTACCCTATGATAAAACCGATGGCAATTTTTTTTTACCAATCCTTTCTGTTGGTCCTAAGGAAGCTGCACACCAAATAAAAATTCTCAGTGCCGTGCAGTTTTGGAGATATGGGCGTTTTAAATTTTTTCTATTTTTAGCTCCTGCGGTTCCCACGGGGCTGCGGGAAAATTTTTTTTTGCATAAATCAAGTACTCATGACCCAATAAGCCCTCACATAAAATTTGGTTCAAATCAGCCTCTCGGTTTGGAAAATAGAAATTTTGGGCGGGGCAAAAAATTTTGCCCCTCTCATAACAATGCCAAGTATAGCTCCACAAACTTCTCTTGAACAAATCTGAGTCTACACCTCAAAAGGAAGCTGCACACCAAATATCAAGTCTCTGCTACTGCTGGTTCATGAGAAGAAGATTTACAAAGATTTTGGTGCCCCTTGGGGGCGTGGCACCACCCAGGAGGAGGGGCAACTTCATTTGAACAAATCTGAATTGGCATTAGGTAATAAACATTTAGCCAACATTTGAATAAAATTGGGCTAGTGGTTTAGGAGGAGAAGTCGATAATGTAAAGTTAACGCCGGACGGACGACGACGGACGACGGACGCCGGACGACGGACGACGGACAGAAAGTGATTAGTAAAGCTCCCCTTGAGCTTCGCTCAGGTGAGCTAAAAATGCATGATGTCTGTCAGTCGGGTTATACTTTCCACTGAGGCCTTGATATTTCCAGTCAGCCTTTCATCTTCTACTTTGAATACAAGATAGGCTTCCATAATTTTATATGGAGAATGTTTGCGGCCTCAATATTACCAACTCAGCATAAATTCAGGTTTTTTTTCAAATCCAGCATCTGTAAAATGCATTATGGCCTCTTTCAGCCTTGACAGATTCTTTCATGAGCATAATTCCACCCTGTAAGCCCAATGCATACAGGTGTCCATTTCCTGTTGCTCAGCCTGGGGCTCCCTTAACTCCTTCAAACTGTTATGCATAAATATTTCAATAAAAGGAAAACACTGGCAGTTGACCAGCAAAGAAAATAAATACCAAACTGGGATGGGGATCAGTAATGATTTTATCCTGTAGGGCTGAAGGATTAAATAATCACTGAAGTTTCTACAAATACAACAAAGCGGCATCCATTTACCTGATGACATTTGTACATAATCTTATACCATCCATCAAATCAGCATTGAGAGTGAGAATAGTAATTTAATCCATTGATTTATAGTTGAGCATTGGCAGTTTATCCATCCTAGCAGTAAGGAAATATATTCCTAGATCAGGAAGGTTATTGTTCTTCTCAGACGTTGTCCATTCTGACTGCTCTCATGGCAACCATATTAGGTTTTCTAATAGAAACAATCCTGCCAATGATAAAAGAGGCCCTTGGCATATGTGGTTTTCATTCATATTTCAAACTTCCCACATATCATATCTTCGACTTCCATGTTGTATACTCTTTTGTTGTCTCACAACATTCACATTGAAGGTGTGTGGATGAGACGTACAACTTTCACACAACCATGAAACAAAATCCACCAACAGAGAGTATGAAGAACACCCTTGTGAAACAAAATCTACCCGGACAAATAACAGCATGTTTGCAGAATTGACGTCAACATCCGGTCTGGTAATTATAGCCAGCTGCATTATTGGATGATTCTTTTAAGCATGCTGAAAGTCTTCCTGGAAGAGCAGAAAAAACAGGTCTCAGTTTTGAGCTGAAAGCCTGGAGATGTCCTAAGCCATTGATAACAATGATCAAGAAATATATTCCTTGATGAGGCATATTGTTATTTTTCTCTCTCCTTCTGGCCCAGTCTTGCTAAAACCATGGCAACCATTTGAGTTCTCCCAGGAAAATATTAGTAATGTCTGTCAGTCTGGTTTAAGTTTCCATTGAGGTCATGATATTTCCAGTAAGTCTTTCATATTCTACAGTGAATACAATTGAGGCTTCCATAATTTTCTCACCAGCTGAATGCCTGGTGACCACCTAGGCCATTTATAATAATCAGGAAAAATATTCCTTGATGAGGCATATTATTTTTCTCTCTCCATCTGGTCCCTTCTTGCTAAATCCTGCATGGCAACCATTTCAGTTCTATAAGTTAAAAGTGCATAACGTCTGACAGTCGGGTTATAGTTTCCACTGCGGTCTTGATATTTCCAGCAACTCTTTCATCCTCTACTTTGAATACAATATAGGCTTCTATAATTTTCTCACCAGCTGTATGCCTGGTGACCACCTAGGCCATTTATAATAATCAGGAAAAATATTCCTTGATGAGGCATATTATTTTTCTCTCTCCATCTGGTCCCTTCTTGCTAAATCCTGCATGGCAACCATTTCAGTTCTATAAGTTAAAAGTGCATAACGTCTGACAGTCGGGTTATAGTTTCCACTGCGGTCTTGATATTTCCAGCAACTCTTTCATCCTCTACTTTGAATACAATATAGGCTTCTATAATTTTCTCACAAGCTGTATGCCTGGTGACCACCTGAGCCATTTATAACAATCAGGAAATATATTACGTGATGAGGCATATCGTTATTTTTCCCTCTCCTGGCGGACACTTCTTGCTAAACCCATGACACCATTTGAGTTCTTCAAGGAAAGAATGCATAACGTCTGTCAGTGTGGTTATAATTTCCACAAAGGTCTTGATATTTTCAGTAAGCCTTTCATCTTCTGCTTTGAATACAATATAGGCTTCCATAATTTTCCCACCAGGCAAATGCCTGGTGACGTCCTAGACTACTGATAACAATAGTCAGGAAATATATTCCCTGATGAGACATGTTGTTATTTTTCTCTCTCCATCTGGTCCCTTCTTGCTAAACAAATGGGAACCATTTCAGTTCTCCAAGTTAAAAATGTGAAATGTCTGTCAGTCGGGTTATAGTTTCCACTGAGGTCTTGATATTTCCAGTAAGCCTTTCATCTTCTGTTTTGAATACAATATAGGCTTTCATAATTTTATATGGAGAATGTTTGTGGCCTCATTATTAGCAACTCAGCACAAATTCATGTTTTTTTTTAAATCCAGCATCTGTAAAATGCATTATGGCCTCTTTCAGCCTTCACAGATTCTTTCATGAGCATAATTCCACCCTGTAAGCTCAATGCATACAGGTGTCCACTTCCTGTTGCTCAGCCTGGGGCTCCCTTAACCCCTTCAAACTGTTATGCATAAATATTTCAAAAAAAGGAAAACTCTAGCAGTTGATGAGCAAAGAAAATAAATACCAAACTGGGATGGGGATCAGTAATAATTTTATCCTGTAGGGCTGATTCTTTTCAGCATGCTGAAATTCTTCCTGGAAGAGCAGAAATAAACAGCTGCGCCATGAGCACATGATACGCACGTTATTAATTACAAGAGGGAACCACACAATATGAGTATACATGTGTACTTGTCAGGTTACATATACTTGCCACCAAAAAATCATGAAAATTGCTCGACATGTGAAAAATAAAGTCCCATAATGTTTGTGGCCTCATTATTAGCAACTCAGCATAAATTCATGTTTTTTTTTCAAATCCAGCATCTGTAAAATGCTTTATGGCCTCTTTCAGCCTTGACAAATTCCTTCATGAGCATAATTCCTCCCTGTAAGCCCAATGCATACAGGTGTCCATTTCCTGTTGCTTAGCCTGAGGCTCCCTTAACCTCTTCAGACTGTTATGCATAAATATTTTTAAAAAATAGGCGGATGAAATCGTCAGATGTGTACCCATACGCACAATTAGTTGAAAGCTGTATGACGGAGGGCCACCACGGATGCTGACATAATGTACACCATACAAGGTATAGTTACATATAGAAATGGATTGGAGGAGTGTCTAATTTGATGGATAAAGGGTTAATATCTCTGGATCAAATTATTAGATTTACATAAAAAAACTATACAGCACAGCAGATCAGTAACCTGAATAAATATATAAAGTAACATGACAATCGGATTGATATTTTTTTGAGTTATCTCATGCCAAAGGGATTGGAGGAATTTTCAATTTGAAGGATAAAGGGGGTTAATATCTCCGGATCAAATTATCAGATTTACACCAAAAACTATACAATTATAAAGTAACTTGATAATCCAAGCAATATTTTTCAAGTTATTGAATGCCAAAGGGATTGGAGAAATTTTCAATTTGAAGGATAAAGGGTTAATATCTCAGGATCAAATCATTAGATTTACACCGAAAACTATACAGCTCCACACATCAGTAACCTGAACACAAATATAAAGTAACTAGACAATCCAAGCAATATTTTTCAAGTTGTCAAATTCCAAAGGGATTGGAGGAATTTTCAATTTGAAGGATAAAGGGTTAATATCTCAGGATCAAATTATCCGATTTACACCAAAAAGTATACAGCTCGGCACATCAGTAACCTGAACACAAATATAAAGTAACATGACAATCCAAGCAATATTTTTCAAGTTATCGAATGCCAAAGGGATTGGAGGAATTTTCAATTTGCAAAATAAAGGGTTAATATCTCAGGATTAAATTATCAGATTTACACCAAAAAGTATACAGCTCAGCACATCAGTAACTGAACACAAATATAAAGTAACTTGACAATCCAAGTAATATTTTTCAAGTTATGGAATGCCAAAGGGATTGGAGAAATTTTCAATTTGAAGGATAAAGGGTTAATATCTCAGGATCAAAATAACAGATTTACACCAAAAACTATACAGCTCGGCACATCAGTAACCTGAACACAAGTATAAAGTAACTAGACACTCCAAGCAATATTTTTCAAGTTATCGAATGCCAAAAGGATTGAGGGAGTTTTCAATTTGAAGGATAAAGGGTTAATATCTCAGGATCAAATAATCCGATTTACACCAAAAACTATAGAGCTTGGCACATCAGTAACCTGAACACAAATATAAAGTAACCTCACAATCCAAGCAATATTTTTCAAGTTATCGAATGAAAGAGAAATGGATACAGACGGCGGACGGACAGATGGATGGACAGACAGACGGACAAAGGATGGACGAACAACGGATGGTCACCCTGGATGCCAGCATTATGTGTACCATACATAGCATGGGTACACATAAAAAACAAAAACACTGGCAGTTGACGAGCAAAGAAAATAAACTGGGATGGGGATCTGTAATAATTTTATCCTGTAGGGCTGAAGGATTAAATAATTACTGAACCTTTCTACAAATACAACAAAGCGGCATCAATTTACCTGATGACACTTGTACACAATCTTATACCATCCATCAAATCAGCATTGAGAGTGAGAATATTAATTTAATCCATTGATTTATAGTTCAGCATTGGAAGTTTAATCCACCCTAGCAATAAGGAAATATATTCCTAGATCAGGCAGGTTATTGTTCTTCTCAGATGTTGTCCATTCTGACTGCTCTCATGGCAGCCATATTAAGTTTTATAATAGAAGCAATCCTGCCAATGATAAAAGAGGCCCTTGGCATATGTGGTTTTCATTCATATTTCAAACTTCCCACAAATCATATCTTCGACTTCCATTTTGTGTACTCTTTTGTTGTCTCACAACATTCACATTGGAGGTGCGTGGATGAGATGTACAAATTTCACACAACCATGAAACAAAATCCACCATCAGAGAGTATGAAGAACACCCTTGTGAAACAAAATCTGCCCAGACAAATAACAGCATGTTTGCAGAATTGACGTCAACATCCGGTCAGGTCATTATAGTCAGCTGCAACATTGGATGATTCTTTTCAGCATGCTGAAAGTCTTCCTGGAAGAGAAGAAAATACAGGTCTCAGTTTTGAGCTGAAAGCCTGGAGACATCTTAAGGCAATGATAACAATGATCAAGAAATATATCCCTTGATGAGGCATATTGTTATTTTTCTGTCTCCTTCTGGCCCAGTCTTGCTAAAACCATGGCAACCATTTCAGTTCTCAAAGGAAAGAATGTGTAATGTCTGTCAGTGTGGTTATAGTTTCCATTGAGGTCTTGATATTTTCAGTAAGCCTTTCATCCTCTTCTTTGAATACAATATAGGCTTCTTAAATTTCCCCACCAGCTGAATGCCTGGTGACCACCTATGCCATTTATAACAATCAGGAAATATATTCCATGATGAGGCATATTGTAAGTTTTCTATCTCCTTCTGTCCCTTCCTGCTGAACCCTTGGCAACCATTTCAGTTCTCCAAGGAAAGAATGTGTAATGTCTGTCAGTGTGGTTATAGTTTCCACTGAGGTCTTGATATTTTCGGTAAGCCTTTCATCTTCTGCTTTGAATACAATATAGGCTTCCATAATTTTTTCACCAGCTGAATGTCTGGTGACCACCTATGCCATTTATAACAATCAGGAAATGTATTCCTTGATGAGGTATATTGTTATTTTTCTCTCTCCTGGTGGACCCTTCTTGCTAAACCCATGACAACCCTTTGAGTTCTTCAAGGAAAGAATGCACAATGTCCGTCAGTGTGGTTATAGTTTCCACTGAGGTCTTGATATTTTCGGTAAGCCTTTCATCTTCCGCTTTGAATACAATATAGGCTTCCATAATTTTCCCACCAGCTAAATGCCTGGTGACATCCTAGGCCATTGATAACAATTGTCAGGAAATATATTCCCTGATGAGACATGTTGTTATTCTTCTCTCTCCACCTGGTCCCTTGTTGCTAAACCCATGGCAACCATTTCTGTTCTTCAAGTTAAATATGCGTAAAGTCTGTCAGTCAGGTTATAGTTTCCACTGAGGTCTTGATATTTCCAGTAAGCCTTTCATCTTCTGTTTTGAATACAATATAGGCTTCCATAATTTTATATGGAAAATGTTTGTGGCCTCATTATTAGCAACTCAGCATAAATTCATGTTTTTTCAAATCCAGCATCTGTAAAATGCATTATGGCCTCTTTAAGCCTTTCCACCCTGTAAGTCCAATGCACACAGGTGTCCATTTCCTGTTGCTTAGCCTGGGGCTCCCTTAACCCCTTCAAACTGTTATGCATAAATATTTCAATAAAAGGAAAACACTGGCAGTTGACGAGCAAACAAAATAAACACCAAACTGGGATGGGGATCAGTAATAATTTTATCCTATAGGGCTGAAGGATTAAATAATTACTGAACGTTTCTAGAAATAGAACAAAGCGGCATCCATTTACCTGATGAGACTTGTACATAATCTTATACCATCCATCAAATCAGCATTGAGAGTGAGAATAGTAATTTTATCCATTGATTTATAGTTCAGCATTGGCAGTTTAATCCATCCTAGCAATAAGGAAATATATTCCTAGATCTGGCAGGTTATTGTTCTTCTCAGATGTTGTCCATTCTGACTGCTCTCATGGTAACCATATTAAGTTTTCTAATAGAAGCAACCCTGCCAATGATAAAAGAGGCCCGTGGCATATGCGGTTTTCATTCATATTTCAAACTTCCAACATATCATATCTTCGACTTCCATTTTGCATACTCTTTTGTTGTCTCACAACATTCACATTGAAGGTGCGTGGATGAGATGTACAACTTTCACACAACCATGAAACAAAATCCACCAACAGAGAGTATGAAGAACACCCTTGTGAAACAAAATCTGCCCAGACAAATAACAGCATGTTTGCAGAATTGACGTCAACAACCGGTCAGGTAATTATAGCCAGCTGCATCACTGGATGATTCTTTTCAGTATGCTGAAAGTCTTCCTGGAAGAGCAGAAAATACAGGTCTCAGTTTAGAGCTGAAAGCCTGGAGACGTCTTAAGGCACTGATAACAATGATCAAGAAATATATCCCTTGATGAGACATATTATTTTTCTCTCTCCTTCCAGCCCAGTCTTGCTAAAATCATGGCAACCATTTCAGTTCTCCAAGGAAAGAATGTGTAATGTCTGTCAGTGTGGTTATAGTTTCCATTGAGGTCTGGATATTTTCAGTAAGCCTTTCATTTTCCACTTTGAATACAATATATGTATAGACTTCCATAATTTTCCCACCAGCCAAATGACTGGTACTAGACCATTGATAACAATAATCAGGAAATATATTCCTTGATGAGACATGTTGTTATTTTTCTCTCTCCATCTGGTCCCTTATTGCTAAACCCATGGTAACCATTTCAGTTCTCTAAGTTAAAAATGTGTAATGTCTGTCAGCCGGGTTATAGTTTCCACTGAGGTATTGATATGATATTTCCAGTAAGCCTTTCATCTTCTGCTTTGAATACAATATAGACTTCCATAATCTTCACACCAGCTAAATGCCTGGTGACGTCCAAAGCCACTGATAACAATAATCAGGAAATACATTCCTTGATGAGACATATTGTTATTTTTCTCTGTCCTTCTGTCCCTTCTTGCTAAACCCATGGCAACCATTTCAGTTTTCCAAGGAAAGAATGTGTAATGTCTGTCAGTGTGGTTATAGTTTCCACTGAGGTCTTAGTATTTCCAGTAAGCCTTTCATCTTCTACATTGAATATAAGCAAGGCTTCCATAATTTTCTCACCAGCTGAATGCCTGCTGACGTCCTAAGCCATTTAAAACAATCAGGAAATATATTCCTTGATGAGGCATATTATTTTTCTCTTTCCATCTGGAACCTTCTTGCTAAACCCTGGCAACCATTTCAGTTCTCCAAGTTAAAAATGCATAATGTCTGTCAGTCGGGTTATAGTTTCCACTGAGGTCTTGATATTCCCAGTATGCCTTTCATCTTTTGCTTTGAATACAATATAGGCTTCCATAATTTTATATAAAGAATGTATGTGGCCTCATTATTAACAACTCAGCATAAATTCATGTTGACACAAATCCAGCATCTGTAAAATGCATTATGGCCTCTTCCAACCTTGACAGATTCTTTCATGAGCATAATTCCAAACAGTAAGCCCAATGCATATAGGTGTCCATTTCCTGTTGTTCAGCCTGGGGCTCCCTTAACCCCTTCAGACTGCTGTGCATAAATATTCCAATAAAAGGAAAACATTGACAAGCCAAGAAAATAAATACCAAAAGGGGATGTTTTTATCCTGTAGGGCTGAAGGATTAAATAATCACTGAACCATTCTACAAATACAACAAAGCGGTATCCATCATTTACCTGATGACACTTGTACATAATCTTATACCATCAATCAAATGAGCATTGAGAGGGAGAATAGTAATTTAATCCACTGATCTATAGTTCAGCATTGGAAGTTTAATCCATTCTAGCAATAAGGAAATATATTCCTAGATCAGGGCTGTTATTATTCTTCTCAGATGTTGTCCATTCTGACTGCTCTCATGGCAACCATATTAAGTTTTCTAATAGAAGCAACCTTGCCTGATAAAAGAGGCCCTTGCAATATGTGATTTCATTCATATTTCAAACTTTCCACATATCCTATCTTCGACTTCCATTTTGCATACTCTTTTGTTGTCTCACAACAATCACATTGAAGGTGAGTGGATGAGATGTACAACTTTCACACAACCATGAAACAAAATCCACCAACAGAGAGTATGAAGAACACCCTTGTGAAACAAAATCTGCCCAGAGAAATAACAGCATGTTTGCAGAATTGACGTCAACATCCGGTCAGGTAATTATAGCCAGCTGCATCATTGGATGATTCTTTTCAGCATGCTGAAAGTCTTCCTGGAAGAGCAGAAAATACAGGTCTCAGTTTTGAGCTGAAAGCCTTGAGACGTCTTAAGGTATTGATAACAATGATCAAGAAATATACCCCTTGATGAGGCATATTGTTATTTTTCTCTCTCCTTCTGGCCCAGTCTTGCTAAAACCATGGCAACCATTTCAGTTCTCCAAGGAAAGAATGTGTAATGTCTGTCAGTGTGGTTATAGATTCCATTGAGGTCTTGATATTTTCAGTAAGCCTTTCATCTACTGCTTTGAATACAATATAGGCTTCCATAATTTTACCACCAGCCAAATGCCTGGTGATGTCCGTCCTAGACCATTGATAACAATAATCAGGAAATATATTCCTTGATGAGACATGTTTTTTTCTCTCTCCATCTGGTCCCTTGTTGCTAAAGCCATGGCAACCATTTCAGTTCTCCAAGTTAAAAAGGCGTAATGTCTGTCAGTTGAGTTCTGGTTTCCACTGAGGTATTGATATTTCCAGTAAGCCTTTCATCTTCTGCTTTGAATACAATGTAGGCTTCCATAATTTTCACACCAGCTAAATGTCTGGTGACGTCCAAAGCCACTGAAAACAATAATCAGGAAATATATTCCTTGATAAGGCATATTGTTATTTTTCTCTGTCCTTCTGTCCCTTCTTGCTAAACCCATGGCAACCATTTCTGTTCTCCAAGGAAAGAATGTGTAATGTCTGTCAGTGTGGTTATAGTTTCCACTGAGGTCTTAGTATTTCCAGTAAGCCTTTCATCTTCTGCATTGAATATAAGCAAGGCTTCCATAATTTTCTCACCATCTGAATGCCTGCTGATGTCTTGAGCCATTTAAAACAATCAGGAAATATATTCCTTCATGAGGCGTATTATTTTTATCTCTCCATCTGGACCCTTCTTGCTAAACCCTGGCAACCATTTCAGTTCTCCAAGTTAAAAATGCATAATGTCTGTCAGTCGGGTTATAGTTTCCACTGAGGTCTTGATATTCCCAATAAGCCTTTCATCTTTTGCTTTGAATACAATATAGGCGTCCATAACTTTATATAAAGAATGTATGTGACCTCATTATTAGCAACTCAGCATAAATTCATGTTGACACAAATTCAGCATCTGTAAAATGCATTATGGCCTCTTCCAACCTTGACAGATTCTTTCATGAGCATAATTCCAAACAGTAAGCCCAATGCATATAGGTGTCCATTTCCTGTTGCTCAGCCTGGGGCTCCCTTAACCCCTTCAAACTTCTATGCAATAAAAGGAAAACAATGGCACTTGACAAGCAAAGAAAATAAATACCAAACTGGGATGGGGATCAGTAATAATTTAATCCTGTAGGGCTGAAGGATTAAATAATTACTGATCCATTCTACAAATACAATAACGCGGCATCCATCATTTACCTGATGACACTAGTACATAACCTTATACCATCCATCAAATCAGCATTCAGAGTGAGAATAGTAATTTAATCCATTGATTTATAGTTCAGCATTTGAAGTTTAATCCATCCTAGCAATAAGGAAATATATTCCTAGATCAGGCCGGTTATCATTCTTCTCAAATGTTGTCCATTCCGACTGCTCTCATGGCAACCATATTAAGTTTTCTAATAGAAGCAATCCTGCCAATGATAAAAGAGGCCCTTGGCATATGTGGTTTTCATTCATATTTCAAACTTTCCACATATCATATTTTTGACTTCCATTTTGTATACTCTTTTCTTCTTTCACAATATTCACATTGAATGTGTATGGATGAGACTTACAACTGTCGCACCCTCATGAAACAAAATCCATCAGCATATAGTATGAAGAACACGTTTGTGAAACAAAATCTGCCTGCAGAAATAACAGTATGTTTGCAGAACTGATGTCCAACATCCGGTCAGGTAATTATAGCCACTTGCATCATTGGATCATTCTTTTCAGTGTGCTGAAATTCTTCCTGGAGGAGCTGTAAATACATGTCTCAGTTTGGAGATGAATGCCTGGTGACGTCCAAAGCCACTGATGACAATAATTAGGAAATATATTCCTTGTTGAGGCATATTATTTTGCTCTCTCCTTCTGTCCCTACTTGCTAAACCCATGGCAACCATTTCTGTTCTTCAGGTTGAAAATACGTAATGTCTGTCAGTCAGATCATAGTTTCCATTGAGGTCTTCATATTTCCAGTAAGCCTTTCATCTTCTGCTTTGAATGCAATATAGGCTTCCATAATTTTCTCACCAGCTCTATGCCTGGTGTCCACCTAAGCCATGTATCACAATCTGGAAATGTATTCCTTGATGAGGTATATAGTTATTTTTCTCTCTCCTGGTGGACCCTTCTTGCTAAACCGATGACAACCCTTTGAGTTCTTCAAGGAAAGAATGCGTAATGTCTGTCAGTGTTGTTATAGTTTCCACTGAGGTCTTGATATTTTCGATAAGCCTTTCATCTTCCGCTTTGAATACAATATAGGCTTCCATAATTTTCCCACCAGCTAAATGCCTGGTGACATCCTAGACCATTGATAACAATTATCAGGAAATATATTCCCTGATGAGACATGTTGTTATTCTTCTCTCTCCATCTGGTCACTTCTTGCTAAAGCCATGGCAACCAGTTCAGTTCTCCAAGTTAAAAATGCGTAATGTCTGTCAGTCGGGTTATAGTTTCCACTGAGGTCTTGATATTTCCAGTAAGCCTTTCATCTTCTGTTTTGAATACAATATAGGCTTCCATAATTTTATATGGAAAATGTTTGTGGCCTCAATATTAGCAACTCAAAATAAATTCATGTTTTTCAAATCCAGCATCTGTAAAATGCATTATGGCCTCTTTCAGCCTTTCCACCCTGTAAGTCCAATGCATACAGGTGTCCATTTCCTGCTGCTTAGCCCCTTCAAACTGTTATGCATAAATATTTCAATAAAAGGAAAACACAGGCATTTGACGAGCAAACAAAATAAACACCAAACTGGGATGGGGATCAGTAATAATTTTATCCTGTAGGGCTGAAGGATTAAATAATTACTGAAAGTTTCTAGAAATACAACAAAGCGGCATCCATTTACCTGATGAGACTTGTACATAATCTTATACCATCCATCAAATCAGAATCGAGAGTGAGAATAGTAATTTTATCCATTGATTTATAGCTCAGAATTGGAAGTTTAATCCATCCTAGAAATAAGGAAATATATTCCTAGATCAGGCAGGTTATTGTCCTTCTCAGATGTTGTCCATTCTGACTGCTCTCATGGTAACCATATTAAGTTTTCTAATAGAAACAACCCTGCCAATGATAAAAGAGGCCCTTGGCATATGTGGTTTTTATTCATATTTCAAACTTCCCACATATCATATCTTAGACTTCCATTTTGCATACTCTTTTGTTGTCTCACAACATTCACATTGAAGGTGCGTGGATGAGATGTACAACTTTCACACAACCATGAAACAAAATCCACCAACAGAGAGTATGAAGAACACCCTTGTGAAACAAAATCTGCCCAGACAAATAACAGCATGTTTGCAGAATTTAAATCAACATCCGGTCAGGTAATTATAGCCAGCTGCATCATTGGATGATTCTTTTCAGCATGCTGATAGTCTTCCTGGAAGAGCAGAAAATACAGGTCTCAGTTTTGAGCTGAAAGCCTGGACACGTCTTAAGGCATTGATAACAATGATCAAGAAATATATCCCTTGATGAGGCATATTGTTATTTTTCTCTCTCCTTCTGGCTCAGTCTTGCTAAAACCATGGCAACCATTTCAGTTCTCCAAGGAAAGAATGTGTAATGTCTGTCAGTGTGGTTATAGTTTCTATTGAGGTCTTGATATTTTCAGTAAGCCTTGCATCTTCCGCTTTGAATAGAATATAGGCTTCCATAATTTTCCCACCAGCTAAATGCCTGGTGACATCCTAGACCATTGATAACAATTATCAGGAAATATATTCCCTGATGAGACATGTTGTTATTCTTCTCTCTCCATCTGGTCCCTTCTTGCTGAACCCATGGCAACCAGTTCAGTTCTCCAAGTTAAAAATGCGTAATGTCTGTCAGTCGGGTTATAGTTTCCACTGAGGTCTTGATATTTCCAGTAAGCCTTTCATCTTCTGTTTTGAATACAATATAGGCTTCCATAATTTTATATGGAAAATGTTTGTGGCCTCATTATTAGCAACTCAAAATAAATTCATGTTTTTCAAATCCAGCATCTGTAAAATGCATTATGGCCTCTTTCAGCCTTTCCACCCTGTAAGTCCAATGCATACAGGTGTCCATTTCCTGTTGCTTAGCCTGGGGCTCCCTTCACCCCTTCAAACTGTTATGCATAAATATTTCAATAAAAGGAAAACACTGGCAGTTGAAGAGCAAACAAAATAAACACCAAACTGGGATGGGGATCAGTAATAATTTTATCCTGTAGGGCTGAAGGATTAAATAATTACTGAAAGTTTCTAGAAATACAACAAAGCGGCATCCATTTACCTGATGAGACTTGTACATAATCTTATACCATCCATCAAATCAGAATCGAGAGTGAGAATAGTAATTTTATCCACTGATTTATAGTTCAGATAGTTTAATCCATCCTAGCAATAAGGAAATATATTCCTAGATCAGGCAGGTTATTGTCCTTCTCAGATGTTGTCCATTCTGACTGCTCTCATGGTAACCATATTAAGTTTTCTAATAGAAGCAACCCTGCCAATGATAAAAGAGGCCCTTGGCATATGTGGCTTTCATTCATTCAAACTTCCCAAATATCATATCTTCGACTTCCATTTTGCATACTCTTTTGTTGTCTCACAACATTCACATTGAAGGTGCGTGGATGAGATGTACAACTTTCACACAACCATGAAACAAAATCCACCATCAGAGAGTATGAAGAACACCCTTGTGAAACAAAATCTGCCCAGACAAATAACAGCATGTTTGCAGAATTGACGTCAACATCCGGTCAGGTAATTATAGCCAGCTGCATCATTGGATGATTCTTTTCAGCATGCTGAAAGTCTTCCTGGAAGAGCAGAAAATACAGGTCTCAGTTTTGAGCTAAAAGCCTGGAGACGTCTTAAGGCATTGATAACAATGATCAAGAAATATATCCCTTGATGAGGCATATTGCTATTTTTCTCTCTCCTTCTGGCTCAGTCTTGCTAAAACCATGGCAACCATTTCAGTTCTCCAAGGAAAGAATGTGTAATGTCTGTCAGTGTGGTTATAGTTTCCATTGAGGTCTTGATATTTTCAGTAAGCCTTGCATCTTCCGCTTTGAATAGAATATAGGCTTCCATAATTTTCCCACCAGCTAAATGCCTGGTGACATCCTAGACCATTGATAACAATTATCAGGAAATATATTCCCTGATGAGACATGTTGTTATTCTTCTCTCTCCATCTGGTCCTTTCTTGCTGAACCCATGGCAACCAGTTCAGTTCTCCAAGTTAAAAATGTGTAATGTCTGTCAGTCGGGTTATAGTTTCCACTGAGGTCTTGATATTTCCAGTAAGCCTTTCATCTTCTGTTTTGAATACAATATAGGCTTCCATAATTTTATATGGACAATGTTTGTGGCCTCATTATTAGCAACTCAAAATAAATTCATGTTTTTCAAATCCAGCATCTGTAAAATGCATTATGGCCTCTTTCAACATGCTGAAATTTTTCCTGGAAGAGCAGCAAATACAGGTCTCAGTTTTGCTGAATGCCTGGTGACGTCCAAAGCCACTGATGACAATAATCAGGAAATATATTCCTTGATGAGGCATATTGTTATTTTTCTGTCTTCTTCTATCACTACTTACTAAACCCTTGGCAACCATCTCAGTTCTCCAAGGAAAGAATGCATAATGTCTATCAGTGCGGTTATAGTTTCCACTGAGGTCATGATATTTCTAGTAAGACTTTCATCATCTGCATTGAATACAAGCAAGGCTTCCATAATTTCCTCACCAGCTGAATGCCTGCTGACGTGCTAAGCCATTTATGACAATAATCAAGAAATATATTCCTTGACGAGGCATATTATTTTTCTCTCTCCATCTGGACCCTTCTTGCTAAACCTTGGCCACCATTTCTGCTCTCTAAGTTAAAAATGCATGATGTCTGTCAGTCGGGTTATACTTTCCACTGAGGCCTTGATATTTCCGGTCAGCCTTTCATCTTCTACTTTGAATACAAGATAGGCTTCCATAATTTTATATGGAGAATGTTTGCGGCCTCAATATTACCAACTCAGCATAAATTCAGGTTTTTTTTCAAATCCAGCATCTGTAAAATGCATTATGGCCTCTTTCAGCCTTGACAGATTCTTTCATGAGCATAATTCCACCCTGTAAGCCCAATGCATACAGGTGTCCATTTCCTGTTGCTTAGCCTGGGGCTCCCTTAACCCCTTCAAACTGTTATGCATAAATATTTCAATAAAAGGAAAACACTGGCAGTTGACGAGCAAACAAAATAAACACCAAACTGGGATGGGGATCAGTAATAATTTTATCCTGTAGGGCTGAAGGATTAAATAATTACTAAAAGTTTCTAGAAATACAACAAAGCGGCATCCATTTACCTGATGAGACTTGTACATAATCTTATACCATCCATCAAATCAGAATCGAGAGTGAAAATAGTAATTTTATCCATTGATTTATAGTTCAGCATTGGAACTTTAATCCATCCTAGCAATAAGGAAATATATTCCTAGATCAGGAAGGTTATTGTCCTTCTCAGATGTTGTCCATTCTGACTGCTCTCATGGTAACCATATTAAGTTTTCTAACAAAAGCAATCCTGCCAATGATAAAAGATGCCCTTGGCATATGTGGTTTTCATTCATATTTCAAACTTCCCACATATCATATCTTCGACTTCCATTTTGCATACTCTTTTGTTGTCTCACAACATTCACATTGAAGGTGCATGGATGAGATGTACAACTTTCACACAACCATGAAACAAAATCCACCAACAGAAAGTATGAAGAACACCCTTGTGAAACAAAATCTGCCCAGACAAATAACAGCATGTTTGCAGAATTGACGTCAACATCCGGTCAGGTAATTATAGCCAGCTGCATCATTGGATGATTCTTTTCAGCATGCTGAAAGTCTTCCTGGAAGAGCAGAAAATACAGGTCTCAGTTTCGAGCTGAAAGCCTGGACACGTCTTAAGGCATTGATAACAATGATCAAGAAATATATCCCTTGATGAGGCATATTGTTATTTTTCTCTCTCCTTCTGGCTCAGTCTTGCTAAAACCATGGCAACCATTTCAGTTCTCCAAGGAAAGAATGTGTAATGTCTGTCAGTGTGGTTCTAGTTTCCATTGAGGTCTTGATATTTTCAGTAAGCCTTTCATCTTCCGCTTTGAATACAATATAGGCTTCCATAATTTTCCCACCAGCTAAATGCCTGGTGACATCCTAGACCATTGATAACAATTATCAGGAAATATATTCCCTGATGAGACATGTTGTTATTCTTCTCTCTCCATCTGGTCCCTTCTTGCTGAACCCATGGCAACCAGTTCAGTTCTCCAAGTTAAAAATGCGTAATGTCTGTCAGTCGGGTTATAGTTTCCACTGAGGTCTTGATATTTCCAGTAAGCCTTTCATCTTCTGTTTTGAATACAATATAGGCTTCCATAATTTTATATGGACAATGTTTGTGGCCTCATTATTAGCAACTCAAAATAAATTCATGTTTTTCAAATCCAGCATCTGTAAAATGCATTATGGCCTCTTTCAGCCTTTCCACCCTGTAAGTCCAATGCATACAGGTGTCCATTTCCTGTTGCTTAGCCCGGGGCTCCCTTAACCCCTTCAAACGGTTATGCATAAATATTTCAATAAAAGGAAAACACTGGCAGTTGACGAGCAAACAAAATAAACACCAAACTGGGATGTGGATCAGTAATAATTTTATCCTGTAGGGCTGAAGGATTAAATAATTACTGAAAGTTTCTAGAAATACAACAAAGCGGCATCCATTTACCTGATGAGACTTGTACATAATCTTATACCATCCATCAAATCAGAATCGAGAGTGAGAATAGTAATTTTATCCATTGATTTATAGTTCAGCATTGGAAGTTTAATCCATCCAAGCAATAAGGAAATATATTCCTAGATCAGGCAGGTTATTGTCCTTCTCAGATGTTGTCCATTCTGACTGCTCTCATGGTAACCATATTAAGTTTTCTAATAAAAGCAACCCTGCCAATGATAAAAGATGCCCTTGGCATATGTGGTTTTCATTCATATTTCAAACTTCCCACATATCATATCTTCGACTTCCATTTTGCATGCTCTTTTGTTGTCTCACAACATTCACACTGAAGGTGCATGGATGAGATGTACAACTTTCACACAACCATGAAACAAAATCCACCAACAGAGAGTATGAAGAACACCCTTGTGAAACAAAATCTGCCCAGACAAATAACAGCATGTTTGCAGAATTGATGTCAACATCCGGTCAGGTAATTATAGCCAGCTGCATCATTGGATGATTCTTTTCAGCATGCTGAAAGTCTTCCTGGAAGAGCAGAAAATACAGGTCTCAGTTTTGAGCTGAAAGCCTGGAGATGTCTTAAGGCATTGATAACAATGATCAAGAAATATATCCCTTGATGAGGCATATTGTTATTTTTCTCTCTCCTTCTGGCCCAGTCTTGCTAAAACCATGGCAGCCATTTCAGTTCTCGAAGGAAAGAATGTGTAATGTCTGTCAGTGTGGTTATAGTTTCCAATGAGGTCTTGATATTTTCAGTAAGCCTTTCATCTGCTGCTTTGAATACAATATAGGCTTCCATAATTTTACCACCAGCCAAATGCCTGGTGATGTCCTAGACCATTGATAACAATAATCAAGAAATATATTCCTTGATGAGACATGTTGTTATTTTTCTCTCTCCATCTGGTCCCTTATTGCTAAAGCCATGGCAACCATTTCAGTTCTCCAAGTTAAAAAGGCATAATGTCTGTCATTTGGGTTCTAGTTTCCACTGAGGTCTTGATATTTCCAGTAAGCCTTTCATCTTCTGCTTTGAATACAATATAGGCTTCCATAATTTTCACACCAGCTAAATGCCTGGTGACGTCCAAAGCCACTGATAACAATAATCAGGAAATATATTCCTTGATGAGGCATATTGTTATTTTTCTCTGGCCTTCTGTCCCTTCTTCCTAAACCCATGGCAACCATTTCTGTTCTCCAAGGAAAGAATGTGTAATGTCTGTCAGTGTGGTTATAGTTTCCACTGAGATCTTAGTATTTCCAGTAAGCCTTTCATCTTCTGCATTGAATATAAGGTAGGCTTACATAATTTTCTCAGCAGATGAATGCCTGCTGACGTCTTGAGCCATTTAAAACAATCAGGAAATATATTCCTTCATGAGGCGTATTATTTTTATCTCTCCATCTGGACCCTTCTTGCTAAACCCTGGCAACCATTTCAGTTCTCCAAGTTAAAAATGCATAATGTCTGTCAGTCGGGTTATAGTTTCCACTGAGGTCTTGATATTCCCAATAAGCTTTCATCTTTTGCTTTGAATACAATATAGGCTTCCATAACTTTATATAAAGAATGTATGTGGCCTCATTATTAGCAACTTGGCATAAATTCATGTTGACACAAATCCAGCATCTGTAACATGCATTATGGCCTCTTTCAACCTTGACAGATTCTTTCATGAGCATAATTCCAAACAGTAAGCCCAATGCATATAGGTGTCCATTTCCTGTTGCTCAGCCTGGGGCTCCCTTAACCCCTTCAAACTGCTATGCATAAATATTTCAATAAAAGGAAAACAATGGCACTTGACAAGCAAAGAAAATAAATACCAAACTGGGATGGGGATCAGTAATAATTTTATCCTGTAGGGCTGAAGGATTAAGTAATTACTGATCCATTCTACAAATACAATAACGCAGCATCCATCATTTACCTGATGACACTAGTACATAACCTTATACCATCCATTAAATCAGTATTCAGAGTGAGAATAGTAATTTAATCCATTGATTTATAGTTTAGCATTTGAAGTTTAATCCATCCTAGCAATAAGGAAATATAATCCTAGATCAGGCTGGTTATCATTCTTCTCAAATGTTGTCCATTCTGACTGCTCTCATGGCAACCATATTAAGGTTTCTAATACAAGCAACCCTGCCAATGATAAAAGAGGCCCTTGGCATATGTGGTTTTCATTCATATTTCAAACTTTCCACATATCATATTTTAGACTTCCATTTTGTATACTCTTTTCTTGTTTCACAATATTCACATTGAATGTGTATGGATGAGACTTACAACTGTCGCACCCTCATGAAACAAAATCCACCAGCATATAGTATGAAGAACATGCTTGTGAAACAAAATCTACCCACACAAAAAACAGTAGGTTTGCAGAACTGATGCCAAACATCCGGTCAGGTAATTAAAGCCACTTGCATCATTGGATGATTCTTTTCAGTATGCTGAAATTCTTCCTGGAAGAGCTGTAAATACAGGTCTCAGTTTTGAGCTAAATGCCTGGTGATGTCCAAAGCCACTGATGACAATAATTAGGAAATATATTCCTGGATGAGGAAGATTATTTTGCTCTCTCCTTCTGTCCCTACTTGCTAAACCCATGGCAACCATTTCTGCTCTTCAGGTTGAAAATACATAATGTCTGTCAGTCGGGTCATAGTTTCCACTGAGGTCTTCATATTTCCAGTAAGCCTTTCATCTTCTGCTTTGAATGCAATATAGGCCTCCATAATTTTCTCACCAGCTGTATGCCTGGTGTCCACCTAAGCCATTTATCACAATCAGGAAATGTATTCCTTGATGAGGTATATAGTTATTTTTCTCTCTCCTGGTGGACCCTTCTTGCTAAACCCATGACAACCCTTTGAGTTCTTCAAGGAAGGAATTCGTACTGTCTGTCAGTGTGGTTATAGTTTCCACTGAGGTCTTGATATTTCCAGTAAGCCTTTCATCTTCCGCTTTGAATACAATATAGGCTTCCATAATTTTCCCACCAGCTAAATGCCTGGTGACATCCTAGACCATTGATAACAATTATCAGGAAATATATTCCCTGATGAGACATGTTGTTAGTCTTCTCTCTCCATCTGGTCCCATCTTGCTAAACCCATGGCAACCATTTCAGTTCTCCAAGTTAAAAATGCGTAATGTCTGTCAGTCGGGTTATAGTTTCCACTGAGGTCTTGATATTTCCAGTAAGCCTTTCATCTTCTGTTTTGAATACAATATAGGCTTCCATAATTTCATATGGAAAATGTTTGTGGCCTCATTATTAGCAACTCAGCATAAATTCATGTTTTTCAAATCCAGCATCTGTAAAATGCATTATGGCCTCTTTCAGCCTTTCCACCCTGTAAGTCCAATGCATACAGGTGCCCATTTCCTGTTGCTTAGCCTGGGGCTCCCTTAACCCCTTCAAACTGTTATGCATAAATATTTCAATAAAAGGAAAACACTGGCAGTTGACGAGCAAACAAAATAAACACCAAACTGGGGTGGGGATCAGTAATAATTTTATCCTGTAGGGCTGAAGGATTAAATAATTACTGAAAGTTTCAAGAAATACAACAAAGCGGCATCCATTTACCTGATGAGACTTGTACATAATCTTACACCATCCATCAAATCAGCATTGAGAGTGAGAATAGTAATTTTATCCATTGATTTATAGTTCAGAATTGGAAGTTTAATCCATCCTAGCAATAAGGAAATATATTCCTAGATCAGGCAGGTTATTGTTCTTCTCAGATGTTGTCCATTCTGACTGCTCTCATGGTAACCATATTATGTTTTCTAATAGAAGCAACTCTGCCAATGATAAAAGAGGCCCTTGGCATATGTGGTTTTCATTCATATTTCAAACGTCCCACATATATCTTCGACTACCATTTTGCAGACTCTTTTGCTGTCTCACAACATTCTCTTTGAAGGTGTGTGGATGAGATGTACAACTTTCACACAACCATGAAACAAAATCCACCAACAGAGCGTATGAAGAAAACCCTTGTGAAACAAAATCTGCCCAGACAAATAACAGCATGTTTGCGGAATTGACGTCAACATCCGGTCAGGTAATTATAGCCAGCGGCATCATTGGATGATTCTTTTCAGCATGCTGAAATTCTTCCTGGAAGAGCAGAAAAAACAGGTCTCAGTTTTGAGCTGAAAGCCTGGAGACGTCTTAAGCCATTGATAACAATGATCGAGAAATATATCCCTTGATGAGGCATATTGTTATTTTTCTCTCTCCTTCTGGCCCAGTCTTGCTAAAACCATGGCAACCAATTGAGTTCTCCAAGGAAAATATTCGTAATGTCTGTCAGTCTGGTTTAAGTTTCCACTGAGGTCTTGATATTTCAAGTAGGCCTTTCATATTCTGCATTGAAGACAATTGAGGCTTCCATAATTTTCTCACCAGCTGAATGCCTGGTGACCACCTAAGCCATTTATAATAATAATTAGGAAATATATTCCTTGATGGGGCATATTATTTTTCTCTCTCCATCTGGTCCCTTCTTGCTAAATCCTGCATGGTAACCATTTCAGTTCTATAAGTTAAAAGTGTGTAATGTCTGTCAGTTGGGTTATAGTTTCCACTGTGGTCTTGATATTTCCAGCAACTCTTTCATCCTCTACTTTGAATACAATATAGGCTTCCATAATTTTCTCACCAGCTGAATGCCTGGTGACCACCTAAGCCATTTATAACAATCAGGAAATTTATTCCATGATGAGGCATATTGTTATTTTTCTCTCTCCTTCTATCCCTTCCTGCTAAACCCTTGGCAACCATTTCAGTTCTCCAAGGAAAGAATGTGTAATGTCTGTCAGTGTGGTTATAGTTTCCACTGAGGTCTTGATATTTTCAGTAAGCCTTTCATCTTCTGCTTTGAATACAATATAGGCTTCCATAATTTTCCCACCTGCTAAATGCCTGGTGACGCCTTAGACCATTGATAACAATAATCAGGAAATATATTCCCTGATGAGACATGTTGTTATTTTTCTCTCTCCACCTGGTCCCTTCTTGCTAAACAAATGGCAACCATTTCAGTTCTCCAAGTTAAAAAAGCATAATGTCTGTCAGTCGGGTTATAGTTTCCACTGAGGTCTTGATATTTCCAGTAAGCCTTTCATCTTCTGTCTTGAATGCAATATAGGCTTTCATAATTTTATATGGAGAATGTTTGTGGCCTCATTATTAGCAACTCAGCATAAATTCATGTTTTTTCAAATCCAGCATCTGTAAAATGCATTATGGCCTCTTTCAGCCTTGACAGATCTTTTCATGAGCATAATTCCACCCTGTAAGCCCAATGCATACAGGTGTCCATTTCCTGTTGCTTAGTCTGAGGCTCCCTTAACTCCTTCAAACTGTTATGCATAAATATTTCAATAAAAGGAAAACACTGGCAGTTGACGAGCAAACAAAATAAACACCAAACTGGGATGGGGATCAGTAATAATTTTATCCTGTAGGGCTGAAGGATTAAATAATTACTGAACCTTTCTACAAATACAACAAAGCGGCATCCATTTACCTGAAGACACTTGTATATAAGCTTATACCATCCATCAAATCAGCATTTAAAGTGAGAATATTAATTTAATCCACTGATTTATTCTTCAGCATTGGCAGTTTAATCCATCCTAGCAGTAAGGAATTATATTCCTAGATCAGGCAGGTTATTGTTCTTCTTAGATGTTGTCCGCTCTGACTGCTCTCATGGTAACCATATTAAGTTTTCTAATAGAAGTAACCCTGCCAATGATAAAAGAGGCCCTTGGCATATGTGGTTTTCATTCATATTTCAAACTTCCCACATATCATATCTTCGACTTCCATTTTGCATACTCTTTTGTTGTCTCACAACATTCACATTCAAGCTGCATGGATGAGACGTACAACTTTCACACAACCATGAAACAAAATCCACCAACAGAGAGTATGAAGAAAACCCTTGTGAAACAAAATCTGCCCAGACAAATAACAGCATGTTTGCAGAATTGACGTCAACATCCGGTCAGGTCATTATAGTCAGCTGCATCAATGGATGATTCTTTTCAGCATGCTGAAAGTCTTCCTGGAAGAGCAGAAAATACAGGCCTCAGTTTTGAGCTGAAAGCCTGGAGACGTCTGAAGCCATTGATAACAATGATCAAGAAATATATCCCTTGATGAGGCATATTGTTATTTTTCTCTCTCCTTCTGGCCCAGTCTTGCTAAAACCATGGCAACCAATTGAGTTCTCCAAGGAAAATATTCGTAATGTCTGTCAGTCTGGTTTAAGTTTCCACTGAGGTCTTGACATTTCCAGTAGGCCTTTCATATTCTGCATTGAATAGAATCGAGGCTTCCATAATTTTCTCATCATCTGAATGCCTGGTGACCACCTAAGCCATTTATAATAATCAGGAAATATATTCCTTGATGAGGCATACTATTTTTCTCTCTCCATCTGGTCCCTTCTTGTTACATCCTGCATGGCAACCATTTCAGTTCTCTAATTTAAAAATGCATAATGCCTGTCAGTCGGGTTATAGTTCCCACTGTGGTCTTCATATTTCCAGTAAGCCTTTCATCTTCTTCTTTGAATACAATATAGGCTTCCATAATTTTCACATCATCTAAATGCCTGGTGACGTCCAAAGCCACTGATAACAATAATCAGGAAATATATTCCTTGATGAGGCATATTGTTATTTTTCTCTGTCCTTCTGTCCCTTCTTGCTAAACCCATGGCAACCACTTCTGTTCTCCAAGGAAAGAATGTGTAATGTCTGTCAGTGTGGTTATAGTTTCCACGGAGATCTTAGTATTTCCAGTAAGCCTTTCATCTTCTGCATTGAATATAAGCGAGGCTTCCATAATTTTCTCAACAGCTGAATGCCTGCTGACGTCTTGAGCCATTTAAAACAATCAGGAAATATATTCCTTGATGAGGCGTATTATTTTTATCTCTCCATCTGGACCCTTCTTGCTAAACCCTGGCAACCATTTCAGTTCTCCAAGTTAAAAATGCATAATGTCTGTCAGTCAGGTTATAGTTTTCACTGAGGTCTTGATATTCCCAGTATGCCTTTCATCTTTTGCTTTGAATACAATATAGGCTTCCATAACTTTATATAAAGAATGTATGTGGCCTCATTATTAGCAACTCAGCATAAATTCATGTTGACACAAATCCAGCATCTGGAAAATGCATTATGGCCTCTTCAAACCTTGACAGATTCTTTCATGAGCATAATTCCAAACAGTAAGCCCAATGCATATAGGTGTCCATTTCCATTTGCTCAGCCTGGGGCTCCCTTAACCCCTTCAAACTGCTATGCATAAATATTTCGATGAATGGAAAACATTGGCAGTTGACGAGCAAGAAAATAAATACCGAACTAGGATGGGGATCAGTAATAATTTTATCCTGTAGGGCTGAGGGATTAAATAATTACTAAAACATTCTACAAATACAACAAAGCAGCATCCATCATTTACCTGATGACACTTGTACATAATCTTATACCATCCATCAAATCAGAATTGAGAGTGAGAATAGCAATTTAATCCATTGATTTTTAGTTCAGCATTGGAAGTTTAATCCATCCTAGCAATAAGGAAATATATTCCTAGATCAGGCCGGTTATCATTCTTCTCAGATGTTGTCCATTCTGACTGCTCTCATGGCAACCAAATTAAGTTTTCTAATAGAAGCAACCCTGCCAATGATAAAAGAGGCCCTTGGCATATGTGGTTTTCATTCATATTTCAAACTTTCCACATATCATATTTTCGACTTCCATTTTGTATACTCTTTTCTTGTTTCACAATATTCACATTGAATGTGTATGGATGAGACTTACAACTGTCGCACCCTCATGAAACAAAATCCACCAGCAGAGAGTATGAAGAACACGCTTGTGAAACAAAATCTGCCCAGACAAATAACAGCATGTTTGCAGAACTGATGTCCAACATCCGGTCAGGTAATTATAGCCACCTGCATCATTGGATCATTCTTTTCAGTATGCTGAAATTCTTCCTGGAAGAGCTGTAAATACAGGTCCCAGTTTTGAGCTGAATGCCTGTTGACGTCCAAAGCCACTGATGACAATAATCAGGAAATATATTCCCTGTTGAGGCATATTGTTATTTTTCTCTCTCCTTCTGTCCCTTCTTGCTAAACCCATGGCAACCATTTCTGTTCTTCAAGTTGAAAATACGTAATGTCTGTCAGTCAGGTCATAGTTTCCACTGAGGTCTTCATATTTCCAATAAGCCTTTCATCTTCTGCTTTGAATACAATATAGGCTTCCATAATTTTCTTAACAGCTGTATGCCCGGTGTCCACCTAAGCCATTTATCACAATCAAGAAATGTATTCCTTGATAAGGTATATTGTTATTTTTCTCTCTCCTGGTGGACCCTTCTTGCTAAACCCATGACAACCCTTTAAGTTCTTCAAGGAAAGGATGCGTAATGTCTGTCAGTGTGGTTATAGTTTCCACTGAGGTCTTGATATTTTCAGTAAGCCTTTCATCTTCCGCTTTGAATACAATATAGGCTTCCATAATTTTCCAACCACCTAAATGCCTGGTGACATCCTAGACCATTGATAACAATTATCAGGATATGTATTCCCTGATGAGACAAGTTGTTAGTCTTCTCTCTCCATCTGGTCCCTTCCTGCTAAACCCATGACAACCATTTCAGTTCTCCAAGTTAAAAATACATAATGTCTGTCAGTCGGGTTATAGTTTCCACTGAGGTCTTGATATTCCCAATAAGCTTTCATCTTTTGCTTTGAATACAATATAGGCTTCCATAACTTTATATAAAGAATGTATGTGGCCTCATTATTAGCAACTTGGCATAAATTCATGTTGACACAAATCCAGCATCTGTAACATGCATTATGGCCTCTTTCAACCTTGACAGATTCTTTCATGAGCATAATTCCAAACAGTAAGCCCAATGCATATAGGTGTCCATTTCCTGTTGCTCAGCCTGGGGCTCCCTTAACCCCTTCAAACTGCTATGCATAAATATTTCAATAAAAGGAAAACAATGGCACTTGACAAGCAAAGAAAATAAATACCAAACTGGGATGGGGATCAGTAATAATTTTATCCTGTAGGGCTGAAGGATTAAGTAATTACTGATCCATTCTACAAATACAATAACGCAGCATCCATCATTTACCTGATGACACTAGTACATAACCTTATACCATCCATTAAATCAGTATTCAGAGTGAGAATAGTAATTTAATCCATTGATTTATAGTTTAGCATTTGAAGTTTAATCCATCCTAGCAATAAGGAAATATAATCCTAGATCAGGCTGGTTATCATTCTTCTCAAATGTTGTCCATTCTGACTGCTCTCATGGCAACCATATTAAGTTTTCTAATACAAGCAACCCTGCCAATGATAAAAGAGGCCCTTGGCATATGTGGTTTTCAATCATATTTCAAACTTTCCACATATCATATTTTCGACTTCCATTTTGTATACTCTTTTCTTGTTTCACAATATTCACATTGAATGTGTATGGATGAGACTTACAACTGTCGCACCCTCATGAAACAAAATCCACCAGCATATAGTATGAAGAACACGCTTGTGAAACAAAATCTACCCACACAAAAAACAGTAGGTTTGCAGAACTGATGCCAAACATCCGGTCAGGTAATTAAAGCCACTTGCATCATTGGATGATTCTTTTCAGTATGCTGAAATTCTTCCTGGAAGAGCTGTAAATACAGGTCTCAGTTTTGAGCTAAATGCCTGGTGATGTCCAAAGCCACTGATGACAATAATTAGGAAATATATTCCTGGATGAGGAAGATTATTTTGCTCTCTCCTTCTGTCCCTACTTGCTAAACCCATGGCAACCATTTCTGCTCTTCAGGTTGAAAATACATAATGTCTGTCAGTCGGGTCATAGTTTCCACTGAGGTCTTCATATTTCCAGTAAGCCTTTCATCTTCTGCTTTGAATGCAATATAGGCCTCCATAATTTTCTCACCAGCTGTATGCCTGGTGTCCACCTTAGCCATTTATCACAATCAGGAAATGTATTCCTTGATGAGGTATATAGTTATTTTTCTCTCTCCTGGTGGACCCTTCTTGCTAAACCCATGACAACCCTTTGAGTTCTTCAAGGAAGGAATTCGTACTGTCTGTCAGTGTGGTTATAGTTTCCACTGAGGTCTTGATATTTTCGGTAAGCCTTTCATCTTCCGCTTTGAATACAATATAGGCTTCCATAATTTTCCCACCAACTAAATGCCTGGTCACATCCTAGACCATTGATAACAATTATCAGGAAATATATTCCCTGATGAGACATGTTGTTAGTCTTCTCTCTCCATCTGGTCCCATCTTGCTAAACCCATGGCAACCATTTCAGTTCTCCAAGTTAAAAATGCGTAATGTCTGTCAGTTGGGTTATAGTTTCCACTGAGGTCTTGATATTTCCAGTAAGCCTTTCATCTTCTGTTTTGAATACAATATAGGCTTCCATAATTTCATATGGAAAATGTTTGTGGCCTCATTATTAGCAACTCAGCATAAATTCATGTTTTTCAAATCCAGCATCTGTAAAATGCATTATGGCCTCTTTCAGCCTTTCCACCCTGTAAGTCCAATGCATACAGGTGCCCATTTCCTGTTGCTTAGCCTGGGGCTCCCTTAACCCCTTCAAACTGTTATGCATAAATATTTCAATAAAAGGAAAACACTGGCAGTTGACGAGCAAACAAAATAAACACCAAACTGGGGTGGGGATCAGTAATAATTTTATCCTGTAGGGCTGAAGGATTAAATAATTACTGAAAGTTTCAAGAAATACAAAAAAGCGGCATCCATTTACCTGATGAGACTTGTACATAATCTTACACCATCCATCAAATCAGCATTGAGAGTGAGAATAGTAATTTTATTCATTGATTTATAGTTCAGAATTGGAAGTTTAATCCATCCTAGCAATAAGGAAATATATTCCTAGATCAGGCAGGTTATTGTTCTTCTCAGATGTTGTCCATTCTGACTGCTCTCATGGTAACCATATTATGTTTTCTAATAGAAGCAACCCTGCCAATGATAAAAGAGGCCCTTGGCATATGTGGTTTTCATTCATATTTCAAACTTCCCACATATATCTTCGACTACCATTTTGCAGACTCTTTTGCTGTTTCACAACATTCTCTTTGAAGGTGTGTGGATGAGATGTACAACTTTCACACAACCATGAAACAAAATCCACCAACAGAGCATATGAAGAAAACCCTTGTGAAACAAAATCTGCCCAGACAAATAACAGCATGTTTGCGGAATTGACGTCAACATCCGGTCAGGTAATTATAGCCAGCGGCATCATTGGATGATTCTTTTCAGCATGCTGAAATTCTTCCTGGAAGAGCAGAAAAAACAGGTCTCAGTTTTGAGCTGAAAGCCTGGAGACGTCTTAAGCCATTGATAACAATGATCGAGAAATATATCCCTTGATGAGGCATATTGTTATTTTTCTCTCTCCTTCTGGCCCAGTCTTGCTAAAACCATGGCAACCAATTGAGTTCTCCAAGGAAAATATTCGTAATGTCTGTCAGTCTGGTTTAAGTTTCCACTGAGGTCTTGATATTTCAAGTAGGCCTTTCATATTCTGCATTGAAGACAATTGAGGCTTCCATAATTTTCTCACCAGCTGAATGCCTGGTGACCACCTAAGCCATTTATAATAATAATTAGGAAATATATTCCTTGATGAGGCATATTATTTTTCTCTCTGGTCCCTTCTTGCTAAATCCTGCATGGTAACCATTTCAGTTCTATAAGTTAAAAGTGTGTAATGTCTGTCAGTTGGGTTATAGTTTCCACTGTGGTCTTGATATTTCCAGCAACTCTTTCATCCTCTACTTTGAATACAATATAGGCTTCCATAATTTTCTCACCAGCTGAATGCCTGGTGACCACCTAAGCCATTTATAACAATCAGGAAATTTATTCCATGATGAGGCATATTGTTATTTTTCTCTCTCCTTCTATCCCTTCCTGCTAAACCCTTGGCAACCATTTCAGTTCTCCAAGGAAAGAATGTGTAATGTCTGTCAGTGTGGTTATAGTTTCCACTGAGGTCTTGATATTTTCAGTAAGCCTTTCATCTTCTGCTTTGAATACAATATAGGCTTCCATAATTTTCCCACCTGCTAAATGCCTGGTGACGCCTTAGACCATTGATAACAATAATCAGGAAATATATTCCCTGATGAGACATGTTGTTATTTTTCTCTCTCCACCTGGTCCCTTCTTGCTAAACAAATGGCAACCATTTCAGTTCTCCAAGTTAAAAAAGCATAATGTCTGTCAGTCGGGTTATAGTTTCCACTGAGGTCTTGATATTTCCAGTAAGCCTTTCATCTTCTGTCTTGAATGCAATATAGGCTTTCATAATTTTATATGGAGAATGTTTGTGGCCTCATTATTAGCAACTCAGCATAAATTCATGTTTTTTCAAATCCAGCATCTGTAAAATGCATTATGGCCTCTTTCAGCCTTGACAGATTTTTTCATGAGCATAATTCCACCCTGTAACCCAATGCATACAGGTGTCCATTTCCTGTTGCTTAGTCTGAGGCTCCCTTAACTCCTTCAAACTGTTATGCATAAATATTTCAATAAAAGGAAAACACTGGCAGTTGACGAGCAAACAAAATAAACACCAAACTGGGATGGGGATCAGTAATAATTTTATCCTGTAGGGCTGAAGGATTAAATAATTACTGAACCTTTCTACGAATACAACAAAGCGGCATCCATTTACCTGAAGACACTTGTATATAAGCTTATACCATCCATCAAATCAGCATTTAAAGTGAGAATATTAATTTAATCCACTGATTTATTCTTCAGCATTGGCAGTTTAATCCATCCTAGCAGGAAGGAATTATATTCCTAGATCAGGCAGGTTATTGTTCTTCTTAGATGTCGTCCGCTCTGACTGCTCTCATGGTAACCATATTAAGTTTTCTAATAGAAGTAACCCTGCCAATGATAAAAGAGGCCCTTGGCATATGTGGTTTTCATTCATATTTCAAACTTCCCACATATCATATCTTCGACTTCCATTTTGCATACTCTTTTGTTGTCTCACAACATTCACATTCAAGCTGCGTGGATGAGACGTACAACCATGAAACAAAATCCACCAACAGAGAGTATGAAGAAAACCCTTGTGAAACAAAATCTGCCCAGACAAATAACAGCATGTTTGCAGAATTGACGTCAACATCCGGTCAGGTCATTATAGTCAGCTGCATCAATGGATGATTCTTTTCAGCATGCTGAAATTCTTCCAGGAAGAACAGAAAATACAGGCCTCAGTTTTGAGCTGAAAGCCTGGAGACGTCTGAAGCCATTGATAACAATGATCAAGAAATATATCCCTTGATGAGGCATATTGTTATTTTTCTCTCTCCTTCTGGCCCAGTCTTGCTAAAACCATGGCAACCAATTGAGTTCTCCAAGGAAAATATTCGTAATGTCTGTCAGTCTGGTTTAAGTTTCCACTGAGGTCTTGACATTTCCAGTAGACCTTTCATATTCTGCATTGAATAGAATCGAGGCTTCCATAATTTTCTCATCATCTGAATGCCTGGTGACCACCTAAGCCATTTATAATAATCAGGAAATATATTCCTTGATGAGGCATACTATTTTTCTCTCTCCATCTGGTCCCTTCTTGTTACATCCTGCATGGCAACCATTTCAGTTCTCTAATTTAAAAATGCGTAATGCCTGTCAGTCGGGTTATAGTTCCCACTGTGGTCTTCATATTTCCAGTAAGCCTTTCATCTTCTTCTTTGAATACAATATAGGCTTCCATAATTTTCACATCATCTAAATGCCTGGTGACGTCCAAAGCCACTGATAACAATAATCAGGAAATATATTCCTTGATGAGGCATATTGTTATTTTTCTCTGTCCTTCTGTCCCTTCTTGCTAAACCCATGGCAACCACTTCTGTTCTCCAAGGAAAGAATGTGTAATGTCTGTCAGTGTGGTTATAGTTTCCACTGAGATCTTAGTATTTCCAGTAAGCCTTTCATCTTCTGCATTGAATATAAGCGAGGCTTCCATAATTTTCTCAACAGCTGAATGCCTGCTGACGTCTTGAGCCATTTAAAACAATCAGGAAATATATTCCTTGATGAGGCGTATTATTTTTATCTCTCCATCTGGACCCTTCTTGCTAAACCCTGGCAACCATTTCAGTTCTCCAAGTTAAAAATGCATAATGTCTGTCAGTCAGGTTATAGTTTTCACTGAGGTCTTGATATTCCCAGTATGCCTTTCATCTTTTGCTTTGAATACAATATAGGCTTCCATAACTTTATATAAAGAATGTATGTGGCCTCATTATTAGCAACTCAGCATAAATTCATGTTGACACAAATCCAGCATCTGGAAAATGCATTATGGCCTCTTCAAACCTTGACAGATTCTTTCATGAGCATAATTCCAAACAGTAAGCCCAATGCATATAGGTGTCCATTTCCAGTTGCTCAGCCTGGGGCTCCCTTAACTCCTTCAAACTGCTATGCATAAATATTTCGATGAATGGAAAACATTGGCAGTTGACGAGCAAGAAAATAAATACCGAACTAGGATGGGGATCAGTAATAATTTTATCCTGTAGGGCTGAGGGATTAAATAATTACTAAAACATTCTACAAATACAACAAAGCAGCATCCATCATTTACCTGATGACACTTGTACATAATCTTATACCATCCATCAAATCAGAATTGAGAGTGAGAATAGCAATTTAATCCATTGATTTTTAGTTCAGCATTGGAAGTTTAATCCATCCTAGCAATAAGGAAATATATTCCTAGATCAGGCCGGTTATCATTCTTCTCAGATGTTGTCCATTCTGACTGCTCTCATGGCAACCAAATTAAGTTTTCTAATAGAAGCAACCCTGCCAATGATAAAAGAGGCCCTTGGCATATGTGGTTTTCATTCATATTTCAAACTTTCCACATATCATATTTTCGACTTCCATTTTGTATACTCTTTTCTTGTTTCACAATATTCACATTGAATGTGTATGGATGAGACTTACAACTGTCGCACCCTCATGAAACAAAATCCACCAGCAGAGAGTATGAAGAACACGCTTGTGAAACAAAATCTGCCCAGACAAATAACAGCATGTTTGCAGAACTGATGTCCAACATCCGGTCAGGTAATTATAGCCACCTGCATCATTGGATCATTCTTTTCAGTATGCTGAAATTCTTCCTGGAAGAGCTGTAAATACAGGTCCCAGTTTTGAGCTGAATGCCTGTTGACGTCCAAAGCCACTGATGACAATAATCAGGAAATATATTCCTTGTTGAGGCATATTGTTATTTTTCTCTCTCCTTCTGTCCCTTCTTGCTAAACCCATGGCAACCATTTCTGTTCTTCAAGTTGAAAATACGTAATGTCTGTCGGTCGGGTCATAGTTTCCACTGAGGTCTTCATATTTCCAATAAGCCTTTCATCTTCTGCTTTGAATACAATATAGGCTTCCATAATTTTCTCAACAGCTGTATGCCCGGTGTCCACCTAAGCCATTTATCACAATCAAGAAATGTATTCCTTGATAAGGTATATTGTTATTTTTCTCTCTCCTGGTGGACCCTTCTTGCTAAACCCATGACAACCCTTTAAGTTCTTCAAGGAAAGGATGCGTAATGTCTGTCAGTGTGGTTATAGTTTCCACTGAGGTCTTGATATTTTCAGTAAGCCTTTCATCTTCCGCTTTGAATACAATATAGGCTTCCATAATTTTCCAACCACCTAAATGCCTGGTGACATCCTAGACCCTTGATAACAATTATCAGGATATGTATTCCCTGATGAGACATGTTGTTAGTCTTCTCTCTCCATCTGGTCCCTTCTTGCTAAACCCATGACAACCATTTCAGTTCTCCAAGTTAAAAATACATAATGTCTGTCAGTCGGGTTAAAGTTTCCACTGAGGTCTTGATATTTCCAGTAAGCCTTTCATCTTCTGTTTTGAATACAATATATGCTTCCAGAATTTTATATGGAAAATGTTTGAGGCCTCATTATTAGCAACTCAGCATAAATTCATGTTTTTCAAATCCAGCATCTGTAACATGCATTATGGTCTCTTTCAGCCTTGACAGATTCTTTCATGAGCATAAATTCCACCCTGTAAGTCGAATGCATACAGGTGTCCATTTCCTGTTGCTTAGCCTGGGGCTCCCTTAACCCCTTCAAACTGTTATGCATAAATATTTCAATAAAAGGAAAAGAATGCCAGTTGAAGAGCAAAGAAAATAAACACCAAATTGGGATGGGGATCAGTAATAATTTTATCCTGTAGGGCTGAAGGATTAAATAATTACTGAAAGTTTCTAGAAATACAACAAAGCGGCATCCATTTACCTGATGAGACTTGTACATAATCTTATACCATCCATCAAATCAGAATCGAGAGTGAGAATAGTAATTTTATCCATTGATTTATAGTTCAGCATTGGAAGTTTAATCCATCCTAGCAATAAGGAAATATATTCCTAGATCAGGCAGGTTATTGTCCTTCTCAGATGTTGTCCATTCTGACTGCTCTCATTGTAACCATATTAAGTTTTCTAACAAAAGCAACCCTGCCAATGATAAAAGATGCCCTTGGCATATGTGGTTTTCATTCATATTTCAAACTTCCCACATATCATATCTTCGACTTCCATTTTCCATACTCTTTTGTTGTCTCACAACATTCACATTGAAGGTGCATGGATGAGATGTACAACTTTCACACAACCATGAAACAAAATTCACCAACAGAGAGTATGAAGAACACCCTTGTGAAACAAAATCTGCCCAGACAAATAACAGCATGTTTGCAGAATTGACGTCAACATCCGGTCAGGTAATTATAGCCAGCTGCATCATTGGATGATTCTTTTCAGCATGCTGAAAGTCTTCCTGGAAGAGCAGAAAATACAGGTCTCAGTTTTGAGCTGAAAGCCTGGGAACGTCTTAAGGCATTGATAACAATGATCAAGAAATATATCCCTTGATGAGGCATATTGTTATTTTTCTCTCTCCTTCTGGCCCAGTCTTGCTAAAACCATGGCAACCATTTCAGTTCTCGAAGGAAAGAATGTGTAATGTCTGTCAGTGTGGTTATAGTTTCCAATGAGGTCTTGATATTTTCAGTAAGCCTTTCATCTGCTGCTTTGAATACAATATATGCTTCCATAATTTTACCACCAGCCAAATGCCTGGTGATGTCCTAGACCATTGATAACAATAATCAGGAAATATATTCCTTGATGAGACATGTTGTTATTTTTCTCTCTCCATCTGGTCCCTTGTTGCTAAAGCCATGGCAACCATTTCAGTTCTCCAAGTTAAAAAGGTGTAATGTCTGTCAGTTGGGTTCTAGTTTCCACTGAGGTCTTGATATTTCCAGTAAGCCTTTCATCTTCTGCTTTGAATACAACATAGGCTTCCATAATTTTCACACCAGCTAAATGCCTGGTGACGTCCAAACCCACTGATAACAATAATCAGGAAATATATTCCTTGATGAGGCATATTGTTATTTTTCTCTGTCCTTCTGTCCCTTCTTCCTAAACCCATGGCAACCATTTCTGTTCTCCAAGGAAAGAATGTGTAATGTCTGTCAGTGTGGTTATAGTTTCCACTGAGATCTTAGTATTTCCAGTAAGCCTTTCATCTTCTCCATTGAATATAAGGTAGGCTTACATAATTTTCTCAGCAGATGAATGCCTGTTGACGTCCTGAGCCATTTAAAACAATCAGGAAATATATTCCTTCATGAGGCGTATTATTTTTATCTCTCCATCTGGACCCTTCTTGCTAAACCCTGGCAACCATTTCAGTTCTCCAAGTTAAAAATGCATAATGTCTGTCAGTCGGGTTATAGTTTCCACTGAGGTCTTGATATTCCCAATAAGCTTTCATCTTTTGCTTTGAATACAATATAGGCTTCCATAACTTTATATAAAGAATGTATGTGGCCTCATTATTAGCAACTTGGCATAAATTCATGTTGACACAAATCCAGCATCTGTAACATGCATTATGGCCTCTTTCAACCTTGACAGATTCTTTCATGAGCATAATTCCAAACAGTAAGCCCAATGCATATAGGTGTCCATTTCCTGTTGCTCAGCCTGGGGCTCCCTTAACCCCTTCAAACTGCTATGCATAAATATTTCAATAAAAGGAAAACAATGGCATTTGACAAGCAAAGAAAATAAATACCATACTGGGATGGGGATCAGTAATAATTTTATCCTGTAGGGCTGAAGGATTAAGTAATTACTGATCCATTCTACAAATACAATAACGCAGCATCCATCATTTACCTGATGACACTAGTACATAACCTTATACCATCCATTAAATCAGTATTCAAGAGTGAGAATTGTAATTTAATCCATTGATTTATAGTTCAGCATTTGAAGTTTAATCCATCCTAGCAATAAGGAAATATAATCCTAGATCAGGCTGGTTATCATTCTTCTCAAATGTTGTCCATTCTGACTGCTCTCATGGCAACCATATTAAGATTTCTAATACAAGCAACCCTGCCAATGATAAAAGAGGCCCTTGGCATATGTGGTTTTCATTCATATTTCAAACTTCCCACATATCATATCTTTGACTTCCATTTTGTATACTCTTTTCTTGTTTCACAATATTCACATTGAATGTGTATGGATGAGACTTACAACTGTCGCACCCTCATGAAACAAAATCCACCAGCATATAGTATGAAGAACACGCTTGTGAAACAAAATCTGCCCACACAAAAAACAGTAGGTTTGCAGAACTGATGCCAAACATCCGGTCAGGTAATTAAAGCCACTTGCATCATTGGATGATTCTTTTCAGTATGCTGAAATTCTTCCTGGAAGAGCTGTAAATACAGGTCTCAGTTTTGAGCTGAATGCCTGGTGATGTCCAAAGCCACTGATGACAATAATTAGGAAATATATTCCTGGATGAGGAAGATTATTTTGCTCTCTCCTTCTGTCCCTACTTGCTAAACCCATGGCAACCATTTCTGCTCTTCAGGTTGAAAATACATAATGTCTGTCAGTCGGGTCATAGTTTCCACTGAGGTCTTCATATTTCCAGTAAGCCTTTCATCTTCTGCTTTGAATGCAATATAGGCCTCCATAATTTTCTCACCAGCTGTATGCCTGGTGTCCACCTAAGCCATTTATCACAATCAGGAAATGTATTCCTTGATGAGGTATATAGTTATTTTTCTCTCTCCTGGTGGACCCTTCTTGCTAAACCCATGACAACCCTTTGAGTTCTTCATGGAAGGAATGCGTACTGTCTGTCAGTGTGGTTATAGTTTCCACTGAGGTCTTGATATTTTCGGTAAGCCTTTCATCTTCTGTTTTGAATACAATATAGGCTTCCATAATTTCATATGGAAAATGTTTGTGGCCTCATTATTAGCAAACTCTGCATAAATTCATGTTTTTCAAATCCAGCATCTGTAAAATGCATTATGGCCACTTTCAGCCTTTCCACCCTGTAAGTCCATTGCATACAGGTGCCCATTTCCTGTTGCTTAGCCTGGGGCTCCCTTAACCCCTTCAAACTGTTATGCATAAATATTTCAATAAAAGGAAAACACTGGCAGTTGACGAGCAAACAAAATAAACACCAAACTGGGATGGGGATCAGTAATAATTTTATGAATACAATATAGGCTTCCATAATTTTCCCACCAGCTAAATGCCTGGTGACATCCTAGACCATTGATAACAATTATCAGGAAATATATTCCCTGATGAGACATGTTGTTAGTCTTCTCTCTCCATCTGGTCCCATCTTGCTAAACCCATGGCAACCATTTCAGTTCTCCAAGTTAAAAATGCGTAATGTCTGTCAGTCGGGTTATAGTTTCCACTGAGGTCTTGATATTTCCAGTAAGCCTTTCATCTTCTGTTTTGAATACAATATAGGCTTCCATAATTTCATATGGAGAATGTTTGTGGCCTCATTATTAGCAACTCTGCATAAATTCATGTTTTTCAAATCCAGCATCTGTAAAATGCATTATGGCCTCTTTCAGCCTTTCCATCCTGTAAGTCCATTGCATACAGGTGCCCATTTCCTGTTGCTTAGCCTGGGGCTCCCTTAACCCCTTCAAACTGTTATGCATAAATATTTCAATAAAAGGAAAACACTGGCAGTTGACGAGCAAACAAAATAAACACCAAACTGGGATGGGGATCAGTAATAATTTTATCCTGTAGGGCTGAAGGATTAAATAATTACTGAACCTTTCTACAAATACAACAAAGCGGCATCCATTTACCTGAAGACACTTGTATATAAGCTTATACCATCCATCAAATCAGCATTTAAAGTGAGAATATTAATTTAATCCACTGATTTATTCTTCAGCATTGGCAGTTTAATCCATCCTAGCAGGAAGGAATTATATTCCTAGATCAGGCAGGTTATTGTTCTTCTCAGATGTTGTCCATTCTGACTGCTCTCATGGTAACCATATTATGTTTTCTAATAGAAGCAACCCTGCCAATGATAAAAGAGGCCCTTGGCATATGTGGTTTTCATTCATATTTCAAACTTCCCACATATATCTTCGACTCCCATTTTGCATACTCTTTTGCTGTCTCACAACATTCTCTTTGAAGGTGTGTGGATGAGATGTACAACTTTCACACAACCATGAAACAAAATCCACCAACTGAGCGTATGAAGAAAACCCTTGTGAAACAAAATCTGCCCAGACAAATAACAGCATGTTTGCAGAATTGACGTCAACATCCGGTCAGGTAATTATAGCCAGCGGCATCATTGGATGATTCTTTTCAGCATGCTGAAATTCTTTCTGGAAGAGCAGAAAAAACAGGTCTCAGTTTTGAGCTGAAAGCCTGGAGACGTCTTAAGCCATTGATAACAATGATCGAGAAATATATCCCTTGATGAGGCATATTGTTATTTTTCTCTCTCCTTCTGGCCCAGTCTTGCTAAAACCATGGCAACCAATTGAGTTCTCCAAGGAAAATATTTGTAATGTCTGTCAGTCTGGTTTAAGTTTCCACTGAGGTCTTGATATTTCAAGTAGGCCTTTCATATTCTGCATTGAAGACAATTGAGGCTTCCATAATTTTCTCACCAGCTGAATGCCTGGTGACCACCTAAGCCATTTATAATAATAATTAGGAAATATATTCCTTGATGAGGAATATTATTTTTCTCTCTCCATCTGGTCCCTTCTTGCTAAATCCTGCATGGTAACCATTTCAGTTCTATAAGTTAAAAGTGCGTAATGTCTGTCAGTTGGGTTATAGTTTCCACTGTGGTCTTGATATTTCCAGCAACTCTTTCATCCTCTACTTTGAATACAATATAGGCTTCCATAATTTTCTCACCAGCTGAATGCCTGGTGACCACCTAAGCCATTTATAACAATCAGGAAATTTATTCCATGATGAGGCATATTGTTATTTTTCTCTCTCCTTCTATCCCTTCCTGCTAAACCCTTGGCAACCATTTCAGTTCTCCAAGGAAAGAATGTGTAATGTCTGTCAGTGTGGTTATAGTTTCCACTGAGGTCTTGATATTTTCAGTAAGCCTTTCATCTTCTGCTTTGAATACAATATAGGCTTCCATAATTTTCCCACCTGCTAAATGCCTGGTGACGCCTTAGACCATTGATAACAATAATCAGGAAATATATTCCCTGATGAGACATGTTGTTATTTTTCTCTCTCCATCTGGTCCCTTCTTGCTAAACAAATGGCAACCATTTCAGTTCTCCAAGTTAAAAAAGCATAATGTCTGTCAGTCGGGTTATAGTTTCCACTGAGGTCTTGATATTTCCAGTAAGCCTTTCATCTTCTGTCTTGAATGCAATATAGGCTTCCATAATTTTATATGGAGAATGTTTGTGGCCTCATTATTAGCAACTCAGCATAAATTCATGTTTTTTCAAATCCAGCATCTGTAAAATGCATTATGGCCTCTTTCAGCCTTGACAGATTTTTTCATGAGCATAATTCCACCCTGTAAGCCCAATGCATACAGGTGTCCATTTCCTGTTGCTTAGTCTGAGGCTCCCTTAACTCCTTCAAACTGTTATGCATAAATATTTCAATAAAAGGAAAACACTGGCAGTTGACGAGCAAACAAAATAAACACCAAACTGGGATGGGGATCAGTAATAATTTTATCCTGTAGGGCTGAAGGATTAAATAATTACTGAACCTTTCTACAAATACAACAAAGCGGCATCCATTTACCTGAAGACACTTGTATATAAGCTTATACCATCCATCAAATCAGCATTTAAAGTGAGAATATTAATTTAATCCACTGATTTATTCTTCAGCATTGGCAGTTTAATCCATCCTAGCAGTAAGGAATTATATTCCTAGATCAGGCAGGTTATTGTTCTTCTTAGATGTTGTCCGCTCTGACTGCTCTCATGGTAACCATATTAAGTTTTCTAATAGAAGTAACCCTGCCAATGATAAAAGAGGCCCTTGGCATATGTGGTTTTCATTCATATTTCAAACTTCCCACATATCATATCTTAGACTTCCATTTTGCATACTCTTTTGTTGTCTCACAACATTCACATTCAAGCTGCGTGGATGAGACGTACAACTTTCACACAACCATGAAACAAAATCTACCAACAGAGAGTATGAAGAAAACCCCTGTGAAACAAAATCTGCCCAGACAAATAACAGCATGTTTGCAGAATTGACGTCAACATCCGGTCAGGTCATTATAGTCAGCTGCATCAATGGATGATTCTTTTCAGCATGCTGAAAGTCTTCCTGGAAGAGCAGAAAATACAGGCCTCAGTTTTGAGCTGAAAGCCTGGAGACGTCTGAAGCCATTGATAACAATGATCAAGAAATATATCCCTTGATGAGGCATATTGTTATTTTTCTCTCTCCTTCTGGCCCAGTCTTGCTAAAACCATGGCAACCAATTGAGTTCTCCAAGGAAAATATTCGTAATGTCTGTCAGTCTGGTTTAAGTTTCCACTGAGGTCTTGACATTTCCAGTAGGTCTTTCATATTCTGCATTGAATAGAATCGAGGCTTCCATAATTTTCTCATCATCTGAATGCCTGGTGACCACCTAAGCCATTTATAATAATCAGGAAATATATTCCTTGATGAGGCATACTATTTTTCTCTCTCCATCTGGTCCCTTCTTGTTACATCCTGCATGGCAACCATTTCAGTTCTCTAATTTAAAAATGCGTAATGCCTGTCAGTCGGGTTATAGTTCCCACTGTGGTCTTCATATTTCCAGTAAGCCTTTCATCTTCTTTGAATACAATATAGGCTTCCATAATTTTCACATCATCTAAATGCCTGGTGACGTCCAAAGTCACTGATAACAATAATCAGGAAATATATTCCTTGATGAGGCATATTGTTATTTTTCTCTGTCCTTCTGTCCCTTCTTGCTAAACCCATGGCAACCACTTCTGTTCTCCAAGGAAAGAATGTGTAATGTCTGTCAGTGTGGTTATAGTTTCCACTGAGATCTTAGTATTTCCAGTAAGCCTTTCATCTTCCGCATTGAATATAAGCGAGGCTTCCATAATTTTCTCAACAGCTGAATGCCTGCTGACGTCTTGAGCCATTTAAAACAATCAGGAAATATATTCCTTGATGAGGCGTATTATTTTTATCTCTCCATCTGGACCCTTCTTGCTAAACCCTGGCAACTATTTCAGTTCTCCAAGTTAAAAATGCATAATGTCTGTCAGTCGGGTTATAGTTTCCACTGAGGTATTGATATTCCCAGTAAGCCTTTCATCTTTTGCTTTGAATACAATATAGGCTTCCATAACTTTATATAAAGAGTGTATGTGGCCTCATTATTAGCAACTCAGCATAAATTCATGTTGACACAAATCCAGTATCTGTAACATGCATTATGGCCTCTTTCAACCTTGACAGATTCTTTCATGAGCATAATTCCAAACAGTAAGCCCAATGCATATAGGTGTCCATTTCCTGTTGCTCAGCCTGGGGCTCCCATAACCCCTTCAAACTGCTATGCATAAATATTTCAATAAAAGGAAAACATTGGCACTTGACGAGCAATGAAAATAAATACCAAACTGGGATGGGGATCAGTAATAATTTTATCCTGTAGGGCTGAAGGATTAAATAATTACTGAACCATTCTACAAATACAACAAAGCGGCATCCATCATTTACCTGATGACACTTGTACATAATCTTATACCATCCATCAAATCAGCATTGAGAGTGAGAACAGTAATTTAATCCATTGATTTACAGTTCAGCATTGGAAGTTTAATCCATCCTAGCAATAAGGAAATATATTCCCAGATCAGGCCGGTTATTATTCTTTTCAGATGTTGTCCATTCTGACTGCTCTCATGGCAGCCATATTAAGTTTTCTAATAGAAGCAACCCTGCCAATGATAAAAGAGGCCCTTGGCATATGTGGTTTTCATTCATATTTCAAACTTTCCACATATCATATTTTAGACTTCCATTTTGTATACTCTTTTCTTGTTTCACAATATTCACATTGAATGTGTATGGATGAGACTTACAACTGTCGCACCCTCATGAAACAAAATCCACCAGCAGAGAGTATGAAGAACACGCTTATGAAACAAAATCTGCCCAGACAAATAACAGTATGTTTGCAGAAATGATGTCCTACATCCGGTTAGGCAAATATAGCCACCTGCATCATTGGATGATTCTTTTCAGTATGCTGAAAGTCTTCCTGGAAGAACAGGAAATACAGGTCTCAGTTTTGAGCTGAAAGCCTGGAGACGTCTTAAGCCATTGATAACAATGATCAAGAAATATATCCCTTGATGAGGCATATTGTTATTTTTCTCTCTCCTTCTGGCCCAGTCTTGCTAAAACCATGGCAACCATTTCAGTTCTCCAAGGAAAATATTCGTAATGTCTGTCAGTCTGGTTTAAGTTTCCACTGAGGTCTTGACATTTCCAGTAGGCCTTTCATATTCTGCATTGAATACAATCGAGGCTTCCATAATTTTCTCACCAGCTGAATGCCTGGTGACCACCTAAGCCATTCATAATAATCCGGAAATATATTACTTGATGAGGCATATTATTTTTCTCTCTCCATCTGATCCCTTCTTGTTACATCCTGGATGGCAACCATTTCAGTTCTCTAAGTTAAAAATGCGTAATGCCTGTCAGTCGCGTTATAGTTTCCACTGAGGTCTTGATATTTCCATTAACTCTTTCATCTTCAACTTTGAATACAATATAGACTTCCATAATTTTCTCACCAGATGAATGCCTGGTGACCACCTAAGCCATTTATAACAATCAGGAAACATATTCCTTGATGTGGCATATTGTTATTTTTCCCTCTCCTGGTGGACCCTTCTTGCTAAACCCATGGCACCATCTGAGTTCTTCAAGGGGAGAATGCGTAACGTCTGTCAGTGTTGTTATAGTTTCCATTGAGATCTGGATATTTTCAGTAAGCCCTTCATCTTCCGCTTTGAATACAATATAGGCTTCCATAATTTTTCCACCAGCTAAATGCCTGGTGACGTCCTAGACCATTGATAACAATAATCACGAAATATATTCCCTGATGAGACATGTTGTTATTTTTCTCTCTCCATCTGGTCACTTCTTCCTAAACAAATGGCAACCATTTCAGTTCTCCAAGTTAAAAAAGCATAATGTCTGTCAGTCGGGTTATAGTTTCCACCGAGGTCTTGATATTTCCAGTAAGCCTTTCATCTTCTGTCTTGAATACAATATAGGCTTCCATAATTTTATTTGGAAAATGTTTGTGGCCTCATTATTAGCAACTCAGCATAAATTCATGTTTTTTCAAATCCAGCATCTGTAAAATGCATTATGGCCTCTTTCAGCCTTGACAGATTTTTTCATGAGCATAATTCCACCCTGTAAGCCCAATGCATATGGGTGTCCATTTCCTGTTGCTTAGTCTGAGGCTCCCTTAACCCCTTCAAACTGTTATGCATAAATATTTCAATAAAAGGAAAACAATGGCTTTTGACGAGCAAAGAAAATAAACACCAAACTGAGATGGGGATCAGTAATAATTTTATCCTGTAGGGCTGAAGGATTAAATAATTACTGAACCTTTCTAGAAATACAACAAAGCAGCATCTTTACCTGATGAGACTTGTACATAATCTTATACCATCCATCAAATCAGCATTGAGAGTGAGAATAGTAATTTAATCCATTGATTTATAGTTCAGCATTGGAAGTTTAATCCATCCTAGCAATAAGGAAATATATTTCTAGATCAGGCAGGTTATTGTTCTTCTCAGATGTTGTCCATTCTGACTGCTCTCATGGTAACCATAGTAATTTTTCTAATAGAAGCAACCCTGCCAATGATAAAAGAGGCCCTTGGCATATGTGGTTTTCATTCATATTTCAAACTTCTCACATATCATATCTTCGACTTCCATTTTGCATACTCTTTTTTTGTCTCTCAACATTTACATTGAAGGTGTGCGGATGAGATGTACAACTTTCACACAAGCATGAAACAAAATCCACCAACAGAGAGTATGAAGAACACCCTTGTGAAACAAAATCTGCCCAGACAAATAACAGCATGTTTGCAGAATTGATGTTAACATCCGGTCAGGTAATTATAGCTAGCTGCATCATTGGATGATTCTTTTCAGTATGCTGAAAGTCTTCCTGGAAGAACAGGAAAAACAGGTCTCAGTTTTGAGCTGAAAGCCTGGAGATGTCTTTAGCCATTGATAACAATGATCAAGAAATATATCCCTTGATGAGGCATATTGTTATTTTTCTCTCTCCTTCTGGCCCAGTCTTGCTAAAACCATGGCAACCATTTCAGTTCTCCAAGGAAAATATTCGTAATGTCTGTCAGTCTGGTTTAAGTTTCCACTGAGGTCTTGACATTTCCAGTAGGCCTTTCATATTCTGCATTGAATACAATCGAGGCTTCCATAATTTTCTCACCAGCTGAATGCCTGGTGACCACCTAAGCCATTCATAATAATCCGGAAATATATTACTTGATGAGGCATATTATTTTTCTCTCTCCATCTGATCCCTTCTTGTTACATCCTGGATGGCAACCATTTCAGTTCTCTAAGTTAAAAATGCGTAATGCCTGTCAGTCGCGTTATAGTTTCCACTGAGGTCTTGATATTTCCATTAACTTTTTCATCTTCTACTTTGAATACAATATAGACTTCCATAATTTTCTCACCAGATGAATGCCTGGTGACCACCTAAGCCATTTATAACAATCAGGAAACATATTCCTTGATGTGGCATATTGTTATTTTTCCCTCTCCTGGTGGACCCTTCTTGCTAAACCCATGGCACCATCTGAGTTCTTCAAGGAGAGAATGCGTAACGTCTGTCAGTGTTGTTATAGTTTCCATTGAGATCTGGATATTTTCAGTAAGCCCTTCATCTTCCGCTTTGAATACAATATAGGCTTCCATAATTTTCCCACCTGCTAAATGCCTGGTGACGTCCTAGACCATTGATAACAATAATCAGGAAATATATTCCCTGATGAGACATGTTGTTATTTTTCTCTCTCCATCTGGTCCCTTCTTGCTAAACAAATGGCAACCATTTCAGTTCTCCAAGTTAAAAAAGCATAATGTCTGTCAGTCGGGTTATAATTTCCACTGAGGTCTTGATATTTCCAGTAAGCCTTTCATCTTCTGTCTTGAATACAATATAGGCTTCCAGAATTTTATTTGGAGAATGTTTGTGACCTCATTATTAGCAACTCAGCATAAATTCATGTTTTTTCAAATCCAGCATCTGTAAAATGCATTATGGCCTCTTTCAGCCTTGACAGATTTTTTCATGAGCATAATTCCACCCTGTAAGCCCAATGCATACAGGTGTCCATTTCCTGATGCTTAGTCTGAGGCTCCCTTAACCCCTTCAAACTGTTATGCATAAATATTTCAATAAAAGGAAAATACTGGCAGTTGATGAGCAAACAAAATAAACACCTAAACTGGGATGGGGATCAGTAATAATTTTATCCCTTAGGGCTGAAGGATTAAATAATTACTGAACCTTTCTACAAATACAACAAAGCGGCATCCATTTACCTGATGACACTTGTACATAATCTTATACCATCCATCAAATCAGCACTGAGAGTGAGAATAGTAATTTAATCCATTGATTTATAGTTTAGCATTGGCAGTTTAAACCATCCTAGCAATAAGGAAATATATTCCTATATCAGGCAGATTATTATTCTTCTCAGATGTTATCCATTCTGACTGCTCTCATGGCAACCATATTAAGTTTTCTAATAGAAGCAACCCTACCAATAATAAAAGAGGCTCTTGGCATATGTGGTTTTCATTCATATTTCAAACTTTCCACATATCATATCTTCGACTTCCATTTTGAAAACTCTTTTGTTGTCTCAGAATATTCACATTGAATCTGTATGGATGAGATGTACGACGCCAAATTTTCTGTGACACCCTCATGAAACAAAATCCACCAACAGAGAGTATGAAGAACACCCTTGTGAAACAACATCTGCCCAGAGAACCTCCAGACAAAATTGTCTTCGGATGGATGGACAGACGGACAAGGTGGTTCCAGTACACCCCACCCCTTACAACTCACCACAGGGTATAAAAATACTCAAGGTATGTTAGTCTTGTTGTAGATAATTTCGGGTAACCAATTATCTCTTGACACCTTTACATAAGCATTGCTGTCGATTTGAGGAGCATTATCACTCTTGTGCTTCTTCGTACTTCTAAACTGGAAACAAGAAGATCTCTTTTTTGCTCTTGAACATAAAATAATATCATCCATCAGCATTAAGAGGGATAGTGATAGTATAATCCATTGATAACAAGATGCAGGAAACATATTTTTAGAAGAGGGAGGTTGTTATTCTTTTCAGACATAATATCTTCACACCAATGCATGGCAACATTTCAGGCTTCCAATAAAAACATCCATTAGAAAATGTGGTCCTTGTTGTATGTGGTGTCCAGGGACTACAGGAGATGTGATAAGATCTCCCAACAGTTGGCCAAACAGAGTAGCTATACTTCAAGCAGATGCATGCACCAGTGCAGCTGATGATTAGTTGATGCTCAACATATTTCCACCATTCATTTGTGCCAGATCATTCAACTTGTCGAAAATTTTCTGTGACAATTTTGCACGCCCCATGTTTTGTTCACATATTTTTCATTTTAGGTAACTTCCACGCAACTCAAATGCCTGTTCGCCTTAAATTGACAGGCCTGAAGCTTCTAAGTTTGACAAAATCCAAATACTTTTGAAGGACTGTGTGAAATAGAGGTTTTCAAGCATGTATCCTTGAAAGGTGAGATGCAAAATTCATTTCAATAATTATTTTGAATGACCATTCTCCTAAATAGGAAAGAAAAAAATCAACAAAAAACTTGCCTGTTGTGCGGTCTCACCCAATAGATGATGAGTATTTCTTAACCTTCTTCTCTCCCACTGAAAACCTAAATCAACAGTTTCTTCTGGGGTCAGCATTTTTTAAAATTCATTTTATACTGTTTTCAAGACTGCATGAACAAAACAAGTAATTTCTCAATTTGCTGATAGCACAATAACAGAAGAGACAAATTTTTGATGCAAAGATAATAATCTCATTTATTTGGAAGTCAGGCTGTGGCTCATGATTTTTATGTATAATTTTCGACACTACTATACAGTTGTTAATATTCAGAGACTTTTTCTTCACTTTCAAGAGCTAAGGGGACTGTAGCCAAAGAATGATGTCATTCCATTGCCAGACATTTGGAAGTGCTTTTAAAAATATAAGTTGAGAGAAATTCTGTTTTTTCATGTCTATAATATATACATAGCAGGGCCTTGCACTTGACAGTAAAAAAAAACTTCCATACTTTTCCTGACATGTCTATTTTCCATATTGATTTGAATACCTCTAATTGATGAAAATCTGACTGTAGGAAAATTTTTACAAAACCTCCAGCAACACAATGTAGCATCTTTGTTTTGTTTTTTTTTTAAATATTTGCGAGAATGTCATTTCTTCATACTCACGTGGTTCAGCAAAGCTTTATTCGCATAGACAAAGACTATTAAATAACTAGGAATCTTTATGGTATTTTTATTTTGGCCTAAGAAAGTTAAGAATCTGTTTTTCAGGCCCACTCACGTGGGCATTTTGGGTGCCACATGCTCTCTTTTTGTAACCAATGCAAACCCAAAAAATAAAAATTATATGATTTATGTCTGATATTTTACCAAAGTTAATAAAATTGATAAATTTGTCCGTTGAGTGCAACAATCTTTGCAATGCTTTAGCACTGCAAAGCCTTCTTGCATTCAAGGGATGAAATACTCTGTCACCCCTGCTATTCTGTAGATTATGAGGCCTAAAACATAAAACAAAGCAAGAACATGAACTTTTGATGGCAAGAGAAATAATTACAAAAATAAAAAAAAATGCCGGCCCAGATGCAATTTTACAAAAAAATGGTCTGAGAAACAAAAGATCTACTTTGTGGAGCCTTATTTCAAATCATTCAATCCCATGTACACTTATGTCAAAATAAACAAAATATAAGTGGAAAATTTTTCCCATAATACAATAAGGCAGTTGTATGATCAGACCCTTCTTCTGGTTATTAAGATAATTCATTAACAAGGGCAATGAGTTAGCACAGTCAACAGATGTTCCCGTAAAATGCCAAGGGTGACTATACCCCCACCCCCAATGCCAAGCATGAGTTTCTAGTCATGTCTTTCTTGACATTGAATTAATCAATATCTTGTTTTATCTCCATTGAACCATAGCACCAATACAGCAGACATTCAAATGTGTCCGGGGACACTAATGCAACCATATTATGAAAACCTATATTTTATTAATGACATCCAAAATGGGGCCATAACTCAAATAAAAATTACTGCACCACATTCAAAATAATAATGTCTACAGTAAGCTATATTCCAATTTGGATTGAAATCAGGACACTTATAACTGAAGTTATCACCCAGAAACCAATATCAGCATATCTTCTAAGTTGGAAAAGGGCTATAACTCTATCAAAAAATGTTGGATCAAGTCCACTATCAATCCCAGTCGGTATTATGTGGTTATGCATAAAATTTTGTTTCATTTCCTTCAGTCAAACTAAAGTTATCATCCGGAAACCAATATCAACATGCTTTCTTGGTCAGAAAAGGGTCATAACTCTGTCAACAAATATTAGAACAATAAATTACTTTATAAAGCAAAGCATAAAATTTTGTTTCATTTTGCTCGTCAACCTAAAGTTATCGCCTTTAAACCAATATCAACCTGTTTTTTAAGTCGGAAAAGAGCCAAAATTCTGTCAAAAAATATTGGACCAAGCCCACTATTACTCCCAACCTGCATTTTATGGTGATAAACCTATGTATAAAATTTTGTTTTATTTTGCTCAGTCAAACTAAAGTTATCGTCTGAAAAACAATATCAACATGTTTTCTAAGTCAGAAAAGGGCCATAACTCTTGTCAAAAAATATTGGACGAAGCCCATTATTAATCCCACCCTGTATTATGTGGTTATAAACCAATGGATAAAATTTTGTTTCATTCTGTTAACTCAAACTAAAGTTATCGTCCGAAAATCAATATCAACATGTTTTCTAAGTCAGAAAAGGGCTATAACTCTGTTAAAAAAAATTGGACCAAGCCCACTATCAATCTCAACCTGTATTATGTGGTTATAAACCTATGTATAAAATTTTGTTTCATTTCGTTCACGCAAACGAAAGTTATCATCCAGAAACCAAAATCAACATGTCTAAGTTGAAAAGGGGCCATAACTCTGCCAAAAAATACCAGACCAAGGCCACTATCAATCCCAACCTCTATTTTGTAGTTATAAACCTATGTATTTGTTTCATTTTGTGCTGTGAAGCTAAAGTTATTACTTGGAAACCATTTGTTTGGACAGGCACACAGGGCAGTGACTATATGCTCCCCCCAAAAGTTTGTTTGATCAAAACTATAATCACTGGTGCACAGATTCCCATGGTAATGAACATTCTTACCAAGTTTCGACAATAAATGTCTTGAGAAAATTTTCGGACAAAATTCATGCATTCTAAGATGAAAATGAAAATAGCAGTGACTATATGCTCCCCCCAAAAGTTTGATCAAAACTATACTCGCTAGTGCACAGGTTCCCATGGTAATGAACATTCTTAACAAGTTTCGAACAATAAATGTCTGAGAAAATCTTCGGACAAAATTCAGGCATTCTAAGATGAAAATGGTCACTCTGGCAAAAAAAATTCCGATCAAAACTATAATCGCTGGTGTGCAGGTTCCCATGGTAGTGAACATCCATACCAAGTTTCAAAGGAATCGACCTATAAACATCGGAGAAAAGCTCCAGACAAAATTAATTATTCTAAGACGATGAGGCAAAACTATGAACGCTGGTGCACAGGTTCCCATTGTAGTGCATACCAAGTTTCAAAGGAATCGACCCATAAACATTTGAGAAATTCTCCAGAAAAAATTCTAGCATTCCAAGACCTGTGCAAAAGGGGCATAAAAATGGTAATGCATGGCCCATCAATCATCTAATAATCATCATAGATTCAGACTTGGCAACCGAGGAATGATGAACATTTGTTGTCTATGACAGTAGTTGATGTTTATTTGAAAACTATTTCATTAAATTTGTGTCGTTAAAAACAATATATTCTTCATCGGAGACATTTAAGTGACTTTTGTGAGCTTTTTGGATCATATATATAATAAATAGAAACTTTAACTTACCCCAGGTTTATATCGATTTTTACAAAACTGGTCCAGTTAACCCTTTACCTGACACGAAAAGCAGACAACACATGCAAATAAAATTCTTGAAGCACTAATTTTTTTGTATTTTTTGCATCAAAAACATAGTTTATGACCCCTTATTGGAATGAGTTAGATGAGCTCATTTCAATGAGGGGTCATAAGCTGTTTTTGTGACAAAAAATGAAAAAGTAATAAAAATTGAATGGTGAATTTTGTGGATAGCGCTGGCCGGTTTTGGCCATTACGTTAGGTAAAGGTTTAATTAGGTCCAGAATGAGCTAAAGCTCGGTCCAGACCTAATTTACTGAATTTGTTTTGTAAATTTTGATATAAACAGAATGGGGTCATGCTACTGTTTCAGTGGAGGGAAAATGTGGTTATAACACGCGAACAGAGAGAGTAATACTATACAGCAGAGTATTTGATATAACACATTCCCAATTTTACTCAATTATGTCAGCTGATTTCTGCGAGTGAGCAGACGAAGTGTATAAAGTAAACAATAGCTGTCATTGCTATCATTGCAATGGTTGTCATTGCTATAAGGGGAAATCAAGTTAAATACTTGACGTTTCTTTGAAATTCAATGTTGCTAATATTTTAATGTATAATCCTACATTTAAATTTGATACTGAACATATCAGTATGCCAGTGAGTCTGAATACAGTCTAATGGATATAATAGTATTATATGATTCTTCTTTAAAGCAGGTCAAAAATAGCTCTCCTGCAACTAATAATTAAGGAGAGGGATTATGGCCCTCCTTCAATTTTGAAAATGACAAGACTCGGTAATTTGAAATTTAAGCAGTTGAAAAAATATACATCTTCTTAAAACCAGAGGCCCCAAGGAACCTTAATCGCTCACCGGCCAAAGTGGTTCAAAGAAGTATTTGGGGTCTCATTCAGTTCGACATGGTTCATCAACATTACAAAGGAATGAAGTCATGAGAGACAAATTTTATGGATCTAGGGACATGGCTTGAACAAACTTGAATCTTACCCCCTAAGGATGCTGCATACCAAATATCAAAAGCATTCATCTGCTGGATCTGAAGAAGATTTTTAAAGAAAATTCCTCATTTTGAACTAAGTTATCATTCGGGCTCCCACAGTGAGCCCAAATATGAACCCAGGGACTTGGCTTGAACAAACTTGAATCTCACCCCCTAAGGATGCTGCATGCCAAATATCAAAACATTTCGACTGCTAAATCTGAAGAGGATTTTTAAAGAAAAATTCCTCATATTGACCAAGTTATAATTTGGGCTCCCATAGGGAGACAAAATATGAACCCAGGGACTTGGCTTTAACAAACTTGAATCTCACCCCAGTAAGGATGCTACACACCACATATCAAAACATTCAGACTGCTGGATCTGAAGAAGATTTTTTAAGAAAATTCCTCATTTCGAACTAAGTTACAATTCAAGCTCCCACAGTGAGCCCAAATAAGGACCTGGGGACATGGCTTGAATAAACTTGAATCTCACCCTCTAAGGATGCTGCATACCAAATATTAAAACATTCTGACTGCTAGATCTGAAGAAGAAGATTTTTAAAGAAAATTCCTCATTTTGAACTAAGTTATCATTCGGGCCCCCACAGTGAACCCGAATATGGACCTAGGGACATGGCTTGAACAAACTTGAATCTCGCCCCCCAAAGGATGCGGCATACCAAATATCAAAACATTCTGACTGCTAGATCTGAAGAAGAAGATTTTTAAAGAAAAGTCCTCATTTTGAACTAAGTTATCAATCGGGCTCCCATAGTGAGCCCAAATATGGACCTAGGGACATGGCTTGAACAAACTTAAATCTCACCCCCCTAAGGATGCTGCATACCCAATATCAAAACATTCCAACTGCTGGATCTGAAAAAGAAGATTTTTAAAGAAAATTCCTCATTTTGAACTAAGTTATAATTCGGGCTACCACAGTGACCCCAAATATGAACCCGGGGACTTGGCTTGAACAAACTTGAATCTCACCCCCTAAGCATGCTGCATACCCAATATCAAAAGATTCTGCCTGCTAGATCTTGAGGTGAAGATATTTAAAGAAATTTGCCTGAAATGCACTAAGTTCAGATTTGGGCTCCTATACTGAGCCCAAATATGAACCCAGGGGGCGATTTTGAATCCGATACACTGCAGAATGTTGCATACCAAATATCAAAAGATTCTGCCTGCTGGATCTGGAGAAGAAGATTTTTTAACAAATTTGCCTGAAATGCACTAAGTTCGAATTCTAGTTTCTATAGTGAGCCCATTTAAATATGAATCCAAGGGGGACGATTTGAACAAACTTGAATCAGATCCACCCCACAATGTTGCATACCAAATATCAAAAGACTCTGCCTGCTGGATCTGGAGAAGAAGATTTTTTAAGAAATTTGCCTGAAATGCACTAAGTTCAAATTCGGGCTTCTATAGAGAGCCCAAATATAAATCCAGGGAGCCGATTTGAACAAACCTGAATCTGCTCCCTCTAGAGATGATGTATACCAAATAGGAAAGAATTCCTCCTGGTTGATCTGAAGAAGAAGATGTTTTTGAATTTTGGAAAGAAATTCATGGTGCTATCAGAGTTATGCCCCTTGTGGTGCCCCCGGTGGGTGCGGCAAGTTTATTTGTACAAGTTTGAATTGACATATGATGGGGAACATGCACACCAAATTTGATTCAATTTCATCCAGTAGTTTGGGAGGAGTAGTCGATAATGTAAAGTTCACGGTGGATGGTGAACGGCAAGTGATAAGTTAAGCTCCCTTCGGTGAGCTAAAAAAGCCATATGATGTTACCCCTCACTGGAATGAGCCTGTTCTAACGAGTGGTCACATGATATGGTTTTGTTGCCATTTTTTGAAAATTTGAAAACAAAAGAATTAAAATAATAAATTTTGATATCCTGTGAGTTGGGGGTAATGGGTTAGGCAAAAAAAAAAAAATCAATTGATTCTCAGGCAATTTTTTTTTCAAATCAATGAGGGAGGGAGGATTTTATTTTTTATTTTTATTTCTTCCAGATGGTGATGGTGGGATAGGCCCAACTCAATACACAAAATAAGTTGGACATGTCAACCCGTAAAGACTTTGTTTCTGTTTACTTTGTTTGAATGAAGACATCATTCATATTGGGTAACACACGTGTATTTTGAGTAATCTCCCTTGATGCACAACTGCACTAAAAAATCTGATTTCAGATTCCATTCAATGTTTTACCCACTCTTTTCCCTGGTTATGTTCACGAAACGTCAGCACAATTTGGACTTTTGTATTTCTTTAGTGATAATCCCCCCACCACAAAATATACTTACCGTATATGTCCATGTATATTATTTCAATAGCACCAAGAATGCTTATGTAGGACAATTTGAAAACAATTTGCACTGTAACCTGCACAGTTGTTGTATTCAGACTGATTTTTCCTATCACGTTCCGGAAAAAGCAACATAAACACAACAACTGCACGGGTTATGGTGCAAATGGTGCTCCAATTCTGAAACTATAAAGTTTCAGTCACAAACGAGTGTTGGATTCTCTTGACAGGGATGAAGTCTCCCCCGGTGATAAACAAACAACGAAAAACAAATAAATGCGAGTATTTTTTAATTGTTTAATAATTTTCCTTTATTCTGTTGTATTATTCAACACGTGATAACTCGTGAAAACTTACCTATTTCTGTTGCATCCCAAATTGACAAAACGTAACTTGCAACTAATTCTTGTTGATTAGTGCATCAATCAGTTGATACCTGTACCGAGTCAAGTTTGCATTTGCATTCCCCTACCATGTGCATCCAACCTCTCGGAAATATGGCGATAACCTTTCCCCTCTCATACACAACACACGTCTGTGCCTATTTACCGGTTTATTTGTTGGTTTTGGACCTTAAAACCAATGTGCCCTTTTCAATTTACCTGTTTCCCATTTTCGTGCAATGACAGTCCAAATAAAAAGGCACAATGCGGGCCATTTATTTCAATGTGGCGGGACCTGAGAATCAATTCCTTTTTTTTTTTTGGCTTTAAAGAGAATGAACCAAATTTTTTTCAATGTCAAGTTAAAGTTATATTATCTTCAACCCTCGTCTTAACAAACCATTTGAATCTGCCACTTGCTTATAAACACTTATCATTTTAAATATTTTTTTTATTCAAACCAAAACTTTCAATCCCTAATTTGGACAAATTTCATGAGCTCTAAGCAACGAGAGTGACTTACAACTGTGACTTGGATGAAAAAATTTTCAAATTTCAAATTATTTCAGACAGAATTTGGACCTCTTCACTGAAGCTTGTTTTGAACATAGGTTTAGCTAGTCTTGAACACAGTACTGAGATCATAAAATTATCATTTATTATACAAACTTGGAGATCAAACTGGAATAGTCTTCACGAAATTAGGGATATATTCATGTTATAAAGTTTCCACAAAATTAGGCAAGTTTTTAATCATATTCCTTTGCCTACTTGCATCCTATCTTATGGTTCAGAGGGTTGTAGAGTTTTAGGAGTATTTCGGTGTTTAGGCTGTTGTACATGGTGCATTTTTATTTATGCAGCTATCTAGTATTTCGGTGTTCAGGCTGCTGCATCGAGTTTTATCTCAACACAAATCTAGTATTTTGGTAATCAGGCTGCTGTCTTGAGTTTTATCTCAATACAAACCTTGTACTTCGGTATTCAGGCTGCTGTATTGAGTTTTATCTCAACACAAATCTAGTATTTCGGTATTCAGGCTGCTGTATTGAGTTTTATCTCAACACAAATCTGGTATTTTGCGTATTCAGGCTGCTGTATTGAGTTTTATCTCAATACAATTCTAGTATTTCGGTATTCAGGCTGCTGTATTGAGTTTTATCTCAACACAATTTGATATCAACTATTCCAGCATCAAGTTTTTTCTATTGAAGTTTGTATATTAAATAACTTTCAATATTTCAAAAAATTAGTATTCATTAACTGGTAGAGCGCTAAATTAATTTCAAAGGTCAAAATGTATTTCTGCAGATATTCTGTTGCAATTTATTGGAGAGTGCCTACCTGTACGCACTCTCCAATAAATAACAAGCAAATTTCATGTCATCGAAATTTTTTTGCTTTCAACTGAATGCAGAGTGCATCAAAAAAATAATGATCCCTTTAATTGTGGTACAGAGGAGTCCTGTTGATTGAATAGCCACTTAGCCAAGAAAAATTATTCAATTAACCCTTTACCCAATGTAACATCCAAAACCGGACAACACTGTTCACAAAAATCGCAAATTAATTTTCATTATTTTTTGTCTCAAAAACATAGGTTATGACCCCTCTTTTGAATGAGCTCATCGAGCTTGTTCCAAACAGGGGTCATAACCTATGTTTTTGAGACAAAAAATGAAAAACGTAGTTATTCAAGAATTTCATTTGCAAGTGCCGTCTGTTTTTCATGTTAGGTAAAGGGTTAACAGTATTCAATTTACAGGGATTGTGTCCCCTGTATATTAGAGATAAACTTAGCATTTACTTTGTCAAACAAGATATAATAGATTAAATGCCTGTATTGGATGTACTGAGGCTAAATAGGTCCATAAACGAAGACTTGGGAGAGTCAAGGTAATGTCTCAAAAGGGGGCAAGATTTTTTATTCAATTAACAGTTCAAATTTGTACCGGAGGTATGGTATAAATGGTTTTGTGTTGGGACATTATATTCAGTTAACAAGCTAATCAGCTTAAAGATATCCAATTAAGTGGGCTCACTGTACCAGTATTTTTAATAAGGCTCAAATTTGGATTTCCAACACTCAACCACTTAATTGCGAAAAGCAAAAACATGCAAATATGTCAACAGAATTTCTTAACAGAAATATCACCAATTTCATCATGAAAAAATGAGAATTGGTGGCATTTAATCTCAAATCACCCAAATACCATCATAAGATCCTTGGTTCCAAAACTATCATAAAATTGTATTGAAGAACAGTGGATTGGCTTAGAAAGTTGGCTTATTAATGTTTCTGTATATACTCAGTTTACATGGTGCCATGTCAAGATTTGTGTATACTCAAGTTTATATGGTGCCATGTCAAGATTTATGCATACATCGGCAGAAGAAAACCCACCATTTTCAAGGATTTTTCCAGGAAATTTCCAAGCACTTTCCAGAACATGTGTCTAAATTCAGGGACTGACAGGAAAGGAGAGTGATCACTCTCACTTGCCATCACTCTCCCAAACGTTTCACTAGGGGAGCAATCAATCACTCGCCTTCATGATGTGTGTAGAAATTGTGTCTAAACATCAAGTTATATACTGCTTTTCAATCACCTGTTACCTGACCAAACTAGGAAACAATACATGCAAAACATCTCGCATCACTAAAATCTTTCATTTTTTGCTTTAAACATATCTTATGACACTTCAATGGAATGAGCTCAAATCACTCTCCTGAATTTTTCACTCTCACAAAATCAAAATGAGGAGAGTGATCATTCGCTTGCCTGCATTTTCTTCACTGCAGTAACTGTAAATTTATTTACTCATCTGTGTTGTTTGTATATATATACCAGTTAATAATTCTCAAGCATGTCTTCTCAGCTGATTTTTTTGAGGTTTTGTAATTCAAAGATTTTCAAGGACTTTTTAGACAATTTTTGAAGCTATTCCTCGTAATTTGCCTACAGCCTTGAGTCAACTTATGGCTACTCTTGTGTTCCAAATGTCCATACATGTATGCCTATTAAATTTGGGAAATTTTTCCACCATGTTTGCACCTTATTTGGGCCTGTATGCTTATTAAAATTGCCCTACTAACTGGGAGGAGATTTTCAAATTAGTAAATCTTCACTAGACTGTGTGATATTCTTTTGTTTTGCACAGTATATTTATTGTTGCAATCATGATGTCTAAATACCTATTAGTTTTCTGTAATAAAACTAACTGCAATACTGGAAAATAAGTTGGCTTTTAGATAAAATTATCTAGCATTAGTCCCCCCACCTCCTCAATGCATTTCCACCCGGTACTATTATTTTGGTCTATACTTTTATTTAATTTTGATAAATGTTCCACCCTGTATTTTCATTCCCACCTGTACTTTTATTTGCAACACAAGAGTAAGAATATACATGTCACTAACAAAGACTATTTTCAATAAGAAATTAAAATTATAGCAACCCAAGCATCCCTCGGCTGGAATCGGACGTCTCTATTTTATATACAGATCTATAAGTGGACCCTTTGTCCACTTACAGTGTTGTGACAAGCTTTTGTCTTACAATTCAGCAACGCTACAAATGAATAGAGAAAACAAGAGACCCCAAGGGGCCTTAATTGCTCAACTGACAAGTTGTTCAAAGAAGTATTTTGGATCACATTCAGCTAATCATGGCTCATCAACACTTCAGAGGAATGAAATTATTATAGGAGGCCTTTATTTTTTGTTTACATAAATTCACTCTAATTCCTTCAAAATGCAATTTATAAGAGATTTTTTTCCTCTGCTTAAATGACCCCGAGGTGGGGAATGGGACCAGGGATCGATCGGGGGGGGGGGGGGGGGGGGGGGAGGGGGGGGGGGGGACAAAATCAATCTAAATCTTTCAAAATGTATGTTGCAGCCAAACATTTTATTACATCTAACTGCACACCCCCCCCCCCACCCCCAATGAGGGGAAGACATAGGGTAAAACATTTTCACATAAAATCACAAAATCACTCTAATTCATCTAGGAACTCGATTTTGAAAAGAATCGAAAAAAGTTTTTCCGAATTTTGGTCCAAAGTCGGAACCGGACCCAAAATTTTCAGGCTAATATTTTTTTTATTTTTTTTTCATCTCAAAATTGAACAAAATGCATTAAAAATAAAAATAATATAAAATGCATTAAAAATATGATAAAAAAAAATTGGGGGGGGGGGGGGGGGGGAATTTGGTCCAAAAAGTTTGAACCAGACACAAAATTTTCAACCCAGGGACTCGATTTGAACAAACTTGAATCTGACCCCCCCCCCCCCCCCCCCCTCCCCCTAGAGATGATGTTTCCTAAATATTAAAGGATTCTGAAGAAGATTTTTAAAGAAATTTCCTCATATTGCACTGTTATATTTCAAGCTCCCAGCCCAAATATTAACCAAGCAACTCGATTTGAACAAACTGGAATCTGGCTCCCCAAGAGATGATGTATATCAAGTATGAGAGGATTCTGACTGGTGAATCTGAAGAAGATTTTTAAAGAATATTTCCTGTATTGCACAAAGTTAAAATTTGGGCTCCCATAGGGAGCCAAAATATTAACCCAGTGAGCGAATTTGAACAAACTTGAATCTGACCCCACCTATAGATGTAGTATACCAAACATGAAAGGATTCTGACTGGTGGATTTGAAGAAGATATTTTAAAGAAATTTCCTCAAAGTGCACAAAGTTAAACTTTAGGCTCCAATAGAGAGCCCAAATACTAATTCAGGAACCCAATTTGAACAAACTTGAATCTGACCCTCCTAGAGATGTTGTATACCAAATAGCAAAAGATTTCAACTGGTGGATCTGAAGAAGGTTTTTAAAGAATATTCCACATATTGCACTAAGTTAAAATTTGGGTTCCAATAGAGCCCAAATCTTAACCCTGGGACTTGATTTGAACAAACTTAAATCTGATTCCCCTAGAGATGTTGTATAACAAATATGAAAATATTATGACTGATAGATCTGAAAAAGATTTTTTTGAATTTTTGAAAAAATTGATGGGTGCTATCAGAGTTATGCCCTTTGTGGTGCCCCTTGTGGGCGTGGACATCTTTTTTTAACAAACTTGAATTGACATATGATAGGGAACAAGCACACCACATTCGGTTCAATTTGGTCTAGTAGTTTGTGAAAAGTCAATAATGTAAAGTTCACAACAGACGATGACGGACGGCAAGTGATAAGTTAAGCTTCCTTCGGTGAGCTAAAAAACTACCCGCCCACATAAAATTTTACAAAAAATGACCTGAAACAGAAAAATTGTGGGTCTTATCCTCTCTCATTCAGGATTACATCATTTATCTAATTCAAGAAAAGGGTGCCAAGAAGCCTCAATGTACAAGCTTGAGTGGGAAAGGGCAACAAAAACAACATAACTGCATGCTGTTAGTAAAACCACTAGCCTCATTGTATTCTTGGAAAGCCACCGATTCCAACTTCATGCTGTATATCACTTGTTCTCATTCCAATCTTTTGTCATTTTTCCCTAGCTGTGATTGAAGTTTTCAGAAATTCTATTGTTCAAACCTGAAATTAAGAACAAACATGCAAGTTTCATATCAATGAATCAAAAGAGATGGAAAGTTGTTATGATTAACAATTTACCCAGTCTTGGGGATTATATTTCATATAAAATTGAGAGAATCCATTTGAATTCTCACAAAAACGGAGAATCCATACCTGCTGAGTGTCCCAGGATCCCATGAAGTCACCATGGTTGAGCCCCTGTTGTGTACTGATAACACATGTTAATGCTTTACCCAACACAGCTTTTTAATTTTTAAAACATCAACTGGAATTTTAAAACCACCACAATGTGTATTCTTAATCAACGGGATATACAAGTAAAACAACATGTAAAGCTTACAATTGAGCATACTTGCGGCAATTGCATTCATACCGGAACAAGAGCACTGCCTAGCGGGGCAACATATGCCCGTCAAAATTGGAACATGCACAAGTTTCACTGGGGTAAAGTTAGAAATTTTTGTTGACTCGACTATGTCTGCCTCCCCCTCCCCTCCAATCATTGCCCATTCCCCTGCCCTGTATGGGGTAAAGGGTAATTCACCTGTTTTCACATTTTCATATTAATCAATCTGAGGTCTTCACAAAATAAAAACAAGGCTGCTGTAGAAGATTCCCTTCGACGTTTACAATGGTAGCTTCCATTCATTGACAGGTTAACTTCATTGATAACAATTGACGATAGATGGCGCCAAGGAAAAGGACATTTTGAGGATCATAATAGCTATAAATGGTGAGGATTCTTTTAAAAATAAAATGGTGTTATCTGCTCCTGTCACATGCACAACGACAATTGATGATCAACATGGGTGCAAAACTTGAACAATAAAGCAAGTAAAATGTTGGAGTAGGCGACACAGTAGTGTAATGTTTCGAGTACTAAAATGGGGCATAACTTTGGAAATGCAAAACAGTGTTACCTGCTCTTCACATGCACAATGGCAATTGGCGATCAACATGTGTGCAAAGTTTGAACAATATAGAATATAAAATGTTGAAGGAGAAGGCGACACAATACTGTAATGTTTTAAGTACTAAAAGGGGCATAACTCTGGAAATACAAAATGGAGTTACCTGCTCTTGTCACATGTACAACGGCAATTGGTGATCACCATGTGTGCAAAGTTTGAACAATATAGCATGTAAAATGTTTTTGAGTAGTCGACACAATACTGTAATGTTTTAGGTACTAAAAGGGGGCATAACTCCAGAAATACAAAACAGAGTTATCTGCACTTGTAACATGCACAATGGCAATTGGTGATCATCATGTGTGCAAAGTTTGAACAATATAGCATGTAAAATGTTGAAGGAGTAGGTGTCACAATACTGTAATGTTTTAAGTACTAAAAGAGGGCATAACTCTGGAAATACAAAACAGAGTTACCTGCTCTTGTCACATGCACAACGGCAATTGGTGATCACCATGTGTGCAAAGTTTGAACAATATAGAATATAAAATGTTGAAGGAGAAGGCGACACAATACTGTAATGTTTTAAGTACTAAAAGGGGCAAAACTCTGGAAATAAAACATGGAGTTACCTGCTCTTGTCACATGCACAACGGCAATTGGTGAACACCATGTGTGCAAAGTTTGAACAATATAGCATGTAAAATGTTGAAGGAGTAAGCGACACAATACTGTAATGTTTTAAGTACTAAAAGGGGGCATAACTCTGGAAATACAAAAGAGAGTTACTTGCTTTTGTCACATGTGCAACGGCAATTGGTGATCAATATGTGTGCAAAGTTTGAACAATGTTGCATGTAAACTTTTGGAGGAGTAGGCGACAAAAATTGTTTACCGACAGACAGACAACGCCATAACATAATACGTCTGTCAAATGACGGGCATATAAAAATGAAGGTTGCACTCCATGGACTCAGGTTGCAGTAAAAATTACCATTTGAGCACACTTGGGTGGTAAACATGGCTCTGAGAGCCACATTTACTGCCCATGTGTGTGCAACTGATAATTTGACTGGACCTGTGCCAACAGAGTTTAAAACTGTGAAATATTTTAAATTTAATGCAGTTCTTTTGAGTCTGGACTTATCCAGTAGGGAACAGACTGAAAACACTGTAAAATTTGAAAATTTAATGTCGTTATTTGTGAGCCTCAGCTTGTCTAGAAGTGCATGGAATTATAATCGGAATCAGTTGATTGAGAGCTCAAATAACCACTAATCGGCTATTTTTGGTAACTGGTTGAACACTAGGAGAGTTTGGGGTTTTTTTTTACTCTTCTCTTAAGTTGTAAAAAACCCCATAACTGAAGAAAATTCTATCACCATTTTTTTTTTAAATCCAATTTTAGACTTGCGTTTGACCCCCGCACCAGGCACGACTCTTACAGCCATGAAAATCGACTTTCGATCAAGTTATCTCCTTTGAAATTATTAGACACATGAGAAAGGTTCAATTAGGAAACAAGTAATTGTTGAGAGAACACTTGTGTTCTTTGACATCAGTAGAAAAGAAAGCAAAGTTTCCCTTTGTTACTTTCTTAATAAATGAAAACAACAGGAAACTTGTTTTTTATGGAAAGTCAAATAGAAGCAACCACTTCACAGATAATCCATCATTAAGAATATCTTTCAGTATCACACATACCAACACTAAGTAATGTCTACTTTAGCTCTTTGTTGAGCAAATGTGTTTTTACAGTAATTTGCAAGTTTATTCTTTTCAGGAAAAAAAAATTAGCAAATGTCAACTCATAGAGTTTTATATAAATGGAAAATGACAGTGTCTGTGTTATATGTTGGTATCAGTCAACTTCATTGCCTCACAAAACATATTGTTCGGATGGTAATCATACATAAATAATGTTAAAATAAATGACTAAGTTTAACTTCAGCTATATTAACATAAATACCATCTGCACTTGTGTCACTAGCCATGCTAATTCCAATATCACTGTTCCTTACCACTGTTAAATGAAAATTTAAAGTTTCCAAGCAATGTCGACGATGAACTCTAATCCTTACAGGATAATATTCCAACTACATTGTCAAGGCATGCCCTCTATGAAGGCACGCCTTGATAATGTAGTTGGATTATTTTATCAGTCAGGATTTGAGCGAGCTACCACAGTCAGAACAAATCGTGTTTATAGCACCACAACCTCCATCAGACATCTTCAAGTCACCATTAATTTGATTCAATTTCGAATAATAAAAGTGATTTGATTTGATTCAAATCAAAAATGGGCGATTCACAGGACCCTAGATTGAAGTCATATCAGCCAGGCTTGATAATGGGAACTTCTGGGAAATAAAGTCCAATCTAAGTTTCAAAGGAATCAACCCATAAACACCTGAGAAAATCTCAGGACAAAATTCATGCATTCTATGATGAAAATGGGGCATAACACTGGCAAAAAAAGGTCTGATTGAAACTATAATTGCAAGTGCACAGGTTCCTATGGTACTGAACATCCATACCAAGTTTCAAAGGAATCGACCCATGAACTTCTGAGAAAATCTCAGGTGCACAGGTTCCCATGGTAGTAAACATCCATACCAAGTTTCAAAGGAATCAGCCTGTAAACATCTGAGAAAATCTCCGAACAAAATTAAAGCATTCTAAGTAAAAAAAGGGGTATAATTCTGATCGAAAAAAAGTCTGACTGAAACTATAATTGCAAGTACACAGGTAGCTATGGTAGTGAACATCTATATCAAGTTTCAATCTCCGGACAAAATTTGTGCATTCTAAGGTGAAAAGGGGCATAACTCTGGCAAAAAAGATCTAATAAAAACTATATTTGCCAGGTGCACAGGTTCCCATGGTAGTAAACATCCATATGAAGTTTCAAAGGAATCAACCCATAAACATCTCAGAAAACATCCAGACAAAATACTAGGCAATTCAGGCATTCTAAGATGAAAGGGGGCACATAACACTGTCAAAAAGAGTCCAATCAAAACTGCAATCACAGGTGCACAGGATCCCATGGCAGTAAATATCCATACCAAGTTTCAAAGGAATGAACCCATAAACATCTCAGAAACTCTCAGGACAATATTTGCACATTCTAAGATGAAAGGGGCATAACTCTTACCAACAAGGTCCAATCAAAACTATAATCACAGGTGCATAGGTTCCTAAGGTAGTAAGCATTTATACCAAGTTTCAAAGGAATCGACCCATAAACATCTGAGAAAATCTCTGGACAAAATTGTAGGCCTGCTATTCCAAGTTTGAAAAGGGGAATAATTCTGGAAAAAATAATCTGACCAAAACTATAATCACAGGTGTGCAGGTTCTCATGGTAGCAAACATTCATAACATGTTTCATGTTTTGAGCAGATTATTTCATGAACGTCTAAGAAAATTTCTGGACAAAATTATGTCTACAGACAGATGGACAGACGGAGGACGAACAGATGGACAAGGTGATTCCAGTATACCATACCACCCCCACCTCCCCCCGCCCCAACTCATTGCAGAGGGTATAAGAAATTAAATTATTCTGTGGCATTTTTTTTTTAAATCGGTGAGGGAGGGACGGTTTTATTTTTCTTTTGCAAAAAGTGAGCAAACAAACGAGGATTTCAGTTGTCTTTTTACACACAGAAATATGGAAAGTGCATACATGTATTTATACTAGTAAATTCATTTTTTTAATTTGAAAAATAAAACATTCCTCTAAAAACAATCTGCAGGTACTGCAATTAAAAGGCTTCATATTCTTTCATTGCTCTTCATATTATCATTGAAGTTAAAGTATTTAATCTATGGATATTTGCCTCGTCACAATGTATGGGAGAGTGTATAGGCACTCTCCTATAAATTGTAACAAGGCAAACATATTGGAGATGCAACTAATTAAATATGCATCAATCAAAAAATGTAAAAAGATTTGGGTCTCCCGAAGTTAATTGAACTAATATTGGAAGATGCTGATTGGCAATAAAAATGCCCAACTAGGGGGTTCAAATTCAATGAGGGATTGCCTGAGATTCAAAACACATTTTTTTAGCCTTATTACGAAATTATACCATTGCAGCAATAGCTTAAACTCTTTTGTTCATGAACGATTTTGTGCAGCATTGCCCTTCTGTAAAAACTGATATGAGAATATGAATCTCGTGTTTTCTTTTTAAAAAAAAAGTATTTTTTCCAAGTGACTGGTAAATTCTTGCCACATTTATCAGTAGAAATTTTCCATCTGCCATGCTTGTTTAATGTATCATGATTGTTTTTATTTACTTGTCTAACACCCATCACACACATTTTGTCCAAATTAGTTAATACATGAGAATTTTTGTTCCCTGCTTCAGTTCTAAAAGCAGATAGATAAAAGAATTCCAGATTCAGCCATCTTCTAGATTTCTTTACTTCGGAATTGATTTATTTCTGGAGCTTTAGGACTGCTTAGTTCAGGATACTACATGTGGATTAAGTTTTTGATGGAGCAGGGACCACAACTTTGAATTTGTGAGTTGAAATTGGGAAACACTGATAGACATTTATGTCCTTGCTGCATCAAATACAGGCATTTAAACTATTATATTTTCTTTGACAGAGGTGAGCTCTGTCAAACAAAATATAATTGAATACATTCTTAATTTATCATTAGAAAATAGATAATTGTCTATTACTGTTAATTTAATATTTTAACTGGCAAAGTGACTTCTCAGTTAACAGGATTCCACTGTACAAACAAATGCTGGAGCAAGAGATTTTCCTTTTAAAAAGCAAAATTTTGGAGATGACCCAATATTAATTTAATATTGTGTCAGCTCTAACTTTTGAGCATTCCCTTATAAGGGCTTCACACATATGCCAACGAACTGACAAAATCTTGAAATTTTAAATTTTAAGAACTAGTCTGTGCATTAAATGACTTTGTTCAGTTTTTGCCCCATTTTAGTATAATAGATTGTACTTACAAGAAACTGAAGTCATTTCACAAGCAAATTTCAACGGGACTAAGGAATCTGAATTATGCATACATCTGAAAATAATGAAGTACATGGCAGATACAGTTGAACACCATTATTATTACCAGGATTATTCTGCCCTCTTTTGAGAAAGGTTTCAGGTCCCATGCATTTGGGAAATTCACACCATGAATGCTTCAACTGGAAATTTGTTTTGGAGGAGAAAAACATACAAAGATTAAGAAATATCTTACCTCCTACAAGTTTTTTTCCCATTTTAATATAATAGATTGTACTTACAAGAAACTGAAGTCATTTCACAAGCAAATTTCAACTTGACTAAGGAATCTGAATTATGCATACATCTGAAAATATTTGTATATATGTTTTAAAAAAGAGAAGTACATGGCAGATACAGTTGAACACCATTATTATTACCAGGATTATTCTGCTCTCTTTGAGAAAGGGTTCAATCCCATGCATTTGGGAAATTCGCACCATGAATGCTTCAATTGGAAATTTGTTTTGGAGGAGAAAAACATACAAAGATTAAGAAATATCTTACCTCCTACAAGTATCTGGGAATTTCATTGGTTCAAAGACATCACATGCAGACTGCATATAAAACCATAAACTGCCTGTCAACATCAATATATGCTGACAGCTATGGGTAATCTCCCCTTTGTTCATTGATTATTCAAAATGGTGGCAGCTGATAAACGCTTCAAGTTGAAAGATTGAGTTTTGGAAGCCCATATTTGGTCTGAAGTGCAGGATAGGCAACTTAAAAGGCTTCATATTCTGTGGATATGTGTCATGTTACCTTCGAAATGAAACTGTTTGGTATGTATGAATTTGACTTGTTACAATCTCCCATAAATTGTAATAAGGCAAAGACATGTGAACACATAGTGAGAATTCTCTCATTTCATTTTGATCGCTGTTGTTATTAGTTCTGTGCATCGATGCAGCAGTCGGTAAGATATATTCGTTACACAGTTTGTTGGTGGCCTAATATGGTATATATTTCGCTCTCATCCAATATGAAATTAACTGACACCATATATACCATAGTGGGCCACCAACAAACTGTGTAACTAATAACATTACCTTCAAATTGAGCCCAGAACATGCATAGGCTACATTCGTCGACTTTGTGGTTGTTTCTAAGCAAGTTTTGGCTGCCTATATAGGCCTAGAAACAAATGAGAAGGTTCTTAGAATGTACAACCAACCAGTTGGGGCACCTATTCTGTTGTGGGAAAATGTGATAAGTGATCAAATCAGAATTAGATCTTTAAGGGTTAAAGAACAATGCACCTGTTGTCTGTCCTTGAATTCAAATGCTTTTATTTTTCGTTAGGCTGGTAAATATTGATTTTCTGAGGGCTTGTGTCTGCGCAGTTCAGGATACCGATTGTTAACAAAAAAAATTTTGTTTGAATTGGGATTGGGATTGGGAAATTTTTAGCTTGAACTGGGAAAGGGTCCCATATTCGGCCCCTTTAGACACCCAGAAGAATCCCTGCATTGTCATACAAAAAATCACTTTACAACTACTGAAATATATTTTACTTAGTTTTTGACAAAACCTGCAAAATAAAATAAAAATGAATTTACTCACATTTTTATTTTTCATTTTTCTTACTTCCTCTCCCATTATAGCTGAGGATATCTCATGTTTTTGAGGGGCTACCGAAAATTATCTCATGAGTGACCGAGACAAATGTTCATTTTTGGCAAGCGCTTGCAAAAATAGCCATTTGTCCCAGTCAAAAACACCAGAATATACACTTTTTATAAGAATCTGATCATTCATATTGATAATTCCACTTGTTTCGACCTTGAATTGAAGCAGTAAACAGCTGATGCGCATTAGAAAGTGAAAGTAATTTAATCGATACTTGGAACAGGTAGCATTTAGCGATCTGATTCAACTGGAAGGTTTCACGCATCAATTCAAGGTGAATACAGGTTGAATTATTACTGGAAATGGTCGGTATCTACTTAAAAACACTGGATTTTCTTATTATATGTTTCAGAACAAATTAATCATTTCCAGTGGTAATTTGACTCGTATGCACCTTGAAGTGATGGTTTGAAAGCAACCATTTTGATTGATACTGTGAAAGTGAAAATGTCTATACTTTCACTGTGGGGGATACTCTAAAGTAGTCAGTATTATTGTTATACCATGATTACCTATTCTACTATATATAAAAAGCCTATGACATAAATTTTAGCTTTATACACAAACTGTGGTGAACACACCAGCAATGGGATTTCAATAGTCAAAATTTTACACCTACAGTGGAACTACATCCAAGCTGACCTTTGGTGACATCTACCTGAATGCAAACTTGTCTAAATTTATCGCACATTGCCTCGCAAAGAGTGAAATGAAAGTGGCAATTATTTATTACGTTTTTAAATGAGTTTAACCTATAAGACCTCAAAAATTAACAAACATGCATTGTCTCGTGTTAATAAAGCACTCGAAATAGTATGTTATTGAAAGGAAAAAGGTCCTATTTCTTTTTCTCTTTCGTTTCAGTGATAAAACTGACAGCGGAAGTATGGCCCACCGATCCTCGTGTAAACAAAAACAAATTCGCACATATGTACAGCAGCTGCTTAGTAATATCGATAAAAAATAATAGTGACTCTTAATAATCTGGCCATCATGTTATAAGTAAAATATACCCAAAGTAGCTTTGTGTACCAAATGTCCACTTCACCACTTGTGTTGAACATTTGGTACACAAAGCTACAATGGGTATATTTTATTTAAAACATGATGGCCAGATTATTAAGAGTCACCATTATTTTTTCTCGATCTCGGTTGCAAATTAGTACTTGCTATTTATTTTGGCAGCAATTTTGTTATGAAGTAACCAGCATGACTGGCGTCATAATAACAAAGTACAGGCCTGGCATTTTCAGGACAGCAATTTATTCGCTCGCTTACTGGGTGCCTTAAAAAATTAAGGAGGGTGAAAACTAGCCTCCTGGCCGTAGAAAATAATGAGGACCATAACAGCCTATTCCTAAAACTCATTTCTTTTAAGACCTCTGCTATGTTAGTGGTCTCCATAAGATGGCCACACTGCCTCTTCCACACATCTGGGCCTTTCCAAGGCTCAGGAGGTGAGGGAGGGGCAGTTAACCATCTCACAGAGACTACCTTGTTAGTAGCATCAAATAAAATATACAAAGCCCACTAGACAGAATTCATTAATAGCAAAACTTCATTTTGTCACTTTTAGGTTTTGTAATCTTGAGGAGAGCTAACCGCTCATCTAGGCCATGCAAGGGGAGCGATTTTAGACCCCTTGCATTTTTAAGAATGCCAGGCCCGAGAGTAGGCAGAAAAGCATCAGAACACTTTTTGCCTACAGATTGCTACCCTGTTACAAAGCATAACCTGTTTATGGCTTATCCTGTAAGCTCTTTATTTCCAGGTCGGAAAAAATCTATCACATCACTTTTTGATGAAACTGGACAAAAAAATATAATTAACAAATCAAAACTATCTGTTTTGCCTTTTAATCTGGAAAGATTCTTACAATAGATCATTTTAGCATAGTGCCATCGTACATCCAGGTCTCAATATGCCCATCTAAACCAGCCAATGAGATTTGTTACTAAAAATGGTACCCACATATGCTGTACAGTACTGAGCGCCGCATGCACATCATTTGTTTCCACCTTATATTTTTTTTCAAATGCTGTTGTTCTTTTTTACCAATACTGAATTTTTACGAATACTGAAAATGGCTTGATTATTCAGTAATTTGTTGATAGAATAATGTTGATGTTGATTTGAAGTAGAGACGAATGTCGGAATGAACATGAATGATGAAGGGTTGTAACACGAAAATAATAAATATGGAAATACAATATCGCATAATACACAAATTTCTCATTCACAACCTTTGTTCTTTTTGGGGATAAAAACAAATGCAAAGAAGGTAAATTGTCAAATTTTATTTGACTAAACAGAGCCGAAAAATGAAGCTTTCAATGCCGATCAGCTGTTCAGTAAAAGTTTTTGCACTGTTGATAAACAAAGCCGGTTTGAATGGGCATATCAAGAACTGGATGTAAGATTGGTGCTATTCTAAAATGGTCTATTTGGGGACATTGGTTACCATTGCGAATTTGGTGGGATTTAAAGGCCTGTTTATGAACAATACTTTCTTACTTCACTAAACTAAAGCTCTTACTTGCTGGTTGCACAGTATCTTTGGAAAAAAAGATATGTGCATTACAAATCACCTTTCAAAAATAATTGAATAAACAGATAAAGCTGTTGTAATCATGATATATTCGTAGAAATTCTGTCACATTTTGTCACTAACAGCATCTGATCAGCTTTTAAAAGAAAAAAGAATGCTAAGCTTACCTTATCAATGCCAAAAATCACTATGGTACTGAAATAGTCAAATGCAAAACATTACTTTTGAATTCCGAGTTCAGACTGAATAACTTTGAATTACCTAGCATTTTTTTTCAGTCAGTCATTTATAAAGAACATTGTCTGAAACAACACCTGAGAACTTTGTATTACAGTGGTTAATTGAATAGCCACTTTGCCAATGAAAATTACTCCATTAACAGGAGTATTCAATTAACAGGGATTGTGTCAATTTTCTGTAAAGAAGAGATTAAGTTAGCATTTATTCTATTATATCTTGTTTGACAGAGCTCTATGAGCTTTGTCAAACAAGATACAAGTTTGACAGAGCTCTATGAGCTTTGTCAAACAACATACAATAGATTAATACCTGTATTGAATGTACTAAGGCCAAATAAGTCTATAAACAAGGGAAAATTAGTGAATATCAGGGTAATTTCTTGACAGGTTACAAGATATTTTATTCATTTAACAGGAGTTTACTCTTTAAACTATCTTCAATTAACAGGTCAAATTTGTACTGGAGGTATGGTAAGTGGTTTTGTGTTAGGAAATTATATTCAATTAACAGGGTTATTCAATTAAGAGATATCCAATCAAGTGGGCGCCACTGTATCTATAATAATCCCTAATTAGGCCACACAAAATAAATTATTGTTTGTTCAAAACAGTGAGGGTAGGAGGGTTTTATTTTTAATTTATCTTTTTTCTCTTAAAAATACCAAGAATGGTTTGAGAAACATGCTAAACGTAACAGACAGAAACAAGCCAGAAAATAAGCAGACTGTCATCTGCAAAATGAGGTCCCCAGTGGGTGAATTTAGTGATGCTACCCTCCATAGCAGGATAGCATCACTAAATTTACCCTCTGTGAACCTCAGTCTGAATCAGGGTCTCAAAACTAAAACAGTAAGAGGTACCCTGAGGATAAATTGGCCCACAGTATGGGATGGCATCATCAAATTCACCCTCAGGGGACCTCATTCTGCAAATGTCAGACTGCTTATTTTCAGGCCTGGATAGAAAGTACAGACTGATAACAATTAACTTATTGAATTTTTATCCTCAAGGGCCTGATTCTGACTTTAAACACTTTTTACTGTAACAGAACAAATGCCCCAACATGCTGTCTCTGGGGAAACATGCATGTTACTTTCTAAGGGCATTGACAGTAGTTTGTAGGCAAATGTTGGCTGCTACCATGGCTGAGGATCTGTCAACAGGACCCATTCCCCTCGCAAATCATTTATAGATAAACCATAAAATCCAGTTGAAAAAACAAACAATAAGACGTAAAATTCAAGTCAAGACGCGGTCATTCTCCCAACAAAGTTGACACATTTTAGGAGCACTATTTCCAGAATTGGCATTCTGTAACTTAAGATTGTCGAGTGTCATTCGGAAACAATTGCTATTTTCTGCCGTTTGCCAATTAGGTAAGATGTCACATGCCAGTTGTAGTAAAGAAACGGTAATAGATTTGGGTGTTTTCCTGAAGATTCAACATAATTATTCTCACAAAATCATTCACTCTAAAACATGAATCTCAAATGCATGGAAATGGCCTTCCTGCATTGTTCAATTCTAAATTTTCTGGTCCGCTTTAGTTAAACATAACATATTTTACTGACATAAATCAATCAAAAAATATTCAATGTTTGGTGTCTTCCAATTTTGTAGTACTATTGAAAGACACCACAAGGCAATAAAAATGACCAATGAGGGGGGTTCAATTTTATGTGGGATTGCCTGAGAATCAGAACTCCTTTTTTTTTGCCATTTCCTACAACTTTACACCTTGAGAGGTTCAAAATGATTCTTTTAACCCTTTACCCAAAGTAACGATCAAAACCGGCCAGCTCTATTTACAAAAATTGCCAATTAATTTTCATTATTTTTTTTATTTTTTATTTTTTGTATCAAAAACACAGGTTATGACCCCTCATTGGAATGAGCTCATTGAACTTGCTCCAATAAATGGTCATAATCTGTGTTTTTGATAAAAAAAAAATGAAAAAAATTAGTTATTCAAGAATTTTGTTTGCAAGTGACATCTGCTTTTCATGTAGGTTAAACCACCACAATTGAACAAATTTCTCCTTACCAAAAACCAAAATGGTAAATTTTCTAATTACTCTGTTGTTGTAAAAACTATTCTTCATCAAAATTAAATTACAGGTCAATCTACTTTTTTATATAGTAAAGTAACTGCACAGAGATAAAAAAAAAAAAAGACCAAGTTATGCAAGTCAACTTACTATGTTAATCTGGCCGAATGTCTGAGAACTAATCTCTCCACTCATCAGTTCACAGGTGCAAAATGTTGCAGTCCAGCCCCATTTGCATGTAGTTACAAATCAATCAAATTCTATGACCTGAAAAAAAACAGTTATTTACTCTATTACATTTTAGAACTAACATTTCTCAAGAAGACTATGTGCACTCAAAAGGTTGATAAATTACTTCCGAAAAGCAATTTCCAAACTATATCAATTTTTACAATAATCTTGGAAATTAGTTTTCATATAAGCTAACTTGGAGATGTTCTCTTTAGTAGCTTAGCAGTTTGATTCCCAGGATTCATTTGAGCTCCATTTCACGAGAATTCACTTAAGATTCGCTCAAAATTTAGCAAAATTTTGACTGTGGAGCCATGCAATTATTCTAACTCAGGTTGGCCATGCCAGATAGTTTTTCTGGTATTCAATAGTGCCTAGATTTCCAGTAATGCTAAACCAGAGACTCAAGTGAACATACTGGGTGAAGTTGTTTAAAAAGAAATTAAAGTGCGTTAGAGAGAGAAATCATGAGAGAAATATGGTGTTTAGTGTTAAGGAATCTCAAAGACCGAAGCAAAAAGGAGGTTTAACAGGCTTGATGTTTTAAAAATTTGGCATAACCAATTTATCGTTCACCTGATCTGAGCTTTGGTGACCTATCATTCATTCCCATGTACTTGATTCTGGTAAGCCATTAGGTCATCTAAATATATCTGTATCGCAACTATGCTGATATACAAACTTGTATCAGAGCTATGTTTTTGCTCCTTGGGGCAATATCCTGATGAATAAAGATGAATCCTCAGGAACAATAACGAGGCGTGTATTGCAGCAATCCAGATACAAATTAGTTGCAATTATAGCCTAATCTTTGCATGGGCTAACATGCTGCAGAACAGTATGAAACCCATAATCACTATTTGTGGCAGAGACATGAGTTATTGCCATTTCCAGAATTTGTACTTCTGTTACATCTTAAGATAATCAACAGTTTAAAATGATGTTGAGCATCAACCACTCATCAGCATAGGTGTTTGCATCTACCTTAAGAATAGCTGCTCTGTTGGCCAATATTTGGCTAACAGAGCAGCTATACTTCACATAGATGCAAACAGCTGTGCAGCTGATCATTGGTTGATGCTCAACATAATTCCACCAATAATTCATCCTAGATCATTCAACTTGGAGAACATTTCGCATGCCCCCAGCAACAATTTGGCACAACCTGTTTTTCATTCACACGTTTTTCATTTTAGGTAGTCTCCACTCGACCCAAATGTCCATTTGCCTCAAATCAACAGGTCTGGTGCAACCTTGTATGTGTGTGCATACTGCAATGGCCATCAATAACAAGAGGCCCCAGGGGGGCTGAGGGCGCTCACCTGACGTGGTAGCCTAAATATAAAACCCAGGGAATTGATTTCAATAAGTTGCATCTGCCCCTCCTTAGAAAAGCTTATACCAAATATCCAAAGATTCAGACCAGTGGATTTTAAAAAAAAACATTTTTAAAGAATATTCCTCATATTGAACTAAGTTATAATTCAGGCTCCCATAAGAAGCCCAAATATGAACCCAGGAATTTGGCTTGAACAAACTTGAATCTCACCTCCAGTGGGATGCCATTTTCCAAATATCAAAACATTCTGACTGGTGGATGTGAAGACGAAGATTTTTGAAAAATATTCCTCATATTGAACTAATTTATAATTCAGGCTCCCATAGGGAGCCCAAACATCAACCCAGGGACTTGGCTTGAACAAACTTAACCCCCCCCCCCCCCCCCCCCCAAGGATGCTGCATGCCAAATATCTAAACATTCTGACCACTGAATCTGAAGAAGGTTTTGAAAGAAAAATTCCTCATATTGAACCAAGTTATAATTCTCCCACAGGGAGCCCAAATATGAATCCAGGGACTTGGATTTAACAAAATTGAATCACATCACAGGATGCTGCACACCAAATATTAAAACATTCTGACTGCTGGATCTGAAGAAGAAGATTTTTTAAGAAAATTCCTCATTTTGAACTAAGTTACAATTCGAGCTTCCACAGTGAGCCCAAATATGGACCTAGGGATATGGCTTGAACAAACTTGAATCTCACCCTCCTAAGAATGCTGCGTACCAAATGTCAAAAGATTCTTATTGGTAGATCTGAAGAAGATTTCTAAAGAATATTCCTCATACTGCACTAATTTAAACATTTGGGCTCCCATAGAGAGTCCAATATGGACCCATGTGAAACAATCTTCCAAAGATGATATATGTGAAATTTGAAAACTTTTGAAGCAGTGGTTTGGGAGAAAAGTAGTCTTAAATGTTTTTTCCCATTACCCACAGAGTTAAACAAGAGGCCCCAGGGGGCCTGAGGGTGCTCACCTGACATGGTGGTCTAAATATCAAACCAGGGACTTGACTTGAATAAGCTGCATACGCCCCTCCTAAGAAAAGCATATACCAACTAGATGAAGTGATTGTGCCCACACAATACACAGGATTTGCCTTCTATTTTCAGTTCCTGCACTTTTACATCCCAAAATTGAGATAAACGCATAAAAAACAGATTTTTTTTTGATTTTGTTCGGAAATTTTCGAAGTCCCAAACAAAATATTTTCAGCCTAAATTTTTTTTTCTTCTTAAAATTGACCAAAACGCATAAAAAAAAATTTCAGTGTGAAAAAAAAAAATTTTTCTGTCTTAAAATTGACCAAAATCCATAAATATAAAAAAGCAAGCTCCCCCTCCCCTCCCCCCCCCCCCCCCCCCCCCAAATATTCAATGTAAAATAAAAAAAAATTTGTCTTAAAATTGACAGAAATGCATGAAAAAACAAAAAACTCAGTTCCGGATTTTGGTCCAAAATTTCCAAGTCTGGACCGGGACCCCAAATTTTCATCCCAAAGATGAACCCAGGGGCTTGAACAGACTTGAATCTCACCCCCCTAAGGATGCTACATACCAAATATCAAAGGATTCTTATTGGTAGATCTGAAGAAGATTTTTAAAGAATATTCCTCATACTGCACTAATTTAAACATTTTGGCTCCCATAGAGAGCACAAATATGGACCCAGGGAATTGATTTCAATAAACATGTGAAACAATCTTCCAAAGATGTTATATGTGAAATTTGAAAGCTTTTGGAGCAGTGGTTTGGGAGAAAAGTAGTCTTAAATGTTTTTCCCATTACCCACAGTGTTAAAAAATGCTGACTCAAAACTTTTTCAAAAGTCCCAGAAAAGTACCCCATGATAAAACTGATAGCAATTTTTTTTTACCATTCCATTCTGTTGGTCCTAAGGAAGCATCACGCCAAATAAGAATTCTCAGTGCTGTGTAGTTTTGGAGATATGGGCGTTTTAATTTTTTCTATTTTTAGCTCCTGTGGTTCCCATGGGGTGACGGGAAAAAAAAATTGGGCATAAATTAAGTACATATGACCCAATAAGCCCTCATATCAAATTTGGTTCAAATCTGCCTTTCGGTTTGGAAAATAGAAATTTTAGGAGGGGCAAAAATTCTTGCCCCTCCCATAACGATGGCAAATATAGCCCCACAAACTTCTCTTGAACAAATCTGAGTCCTCAAATGGAAGCTGCACACCAAATATCATGTCTCGGCTACTGCTGGTTCATGAGAAGATTTAAGCACACTTTCAGAGCGTGGCCCTACCAAGGGGTGAGGCAACTTGATTTGAACAAAATGCAATGTCAAATTGCGATGTCATAACCAGGGTTCGCACAGGTTTAGCCAAATGAAATTCAAGCACTATTCAAGCACTTTTCAAGGGCTATGTCATTCATTTTCAAAGACAATTTTTCCATTCTAGGAAACCAACTGTGACATGTTCTTTTTATAACTGCTCTCCGCACAGTGCATATTTCAAGAATGAGTGTGTCAGGGAATATTCTGGCCCATTTCTGTCTTTTGGTTAATTTTCGGAACTTCTTGCAAAGTTGTTAAATTGTTTGTGGTAATTCGTCATTCAAATTTGATTGTTCACAAATTAATAATTCAAGATTTATTATCAAATACCTCTGTTATTTTCATACAAAGTCAAGGTGAATCTTTGATATATTATCGCTTCCAGTAACTATCCTTTTGTGTGACACGATGAAATAAACGAAGCAGGCAGAAATGCAGACAATGATTGGAAAAACCAGTTTGCAAAACATAATGCACCGCTCATTTTAATTGGATGCTCTCCATAGTATAGCAGCCTGTGTGTACAGTAAGCCACGTGATAGTTTGCAAATAGATCACATGCTGCCGTTTCAATTTTCTGATTTGGTTAAAACTGACCTGTACATTATCATTCAAACACTGCATGAAAAGAGAATGCCCCACATGTTAGTTGAAGAATGGAAAACTACAGAGTGCAAAATGGGTCATATTAATCACTATGCAAGGATAAAACTGTACTTTGACGAAGCGTAAATTAGGCTTTATTTCCAAGGATTGGTTTGCAACTTTCTGTGTTTAACAGTGGTTCTCGAGTTGGCAAAGTAATCACAATCCACCATTTTGCCAAATTCAAGCACTATTCAAGGCATTGTACAGGTTTTCAAGTACTTTTCAAGGTTGAAACTGAATTCAAGCACTTTTCATGGAGAGGGCCAAAATTCAAGGACTTTCATTTTTGTGCAAACCCTGATAATAAACTATTATCTCAAATATCAATTACATTGGTTCAGCGGTTTGGGAGGAGAAGACACAAACACCATGTTCACGGACGACGACAGATGGTGAGTGATCACTATAGCGCTCCTGACTGAAAGTCAGGTGAGCTAAAAATGCTGACTCAGCACTTTTTCAAAGTCCCCAAAAAGTACCCCATGATGAATTTTTACTATTCCATTCTGTTGGTCCTAAGGAAGCTTCACACCAAATAAGAATTCTCAGTGCCGTGTAGCTTTGGAAATATGGGCATTTTAATTTTTTTCTATTTTTACGCAAACAACATGTTCACGAACGACGGATGGTGAGTGATCACTGTAGCCCTCCTGACTGAGCTAAACATGCCAGTTTCTCAACCCCTCACTTGCATACATCCTATGTTCGACTGAAAATTATACTGGAAAACACCTAAAGTGCCCATAACTCTAGGTATGTTGAGATCCTTTACCTAGGCTGTTCTATCTTGATACAAGCTTTCAACCCCCCTTTTTGTGAAAAATAAGTGCATTTTTAGGGACAAATTATAACATTTGTGATAATGTTGGGCATTAATGCCCTTATTTTTTACAAACTTTATAACATGTCATAAATCATTTATGAGTGTACATCGTCTTCCTGAGGAACATTAGTTCTAAAATGTACTCAAGTACATCTTATAAAAGTTCTGTATTTGATTTCAGCTAATGACTATGGAAGCCAACATCTACTCTACTGATCACCCAAACAGGCATAGTAACTTTTGGGAAAAAAAATAGAAGAATAAACTCCACCAAGATACTTTGTAACAATAAAGGAGCACAAGAAAGATAATTACTCTGCACTTTCCCATTGCAAACAGTGTTAAAATTGGCATCACCATATGGCACACATTCAAACTCTGGGGATGAAATGCTGAATGCATCTTTTTCTGACTATAGACGACCTCTGGTTGATCTTACTCAGTATCCGAAAGACTAAAAATAAGGGAAATTTTTAGATTGTTACATAAACATTAGGAAAATAAGAGTAGGCACCAAACTAGAGGCTCAAGGGGCCTAAATCACTCACCTGGCTCAAGTTGTCAAAAGTGATGAGTACGTCAGTAACTGATGGACAGCAAGAGCAATTTTTTTGATTTGCTATGACACAACCAAAGGCAATTTTTTTGGCCATTCGTTTCAGTTGGTCCTCGGAAAGCTTCTTGGGAAAAAAAAAGCTCTATTCTGTGAAGTCTCAAAGAAATGTTCACACAAAAAACATTTTTTTAACTTCTGTGCTTCTCTCTACCCCACCCCCAAAAACATTTTTCGGGGCATAAATCAAGTTCAAATTTTGTTCAAAGCAGCTCATTGATTTTGGAAATAGATATGTTGGGTGAACCCCACAATGGGCATCCTCCCAAAGGGAGCCCAAATTTGACCTAATGAGTTTCTTTGTAAAAAAACTTGAATCTGTATGACGAGAGTAAGTTACAGACTTGAAATCTAAGCATTACTGCAATTGGCTTATGAGAAGATGATTTTTAAAGCATTTTAGGCTTACTGGACATTAATCTCACCCCAAGGGGTCTAGTAACTTTTGCGGAAAGATATAAGAAGATTAAACTCCACCAAGATGCTTTGTACCAATGAAGAAGCACAAGAAAGATAATAACTCTGCATTTTCCCTTTGCCAACAGTGTTAAAATGGGCATCCCCATATGGCAACCCATGACAAAACCGATAGCAATCTTTTTGATCCATCTGATTCCACTGGTCCTATGAAAGCTGAGTACAAAAAACAATATTCAGGTTCGTGCAGTTTTCGAAATATGGGCGTTTGAATTTGTTCCTATTTTTAGCTCCTGGGTTCCCCACAGGACTGCAAAATTTTGTTCTTATCAATTAAGTACTTATGACCCAATTTAACGACATTTGGTTCAAATCAGCCCATCGGTTCTTGAAATACTCATTTTGGATGGGGCCCAAAATGGGCAAGCACCCACAGAGAGCCCAAATATTGACCTACAAACTTTCCTTAAGCAAACTTTAATCTTCACCACCAAAGGAAGTTCCATAGCAAATCGTAAAGCATTCTCTGAGGTGGTTCCAGAGAAGATTTTCAAGATTTTTAGGCTTTTGGGGCATTAACCTCAGCTTCATTTGAACAGAGTAGAAAGAGTATACTCCAAAGATGGTCAGTGCTATATCTGAATAAATTTGGTCCTGCGCTTTTAAAGAAGAAATTTCAAATTAGTTGATGGTGTTCAAGAATGATGATGACTAGGCATTTTCCCACTGTCAACAGGGTTAAAATGGGTATCCCCATACAGCACTCTACGACAAACCCAATTTTTATTTATCCATCTCATTCTACTGGTCCTAAGGAAGCAGCATACCAAAAGACAATATTCTGGTCAGTGCAGTTTTTGAAATATGGTCATTTGAATTTTTTTTTTATTTTTAGCTCCTAGGGGGGGGGGGGGGGGGCTGGATTTGGTTCAAATCATCCCATCAGTTCTTGAAATACAAATTTTGGGTAGAGCCCAAAATGGGCCTACTTCGACAGAGAGCCCAAATAGTGATCTACAAACTTCCCTTGAACAAACTTTAATCTTCACCACCAAATGAAGTTCCATACCAAATATCAAGGCATTCTCTTAGGTGATTCATGAGAAGATTTTTAGGCTTAAGGGGTATTATAACCACAGCCTGAAGATTGTAGCAGCTTCATTTGAACAGAGTAGAAACGGTATACTCCAAAGATGGTCTGTGTCATATATGTTTGATTTTGGCACAGTGGTTTTGAAGAAGACATGTTTCAAAAGTTAACAAAAGACGGATGCCAAGTGATGGCAATAGCTTCCACTGCCTTTCAGTCAGGTGAACTACAAAGGAGGACAATTAGGGCCAGTTGAAAGCCTGTGTATACCAAAGGAAAATGAAATTTGATTATCCAAACTGAACCTACTAGTTCAAGGTAAAATATTTCCAAGTCCAACAAGGGGTCACAACTCTGACAAGAGGGTGTGGACAGAATCTGTACCATGTGGAGATTCTTTACACCCATGCTAGCCTATAAGCATATCAAAAGACAACAAAATTTGACTATCCATGCCCAAGGTCCAAGACAAAATGTTAATATGGATTCATTTTCTAAAATTGAACAAAGGACCACAACTCTAGGAACGAGTGCAGACAGAATCCTTGCTGTGTGGAAATAATTTCCACCCTGTTGGCCTATCAGCACATCAAAGGACAACCAAATTTGATCATTCACACCTGATTTACAAGGAGGAATGTTTGTATGAACACATTTTTCAAGTCCAACAAAGGACCACAATTTGGGCAAGAAAGTGCAGACAAAATCCATCTTGTGTGGTAATATTTTCCTACATTATAAGATATCTCCGCCAACATGTAAGGTATATGGAGATTTAATACCTGGATGTTGGTTTTTAAACACCGAGCCGCAGGCGAGGTGTTTAAATGAGACATCCAGGTATTAAATCTCCATATATCATACCTGTTGGCAGAGATAACGTTTTTGTCCCATTTGAAACACAATACAAACATAGTGGAAATAAATTTGTGGACATATTTTTCAGCTCCACAATCACTTGTACCAAATTCGTGATAATTATTTTGTTTTTATAATCTCGGAAGACAACAGATAGAGTTGCATCCCTTGGGTCGTTAAGGAAATGAGTAAATAGTATTTTGTTGACATATCGTCCCCTGAGTTCCAATGTGTTCTATGTGCCTATTGGCACATAGAACACATTGGTACTCAGGGGACGAATTATTTGCTATTATTTTATTTTTATGATTGAATTGTTGGAAATCTGATATTTGTGAGTGTTTTCAGGTTTTTTGGTTCGATTTTTATATTGAGGCGAGTAAATGCAGAAAGCTTTAATTTAAACCATATATACCCCCGATGTTTCGCGTGCGCTTACACCCTGGATGTTGCACGTTCTCATATACCTTGGATGTTGGGTGCACCCTTTGTCATGGCTATTTGTCCAAGGCATTCTGACCAATCAAAAGACAGAATTTATCGGTATATAGGGACAAGATGGTTTATCGAAGGACAATAAAATTTGATTATCCACACCCAACCTACAAGCCAAAATGTTTGAACAGATGCATTTTCCAAGTTCAACAATTCCGGACATACTTTCCAACAGTTGCTAACCCTGCATCATTTTATTCTCTTACATTGATTATTTGGGTGCCATCTGCTGGAAAGTTTTAAATATAAGTTAAAAATTAATGTTTCACAGAATTCTCCTGGCAAGCAATGCAAAAAATGGCCGCATACACTATCTTATCTGGTCGTTTGTCCACAACTGTATTGCTCAGATTGAAAATTATATGCTAAATAAGTCAATTTATTTATCATAAAGTAAAAATACTAAGTAATTGCAAACTCATCACAAGTGAGGAACAAAAATGAAGAACTTTATTTGGATCAAAATATATCTTGTGGTGTTGTGATCAAAGTTATTAATTTCTTGATATGCAGGAATAACTAGCTACCTTGCTCCTCTGAGCTTCTCCTGTGTTGTATCTCTTTTTCATGTGCCAGATGGGAGCATGCTGGCTCAGTGGTTATGGAATTGGACTTCAAACCAAGAGGTAACTGTGTTGTGTTCTTGGGCAAGGCGCTTAATCCTGATTGCCCATGTGGAGCATGGTAACACTGTGTACTAAGGTGTACTGTACATCGATGGTGCATTGGTCTTCAACCAATGCTAACCCTGCTTGTGTGGAGTTGGGAGCTTGACAGTTGCTCGCTGGTTTGCTCCGGGTACTCTGGCTCCCTCCACCTGTAAAACTGCCTGCCATGAAGTGACCCTGGCTATCAAAAGTGTCTTTAAAGCCAGAGTACTGTCAGACTCCCCCAATGTACTAACTCCACACAAACAGGATTAGCATTGGTTGAAGACAAGTGCACCATCGACATGCAGTATGCCTTAGTACACAATGCCACTGTTCCCCCACATGGGCAAATAGGATTAAGTGCCTTGCCCAAGGACACAATGTGGTTGCCACAGGTGGGATTCGAACCGAGGACCTCTCAGATTGCAGCTTACATCTCTACCTACTGAGCCACCGCACTCCATAATTTGAAGGTAATAGTTCTTAATCTTTGTGTTTCTCTCCTCCAAAATAAATTCCCATTTGAAGCATTCATAGTGTGAATTACCCAAATTTATGCATTGATCCCAGATCCTTTCTCAAAGAGGGCAGAAGAATCCCTGCACAAAATCAACTAAATTTTACAGATTACAATAATTTTATAATTCAGATCAATTACTCACCTGACATTTTGTTCCTGTATAAGCCTGATAAAAAAATGGTAACATTTAACTCTTAACCCACTGAGTATTTAAGTTTTCTTCAAATCCAATCATGGCTGCTGTAAATCAGCAATGAGTGGGAATTATGAAAAATTCATCAAAATCAAATCACTAGTCAATTTTCTGGACCAAATTGGATGAAATGTGCCCAAATTGTATCTAAACTAGTGACAGGGGATTTTGCTTCACTGGGCAAAAATGTCTACCAGAGGCAAGCATAGCTTTAATACTGTATAACACATAAAACATAAAAACACTTACTAAATATGAGGACATGATAGCAACAAATATGTAAACAGGGGAGTGAGTATGACATTATGTGCAAGGAAAACTTTCTCTCATTTTTCTTTTCTGGATCATAGAAACCTTTTTCTCTGTTCCAAAGAAAGCTCACTGACATTCTTTTGAAAATCATCGACAGAAGTAAATATTAAAAAATCTAAATTTTATAGTAAATTTCCTTTCTTATTATACCTACCACAATTGTTTACTACAGGCTTGCACTACAGTGGAAGTCCCTAACTCGGATAAAATACTCTCTATTTTTGTCTTTCCCAAGCAAGTTGGGAAAGAAAAGTGGTGCAAAAGCACCAATAAAAATAAGCCAAAACTGGGTCGAGTGCAACCGGCACAGACCCAGTATGGGACGCTCTCTCCCAAGTACAACTCCACGACTTCCATTGCCAGTGCGCATATACCGTCTCTAAAGACTCATTCTTTTTGAATCCGTAAACGTTAGAGTTATGTGATCAGCGGGGAGGAAAGATTCTTTACCTGTAAAGAAGACGGGAGGGCCTCCATGTAAACAATTGTGGTAGGTATAATAAGAAAGGAAATTTACTATAAAATTTAGATTTCTTATCAACCTACTCACAATTGTTTACTACAGGCTGAATAGAAAAAAGGCTGGAGGGAATCGCATAACCAACCCCCACATAACCCTAGTGCACTGGAACCGTGAAGCAGAAGGAAGAGGTCCCGAGGCTTATCAACCATAATGTCGCAATCATTGGTAAAGGACAATGAAAAGAGACATATGAGCCTGTGTGACACACAGACAGAAAAAAGGGCAGTAACAGCACAAGGCTGAAACTGACCTTCAAGAAGCCTAATGGCTATGGCAGACAACAGCCTGAGCAGAAGAAAGAGGACCCAAGGCAAAAAGGTCCTCCGACTGCTCCTGCAACTGGCGTAAATAAAAGGTGGAGAAAGTAGAAGCATTTCTCCAGTAGGCTGCCTGCATAACATCCGACAACTTGACGGAGTTAGAATAAGCCCAAGAGGTAGACAGTGCCCGCACCTCGTGGGCAGAAATACGATTGGTAATACAATCGCCAGCTGCTAAACGACTATAAGCCGTACGAATAGCAAGACAAGTCCATCGAGAAATGGATTGAGGTGAGATCTTCTGTCGACCCGGAATGAGAGACAGAAAAAAACGTTTTCTGCCCTTCCGTATGAAGCGTGTCCGATCAAGATAAATGCGAATAGCACGGACCGGACAGAGCAAAGGGCGAGTACCCTCAACAGAGGGAAGAGCCCTGATACAGATAGGAGGAGGAGTAGTATCTGGTAACTGATTCTTAGCCAAAAAGGAGCAATCAGTGGTAAAAGTAACACTGTTGGGAGAACTCCTAAAAAAGGCCGGGTCAACCGAGAGGGCGTGAAGCTCACTAACCCGTCTGGCCGAAGCAAATGCCATCAGAAAAGCCGTCTTGTATGTGAGAAATTGCATATCCACCTGGGATAAAGGTTCAAACGGCGCCCCCCCCTCCCCCCCCCCCCCAAGCAAAGCAGCACCCACGAAAGATTCCATTGTGGAGTAAGCTGCAAAGTCCGAGGCCTTTTCAAAGAAAAGTGCCGAACAAGCTTGGAGAGGTAAGGATTAGTGCCGATACGACACTTCCCCACATAAGAAAAAGTCTCTGAAAGCATAGACCTGTAACCCTTGATGGTAACAGGCTGGAGACCCCGAGAATCAAACAGATATACCAGAAACTCCGCAATCTGTGAAATCGAAGGATTGGCATAATCAACAGAGTGATCAGCACACCAACGACAGAAGACCTTCCATTTAGCTGCATAAGCTAAACCAGTGGAGTGCCTCCTTGAAGAAGAAATGCACTCCACTGCTCGTCTCGAAAAACCTTTACGGAGGAGACGGGACCTGACAAAAGATATGCGTGAAGGCACAATGAAGTCGGGTCGACGTGAAACCTCCTCGGGCGACCTTGACAAAGAAGGTCGCGACGTAGCGGGAGACGTGCCGGAACCGCCGCCATCAGCGAGCGGAGCTGATTGATCCACACCCGCTGAGGCGACAGGGGAGCGATCAGAATGATTCGACAACTGCAGGTTCGAATTTTGGCGAGAACCTGAGGAAGAATCGGAACCGGCGGGAAGGCGTAGCCGACTAGACCATTCCAATCGAGTGACAGAGCGTCCACGACAAAAGCCAGAGGATCTGGACACGGGGACACGAAAGTGTCCACCTGATGGTTCCAACGAGTCGCAAAGAGATCGATGTGGGGACGTCCCCAGAGATCGCAAAGCGACTGGAACACTGCCCTGTGAAGCATCCACTCGGTGGAAATAACCCTGCCCTGTCGGGACAGGGAGTCGGCTAGGATGTTCAGACGACCGGGAATGTGACGAACAACCACTCTGGCGTGAACCTCCTGAGCGAGCAGTAAAAGATCCCGAGCTAACTCGTACATCGGAAGCGAGTGCGTGCCGCCCTGGTTCCGAATGTAAGCAACCACTGTCGAATTGTTGGATAGTAGAAGGACCTGGCGATTCGACAGGTGAGGGATCCACTGCCTGAAACTCAGAAGAAGAGCAAGAAGCTCCTTCTGGTTGATGTGTAGAGCTGCTTGATCCTGGTCCCACATCCCGTGTAGGGAAAGACCGAGAGGATCCAACGTCGCACCCCATCCGAGATCGCTGGCATCTGCTGTCAGAATGCGATCGGACGTGGGTAAGTCCAGCGGAACACCCTGCGTAATCCACTGAACATCTGTCCAGGGAAGAAGGTGAGGATACAGAGAGTCCGGAAACGGAAGCACCTGATCCAGAGAATCTACATTCGGTCTCCAACGACTGAGCAGAGGTCTGACACGCAGCCGACCTAGAGGAATGAGATCCGTCACCGAACCGCAGAGACCGATCAGCCGGAGAAAACTCCGAGCGGTCGCGGACCTGGACTGGGACAGAGTCAGAGCAAAAGCTGAGAGAATCACAGCCTTGGCCTGGGGAACAGCCACCAAATTGAATTTGGTTTGGAAAGACATCCCCAGATGACAAAACGACTGAGAAGGGACCAGGTCCGACTTCTCCTCGTTGACTCTGAATTCTAGCGACGTGAGCAAGCTCAACAGAGTGGCGACATCCGATTCCAGTAAGGCAGCATTGGAATGCCTCTGGAGGATATCGTCCAGATATGCCGAAGTAGTCACCCTGGACTGTGTGCGATGGAACGCTATCACATGCGACATCAGTCTGGTGAACGCCCAAGGAGCCAGGTTGAGGCCGAAAGGCATGGCCTTGAACTGGTAAACTCGCCCCAGAAAAGCGAACCTGAGATACTTCCGTGACGCCCGATGCATCGGAACGTGGAAGTAAGCGTCTCGCAGGTCGATGCTGGCTGCGAAATCTCCCTGGTGAATTGATTGGCGGACCGACCTGAAAGTCTCCATGCTGAACTTGGGAGCAATGATAGACTGGTTCAGGATGCTCAGATCGATAACCGGTCGGAGTCGGCCGTCCTTCTTCGGCACCAAGAACAGGCGGGAATAGAAACCCACTGACTGAACGTTCTTGACGACCTCGATCGCCCCCTTTGCCAGGAGATTGGCAATCTCCGTGGACAAAAGTTCCCGACGTAAAACGTCTGAAGGAACTGTGGTTGGAAGAGCACCCTTGTCAGAGTGGGGTGCCGTCGGAAGGATATGCGCAGCCCGGACCGAACAACATCTAACACCCATGGATCAGATGTGATGGTGGTCCAATGGTCTGCGAACTCTGCTATCCTTCCTCCAACCTGGGACAAGTCGAGGTGAGGACCTTCATTTCGAGCCCCGACGAGGCCCGCGAGAGGAGAAACCACCTCCTCTGCTAAATGAAGAATCCTGAGACTTCCCTCGATTCTGCCGACCCCTACCTTTACCCCGTGAGTAAGAAGTAGAGGCGGCGGCAGAAGGACCAGCCTTTTGCTTCACAGAGGAAGCAGAAGGGTACTTGTTAGGCTTGGAACGGCCCTTGCCTCCCCGAGAAGGCTGATCAAGCTGACGAAACAGCAGCTGATCTTTGGAATGACGTAGGACGTCATCCCGGACCGTCGACACGGAACCATGGAAAAGTTGCGGACCTGCCAAAGAAGCAGATCGAAGAGTAGCACGCTGCTCCTCGGGAAGGGATCGTCCTGTGTCCAGCACAGCGTCCCTTCGAACTAATTCCAAATTGGCCGTGTTACAGGCATCCGTGTGAGTAAGGTGCATAAGCGCCTTGGACAGCACACGCAAAGGAGCCTGTACCTCGTCAAACTTATCTGGAGGCAGATAAGCAGCCAAAGCTGAGACGACGTGATCTGAGAGAGAAAGCATGCCAAGCATCTCCCTAGATAAGCCCAACGTGGACTCCAGAGTCGTCATTGGAATGACGGCAGACTTGGGCTTGGAAAGCCCGAGGGAAGTGGAGTCCTGATCCAGAACCGTCAAAGTCTGGCAGACTGACGGACTGGCGGAATCATAGGAACGATAACGCACAGGAGGCAAAAAGGTGTCAACCCTGGTGAAGAACGAAGTCTTCAAAGCCTTGGAATTCAGCTTGGCATCCAATGCTGAAAAAGCCTCAACCACCTGTACCGACTGGCATGGTCGAAGGCGCCCAGAAGCAGGTTGCTCCATAGGCTGTTGGCACGCGACCGATGATCGCGGCCAGGCTGACAGTGTCGGCTGGTTAGCAGGTTTGAGCTCAGGCAGAAACCCAAACACAAAGTCAAGAGCCGCCCCCAAGTCCGAAGACTGCTGGCCCTCGACCTCAAGCATGTCGGACTCCTCCCCAGAGTCGGAAGACACATAGCCCATCGTGGGCAAACCAGCCGATGCCTCCCATGGTGTCGGGACACCAGAGGAATCGGAAACCGGCCTGTTTCCAATCCTGGGAGGCGGCGCCATAGGAGGCGCCTGGAAACCACCCATAGCCTCGCTGGAAGCAACAGGAAGGCTTTTTGAGAGAACCTGAGTGAGTAAGGAGAGGGCCTCCCTAAGCTCACTGCCTGTACCGACCGGTGCGACAGGGGAGCGAACCGGAAAAGTGGCTTCACCTCTGACCCTCTTAACCAGCGAAGGGTCACGATCCTCCAAAACACCCGACGCGGGACTACGGGCGGCAGCCGAAACATCTGAAGGCAGACGTGTATAGGGGTACGATGCACCCCGAGGATCAATATTGCGAGAACTCATGAGAGTCACCGCGGACCTCTGCGGGGCAGAAGGTCCAGGCTGCACAAAAGGCGTTGGTCCCCCAAAACTGGTCGTGTGACCAGAGTGAGTGGACGGAAACGCCACGGAGTTCATAGTGTTTCCACTACGAACATCCGAATCCAAAGACACAACTGTGGTACTCGACGGCGACGAGACCACAGCGATGGGCTCGGCCGGCAGCCCCTTCCGACTTCGCCGAGTTGAAGTCAGGGAAGGCTGGGGTCAATATCCCACGTCTACAGTATCGGACAGTTCTGCAGTCCCCTGCAGCGAAAAGCCGAGGCCGGCTGGAACAGACAACGAAGCAGACGGACCAGCAGCAGTAGTAGATACGTCGAGAGTCGTTGAGGCTGGTGAAATAGTGGAGAGAGCACACCGGCTCGGCTCCGAAGGAGGAGTCACAACCCTAGTGACAGCCTCAGATGTCGACTGGAGGGGGACCGTAGTCCCGGAACCAGGCATCTCTACACCAGAACACTCAACGGCTCCCGCAGTATCCACCACAGGAAAAGACTGCACATCCCCCACGGAGGAGGAATAACTCTCACCAGACAAAGTCGGCTCGGGAGGCCCCGAACAACCACGTTCTCCTTTCCCGCGGGAGCGGGAGGCACGGCCACGAGAACGAACGACACGATTTACTGACGCCCAAAAGGTGGAAGACCATGTTCCACAGACACCACACGGCCGCTCGGCCGAACACCCATTACAGGAGGAACACGACGAATGTACATCGTCCACATGCTTAGGCAGCAGACACTGCCCACAAGGAATTGTCCTAGGCATGAAAGAGGTGAGAGGAGCAGAGAAGGTGAGATCAGAAAACAGAACACCCCCAAAGAGAGAAAGGTGACAGAAACAAAGACCCCAGACGGTCAACCGGGAACCACCCAACAGGAAGACTACTCTCAACAGAAAGAAGAAACACTGTAGGAGTGGTACCCCGCTGACACCTAACTCTAACACAATTAGAAAAATTTGCAAAAAAAGCATGAACAATAATTGTGAAAATCTAAGTCCGAACCGCGTGGCCCGCGAAAATCGCGCGCGACCCGAGAGAGAGCAAATAAATATACATTATGGACATATAATAGAAAAAAGAGAATATAAAACACTGTTCCTGAGAATACAAAGGATACACTGTGGTATAATGAATCAGGAATCATCAAACATCGAGCTGGTGGAACACTGATAAGCGTGCAAAAACATCTCGACACGAAGCGGATTTTAAAAAGAATTAGTCCTTAGAGACGGTATATGCGCACTGGCAACGGAAGTCGTGGAGTTGTACTTGGGAGAGAGCGTCCCATACTGGGTCTGCGCCGGTTGCACTCGACCCAGTTTTGGCTTATTTTTATTGGTGCTTTTGCACCACTTTTCTTTCCCAACTTGCTTGGGAAAGACAAAAATAGAGAGTATTTTATCCGAGTTAGGGACTTCCACTGTAGTGCAAGCCTGTAGTAAACAATTGTGAGTAGGTTGATAAGAAATAAGTCACTGATAATGATTCTTTGAAAGCACCTTGAGAACCACCCTTAAAATTAGGAGAAATCTAAATTGCAGTGGTCCAGATGATTTGCTAAGGCAAAGTTATCACCCGATGCCGAAGGCTAGTTGGAAGAGAGCACGATTAATGGGCACTGAGGGTATCCCCCTGCCCGGAAATGTTTTGCAAATTCAAGCATGGGAAGATGTGATTTCATTTCTGGAAAGCCAAGATCCTTTTCTGAAGGGCCAGCCAACAGGTCATTAGGTACACTTCACGCCTGGTATGAGTTTATAACCAACATTTTACAGAGTTTGTACAGGTTTCAGAGAAATGAATAATTATACACACTTTGTGAATTTGATTCAAAATGAAATAAAAATTAAAATAAAAAGAAATTTAGTACAAAATTTGAATTTCATGGACAGCAAAAGTGATTCTGAATACATTTAATTAAATTTCCTACTTTTTCCATACCATTTATATGAAAACGTCATTCTCCATACCCTTTCCAGGCCTGGAAAACGTTTTTAAAAATTCCATAATTTTTTCAGACTTCCAGACTTGTGTATGAACCCTGCTCTAGGAACATTAGTTCAACAGATTGTTGCCAAACATTTTATGATGATTCATAAACCACATTTTATTATCTTCTGCATTTGTTCAGTTGTTAACACAAAATGATTGCAATGATACCATTCAATAAAGTTGAGAAACCACCACAATGTGCATTCTAAATCTCTTCAGACATAGGAATATACATGTTAACCCTTTACCCAACGAATCGGCCATATCCGCCCGCGTAATATGCAAATTCAGCAACTGAAAAAATAGTATTTTTCAAACAATTTCAACAAAACCATATCATGTGACTCCTCATTGGAACGAGCTCGACGAGCTAGTTCCAATGAGGGGTCACATGATATGGTTTGGTTGTAATTTTTTGAAAAATTTTAAAAAATGATATTTAAAATAATACATTTTGATATCGTCTGCGTTGGGTAAAGGGTTAAACAACATGTAACACTTACAATTGAGCATACTTGTAAATCGCCAATTCATACCGGAAATGTTAAGGTTGCACTCCATTGACTCGGGGTCACAGTAAAATTACCAGTCTGAGTGAGAGCATCATGTACTGCCTAAGTGCACCCAACTGGCAATCGCAACTGGTAAGCGATCACCATAAGTACACTCAATTGTAACCATTAGTCTGTAAATACTGTAAAATATCTTCAATTTAATGTAGTTCTTTCGAGCCTCAACTTGTCTAGTTAGTAGTAGTGCACAGTATTACAATCATAATCAGCAGATTGTGAGCTCAAATAACCAGGTAATTGGTCAGTGGCCATTTTTGGTAATCGCTTGAACACTAAAACCATCTCAATTATTTGAAAAAATCAAATCCTATGAGATCTGAATGTCATACAAGTCTTTATTGCTGACCTTTGAAGATAACACCTCACCTTGCAGTTTCCTGATGCAGAATATCGAATGTATCCGGTCTGACTAAATACTACAAATTAAGTCGGAAAATTCATAAAAATGTCATTTGAAGAGATAGTGGAGATTGCATTATGGCTCGTTAACAAAATATATTGTCCATTAAGTGCACCAAGGCACCATCTGCAGTGCATTGGAATTGCAGATGGCTAGGCTTGCCGCGATTATGAAATTCCATAGTCGATTAATCAGAGCCCAAAATCGATGATTAGTCGACTTTTTTGACCACGTTTTTTTAACAAAGGGTCGACTAAAATGAGATGGATGAATGGTCCTAAAGGTATGTATAACTGGTCGTGTGGCCATGTACATTTCAAATAACATGGTGACATCATCAACGATCCATCATTCCCACATTATAAGGCTTGGTGAATGTCGGAATGAACGTTTCGTTGACCATATTCTGTTAAGTTGGTCGATCGTCTACCATACCATTAAACAGTAATATACCCTGACGCCCGAAATTCAGATGAAACATAACAGTGAGCAGCCAGAAGGAACTAGGCCTGATCCAAGGGAGAGGGATTTTACAACTTACAAGGACTATTCTGCTGGACCCTGTAAGGGCACTAAGGATGTAAAAAGTCAACCCCCCCCCCCCCCTCCCCTTCCACACACACACTGACGATAATTTATCAATGGTGGGAAACATTGTGATTTTCGGATTTCCAACACGAATGAGTGACCCAAGGGAGCCAACTCTAGTTTTGTGATGCAAAATAGATTAAATATTTTGTGTTACAAAACAAGAGTTAGCTGAAACTTGACCCATGATTGAAAATGGGTACGCAAATTTCATCAAACGCAGCGAGTATCATTTCGTGTTGTTCAAAATAAAAGATTTATGAGCAAAGAATGGTTTTTGGAAACGATGTTGTTAAATATGGACATGTTGTTGACATGACGAGAGCATTAATACTTGAAAATAACTTTTCATAATTCCCCCCCCCCCCCCCAAAAAAATCATTAAAGTGGGAGGTAATTATCGCAAACATTTCCAAATCGGACTTAGAAAAATGACGATTTATTTGAGGGGTTGGGGGAGGGGGGGGGCTGAGGCTGCCCTCCTTTACCTCCATATGGTCTACCACTGTCGTTTATACATCCAGAAAAATTCCCATCATGTATATACAGCGTGATCACATTCTGGCAAGGCAGTGGTGTCGATATACATGCGGGGGTAAAAAAAAAGTCAAAAAAGTCGACTTTCAAATTTAAAGTCGATCAATCGACACGAACGACAATTAGTCGACTTTTTGCATAATCACGGCAAGCCTACAGATGGCACCTTGTTGTAATCAAAGGATGATAAATGGCTTTTCTTCTACTACTTTTGTGATATATCAGTAAATTTAATAGTCTAGTATGCCTATTGATAATGGATTCATGGTGGTGATAGACAGCACCAGTAGGCTGTAGTATCATAACAATTGAAAAGTGGATTCGATTTGAGATTTGAACCTTTTTGCTGGATTCAATTTGAGATTCAATTCAAGAAAAAACATCGTTATTCACCAGGGCCTAAACTAATTTCACCAAACTTTCAAATTGTGTGCTGTCACTAACACTTTATTGGAACATACTGAATAATCACAAAGGAGGTTTTAAAGCAAAAATACCTGTGATATAAATGCAGAGGAATCTTGAAGCCATCAGTATATATTCCAATGAATTACAATTTGTATTTGAATTGTTTGGTGTTTTGCAATAAATGTGCAACAAGGTGATTCTATTAACCAGCATTTGGTTAAGAAGTTACTGAAAAATAGAGTTTAAGGGAAGGGAGGCGATTTTTCAGAATCAGTTTCAGTTCGGTTGAGGAAAAAACCATGGTTTCAGTTCAGTCAGTTTTTCTATGTGACAAGAACCTATAGTAAATAACACTTCAGGTTTCCAAACCCCTTGAGCAATGATGGTATCTTCCATGCCATTTAAAAGGCAGAAATTGGAAGAGTCCATATCCATTATTTGGGGGTAGAGTAATTAATATTTTCAACATGCAGACTTCAGGCTGCACATTGAAAATATTAATTGTTCTATCACACACATTCACTTTGTAGCCATCCTACTTAATGAAATTATGATGTATCGTGTTGCTGGACCGGAAAAGCGGTCTCTTGTATTGAAAGAGTTAACTTCTAGAAAGCTACAAAAACCCTTGCAACCCTGTCAAGAGAATAGCCACATAGCCAAGGAAAAAACTGCATTGTGTCACTTCCCTGTATTCTAGAGATAAGCATTTATTCTATTATATGTTGTTTGACAGAGCTCTATAAGCTCTATCAAACTCTCAAACAAGATATAATAGTTTAAATGCCTGTATTGAATGTGCTGAGGCCAAATGGGCTCACAAACAAAGGAAAACTGGGTGAGTTAGGGTAATTTCTTGACAGGTTACAAGATATTTTATTCATTTAACGAGTTAAGTTTAACTCTATAACCGATATTAAATTAACAAATTTGAACTGGAGGTATAGTAAATGGTTTTGTGTTGGGAAATTACATTAAATTAACAGTTATTCAGTTAAGAGATATTCAATTAAGTGGGCTACACTATACTATATCTCCACTAGGTTCAGCCTAACTTCCATTTTGGTCATTCTCAGAAGTTCTAGAGGATCAGTTGCTTAGCCTATAGTGACGGGAAAAAACAAAAATTAAGGTAACAAATGAATAAAGTTCATCTAATCTATGTTGCGTTCTCCTTGTCACATTTTCTCCCTCATGGCTTATCCACCGGAAATGTGACAATCAAAATATGACATATTCACCCCTTTGTGTTGAGAGTCCAGCAAGATAGTTTCATCAGTTTATGTACAAACACAGTTAAACCGTTCCGACAATGGTTTTTTTTCGAGTCTAGCGATTTCTGGTTTGCCACAAAAACTGGGGAAAAAAACCTGCCAAGCTCTACTCAAATTTATATTTATTTATTTAGTGGGGTTTAATGACACTTTCATCAGCCAGGGTCACCTCATGTCAGACAGTTTTACGGGTTGAGGAAGCCTGAGTACACAGAGAACCACAAAGCAATGGCAAGCAACTGTCACTCTCCAACAAACTAACTCCACACAAGCAGGATTAACACTGGTTGATGACAAGTGCACCATCAATGTGCATTATGCCTTAGTACACAATGCCACCATGCCTCCACATGGGCAATTGGGATTAAGTGTCTTGCCCAAGGACACAACACGGTTGCCGCAGGTGGGATTCGAACCAAGAACCTCACAACTTGCAGTTTACATCTCTTCCTACTGAGCCACTTTGCTACCATCTCTGTAGATTATTATTCCTGATACAAAATAAGTCAGAAACAAAAGCATTCACACAAGTACTACTTACATTTTCAACTGACTGCATATTCCAAATCTTTCCTTTTAAAGAAAGCTTCTTCCACAATGCTTCCAGGGTGACCACATGTACCATCAGGATCATAATCAGTTGAAAATCACATTAGCAAACTTGTGTCAAACAAAAGGCACACGAAACAAGTCTGAAAATAATTTAAAAAGCTCATTGAGGAACACACAGTGTACTCTAAATTTAATGTGCATTAAGTAATGGAGCAGAGAAAACAAATATCAAAGAAAATTATTTTATGCACTAATAATATTGAAAACTCTTCCTGCATCTATTTTTTAAGACTGTATAGAGGCAAAATTAACACAATCTAGTGTTGAAATGATTTTTCGACTAGTTGACATAAAAAACACTGACATGATTAGTACTAAACAAATCTGTTAACCGATTAGTGAATCACTCATTGATTAGTCACCCGAGTGTATTCTCTAAAGCCTTGAAGTTTCCACTTTATATTCCTTTAAGAAATCAATACCCCTCTGTTCTTAATGAAGTTTGGCTACATTGTCTGAATTCCATTACGCACCGTGCAAGACCAAAGGTATCGCACTGCAATATGCAGAATGTATTGAGTGAGAGACAAGATAAATAGGAAAGCATACATAACATAACATAAATGGGTTCTTCTACAAATAACCTACGTCCCAGTTATTACAGAAGCAAAACAAGTTCCATTTGAACTCTGACATCATATGAATGGGGCAGATACACTTACAAGATTGAGATAAATACGGTCACCATTTGTGCTTAGTTCAACTGCAGATAGAATCTAATCGAACACGATAACAAGTTGTATCACAACCTGTGTGTGTGACTAATTGGGGTGGGAGGATACAAAACAACATATGAGTATTATAGGAAATGTTAAGAGCTAATGAGCTATGCCGCTATTCCATTTAGATACATTAGTTACACATATTACACTGGGTTTGGGATATTTTTTTCAGAACCGAAGAGCTCCAGTTGCTGCCAATGACCATGAACACAGGCACCAATAATGAGAGCTGTCGAAGCTGCCTACTTTTTTTACAAATCGTTACCTGTGAAAAAAATATTTGATGGAACCAAATATTCTGGGCCCTCTCCTCAATTCCCCTTAGAAAATAGAAGCACCAAATATTTATTATTTATTTTTTGTGGCACAGGTTGTTGTTTGGTCGTAAGGACATGGAGACATTGACTTCCGTAATGTCGAGCAGTTAGACCCATTAATTGTATTGTAATTTGGAAGACAGCCCAGCCAATGAATTTAGTTAAATCCAGTTTTGTAGGCTTTATTGTTTAGTTTAGCACCTGACATTGCATAACTGACTAGTTGATTAATCGTCAACTACTAATCGAAGATTAGTCAAAAAGTAAAAATCCAAATGGCATAAATCATTTCAACACTTATTAATTAACTGGTCAAGTGTGAGAAGCTACTATCGGGGCTTTAATAAAAATGAGGACACAAATAATATTTTTTTATATAAATTTGTTCTATTACAATTTACAAATTATTGGAGAGTGCCTATTTGCAGTCTCCAAAAATTTATAATAAAACATTTTGAATCACAAATTCCGACCATCAAAAATAATCTAGCCTTCAACCAGTTAATAGGGGAATCTTCCAATCACCAGACTCTTTATACTTATAGTTCAGTCTCAATGTGCTGGCAAGAGAACACAAATATAAATAAAAGTGTGAAAATACATATCAAGGGAGCTAACCATAAGTACAGAAAAGATGAAGACTTTAAAAAAAGCAGGCCTAGAATATCAAGGGAGCTAACAATAACTATACAGGTCATTACAATGATCAACCAGTGGAGTGCTAAATTATTTTTGGTCATTAAAATTTGCTACTTGTTACAATTTATGAGAGAGTGCCTGTAGGCACTTTCCCATAAATTACCACAGCAAATTCATGCAGATTAAATAATTGTACTTCAAAGATTATATGAAACATATTCACAGAATATAAATAATTTAAGTTGAGGAAACTGCACTTCAGAATAGAGCCCAAATATGGGCTACCAACACTCTACCAGTTAGTGAATTACATTTCTAAGGAATTATTGACGGAATTATATTATTATTTTGGACTTGTGCCTACACAGATTCCACACAGAATAGGGAGTAGAAAGAATGTGAAACTATTGTAGTTTATTTTTTTCAAGTTAAGGAGTCCAAAGTGTTGTTTACTATGTGTTTATGTTCCTAACACATAGAAAAACAAAACCAAAGCCGAGGTTTTTCATGAAACCAAACCAAAACTGGATCTGAAAACTTAAAACTGTCCAATCGAAAAAGAAAAGATAGATAAACATTCTATTTCGAAAAAAATACTCAAACATTCTATTTGGAAAAAAATACTCAACATTCCATTTGGTAAAAAATACTCAGCTCCTGAATGTTAAGCAGCTTGAAATCTTATTTATACAACTGTATTCACAATATCATCATAAAACCTAAACCATGGTTCATACACCTCTATGCAGATAAAAATCCATGACTTTTCCAGACTTTTTCCAGGATTTTTAGAAAATTTCCAAGACTTTCGACTTCACAAATTCCATAACTTTTCCAAACCGGTATATGAAGGCATGCAGGAGAGATAACGGTCCTTTTTTCTTCAAATAATGCATTGCCCTTTTACCCTAATTTTGGTTTGTAATTTCCAATTGCGTTGTTGACTAAATATTTTATTATATTTGTTGCCCAACCTTTGGGGACGTTTTGACCAACACTTGGGGACGTTTTGACCAATGCTTGGGGATATTTTGACCAATGTTTGGGGACGTTTTGACCAATGTTTGGGGACGTTTTGACCAATGCTTGGGGATGTTTTGACCAATTTATTTTTGGGGACATTTTGGTTTGGGACGTTTTGACCAGCACCCTCAGATTTCATGACATCTTTGGCGAGAGTCACTTTTTCACCAACACTAGTAACAGAGGGTTTATTAACAACTTCGATTGTGTGATCTTGTTTCTTAAAAAATTCACTCAATTTCGAAGTTGCAGTCCGCTGGTTCTTCACAGCATCATCATGTTTTTTCGAATTCATGTGGCTGACAAGGGCCGCTTCGCCCATGTTGCGAATATCAACGTCTTTGTCACAAAGCTGGCACTTGGCTTTCGATTTGTCTTTTCCACGAGCAATCCATACTTCAAAACGTGTGTCTGTGATCCACTTGTCACGAAAAATGCAATTCCCGGGCATATTATTTAAGTCTATTGTTGAAAACCGACAAAGCGAATCAAGGAGGTCAGTTATCTTTTTTTGTTTGATTGAAGGCACTCGATTTACCACAAATAACAATTGGCGGCACAATCCAACTTGTACATGGATATGGACAACAGATTGTGTACAAAATTCGGACAAGTTGTGTCCGGTGTACGTTTAGGCCTTGGAATTGCCCCAATTGCCCCCGGGACGAACCAAAAAGAAACACCCCGATGTTATAGACTGAATTCCATGACTTTTCCAGACCCTTTCCCTGACGTTTACTAATTTCCAAGACTTTTCCATGCCACAATCAAAAAAGGTTCTATTTTCCAGACTTTTCCAGGCCTGGAAACCACTTTTTCAAATTCCATAGCTTTTCCAGGATTCCAGACCCACGTACGAACCCTGTAAACTTACTTCAGTTTGCTCAAACAAATTGCCTCATGTGAACACGTGTGTTCAAGAGAATATGTTGGAATCCTGTATGCAGGAGTTCACTTGATTCTTGCACAATTTTTTTTCGTGATATACCATCTGAAATGGAAATATTATGGAATGAAAACAGGCCTGGAAATGAAAGAACATATATACACATATATTTCGGCGAGAATCTGAGAATCGATTCATGCAACAAAACCAGCAAGAATCCATGTACATTCTCGTTGCACTTCTGCTAGGATTCAAGTGAAAAGAATTGAGTCAATTTAACCCTTTACCTAATATAGCAGCAGCAAATTAACCAAAACAAAGCTAACATGACCTGAAGTATCCTGACTCCCGTGTCTATAAAATTTAACAAATATGGTCATCATTGAAACCAGCTCAATGAGCAGGTTCCAATGACATCCATATTTGAAAGGTTTTATTGGTAAATATTGTTTTAATTCTTTTTTTTTAAATTTCAATTGATGTTTTAAAAACTAAAAAGCTCTGTTGGATAAATGGTTTACATGCATTATCAATATACAACAGAGGTTCAACCATGGTAGCCTCATGGGATCCTGGGACACACAGTAGGTATGGATTCTTGCAACCGTTTTTGCGAGAATCAAAATTAATTCTCCCAAATTTAGATAAAATATATAAACCCTGCTTTTTTTCTTACCTCCGTAACTGAGAAAAGGGAATCATAACTCAAACAGATGCTCACCAAATACTGCTCTTGAGCTTCTGTACAGAAACGGTATACATCAGTAGGATCCCCAGTTACTGGCATTCCCATATTTCCCATAAGGGAAGGATTGCAGAACTGCATCAACTCAAGGACACAAAGCTAATATTGTTGTGGGTAATCTTCCCCAAACAAATTCTGAAACGTCTCTTCTTAAGTATTGGGCTACTCTTGTGTTCCAAATAAAAGTACAGGAGGGGAAAAAATCAATAAAAGTATGGGGTGGAAGAATTATCAAATTAAATAAAGGTAGAGACCCAAATAATGGTACAGGGTGGAAATCTATTGAGGGGAGGTTGGGGGAGTGATGCTATCTAAAAGCCAACTTATTTTCCAGTATTGCAGCTAGTTTTAATTTATTATTAAAGAAAACTAATAGGCATTTTGGCATCATGATTACAATAATGAACACTCTGTGCTAAAAAAAAAACTATCACACAATCTAGTGAAGATTTACTACTTTGAAGATCTTCCCCCTGATGGAAGGGCAATTTTTATAAAAATACAGGCCCAAATAAGGTACATACAGGGTGGGAAAATTCCCCAAAATTAATAAACATACATGTATCAGACATGTTAACCTCCAGAATAATTTTTCAGGGAACCTGAGAGTGATTTTCAGGGAAATGGGATGGATTTCAGGGAAAAGTTCACGTGGGAACAAAATAAAAGAAAAAACTTGTGAATTTTCAGCTCATGGACCACTATTAACACCAGGTTATATCCAGAACTAGTTGTCAACTATGCTGATGCATTTATGCTATGTTAAAAAAGCATAAAATAACTGTTGATTTTACCCTCCCCCCCCCCCCCCCCAGGATCCTCTTCTTCATAAGCCCCCCTCTCCCCTCCTCACCACCACCACCCACCCACACTGTCCCACAGAGCACCTCCACCTGTGGTTTGCTCTTATCAAAGTCTACTTAGCTAATAATTTCCCAAGTCTGGAAATGTTAACAGGAAAAGATGTCGTAATGTTCAGTTACTTCAAGAACAGAACATTAGTACTTAGAAAGTATCTTTATCAAACTTCATGCATGTGGGACGTTTGTGCCCTACACAAAACTTTTCTTTTCATCACTGAAGCATTTTTTTTTAATTCCATTCGAAATTTTCTGGGTACCGATGGCCAACAGTTAACAGTTCTATAGTCAGCACAACAGAATAAACGTAGTGTTAGAAAATAAGTCCATTGTGTTTAATTATGCAGTCATAATTTTTCGGCATCCTAAGCGACTTTAACCTACTTTTAAACTGTGTTAAATAGTTGTTGTTTATATTTTGAGTTTGGAAAAGCGATGAGAATTAAAGCTTTTCTATGAAGGAATAAATAAATATATATAATTTAATTCATTTTCATATATTTTAATTTCCAAAAACTGCATTTAAATGAAGGTGGAGTTTTCAATTTTTTGAAAGTAAGCCACCTATTTTCACTTTGACACTCGCACATTGATCACAAATCTCTGAAGAAAAAACCCAGAAATAAACATGAACACAGTTGTAATATATATCATAAAATACCCTTTTGTTAAATAAATTTAACTTAAATCCATATTTTACTGCTTCGTGAGTTTTTACCAGAGTTTGAAATGCATGTGATTTGACTCCAAACGTTTTTCATAAGTTACAATGGGAACGAAATATTTGACTGTTGTTTTCCGGGATTTTTGATCCAAAACTGATTCCCGTCCGGGAGGCCGGGAACTACACTGAAATTCCAGGATTTTCGCGGGCATTCCGGGAGAGTTAACATGTCTGACATGTATGTTTATTTATATTGGGAACACAAGAGTATTTTACTCAAAAAGTGGCTTATGTTAATTCATGTTAACCCAGGTTTGCACCATAGGTTTGTTTTTTTCCAATAATTTCCACACAATTCATGATCACTGCACTGCACAAATATTTGGTGGTAAGACTGTACATGTTGTCTTGCAAGCCTGGAAATAACCCATGAATGATCATTTAGGTTACATGTTGTTATGTAAACTGGGTATGCAACCAACTACAGATTACAATTAAGTAATATGAAATACTTTAAATTACTAATCTTGCATGTTTTACCAGAAAGACTTGGCAGTCTTTTAGAACTATCTTAGTTTAAGGGATGAGTATTGCATCCACATATGAATAGAATAGCATGATCTTTCCATTTTAAAGAATTTCAGGGATTTTTTGCCCTCTTTGGGAAAGGGTCCAGAGCCTATGGAATTGAGAAAATTTACATCATATCATGAATGCACCAATTGGGAATTTGTTTCGGAGAGGAAACACACATAATAAGAAATGCTACCTTCATACTGAACTGAGAACATTAATACAGAAGCTACTACATGTATAGAACAATACACTCATCTGAATGTCGTAAGTTTTATAACAAAACAGTCACATGAAATAAAGATCAATCTCTGTAATCTCTTTTAAACAAATTGTTCTTATACTATTAAATGATGAAGATATTTATGCCTTTCCCTACAATTCAACAGTGTATATTCTGAGGCTCTGTAGTTGTTTCTAGGCAAGTCTTGACTCTTGTTTTATTATCTAGTGACTCTAGACAAAATTAGACCTTCAAGAGTTAAAAAAGAACTAAAAATTTTATTTCAATGAGAGCTGAGATTGGAAATGTTTGGGTTTTAGTTGGGAAAAATCATGTCAAAATGCCATTGGGGAAGTTGGAACCTGTAGACACCCAAAAGAATCCCTGAATCTCCAAAAAAATAGATAGCAACATATAACATGCGATCTTGTTTGGAGAGATCACGCAGTAGTTGCTGATATTTATTAAGGTGGAAATCCTGTTTAGACATAAAATAGCATGACTGGCATAGTAAAAACATAGAAGGCAGAGAAACATCTCAACACTTTTTTTCCTAAGGTTACTAACTTACCACCATGCTATATAGTGTAACCTGCCAAAAGGTTGCAATATAAACCCTTTATTTCACCTTTATATCCAGGCCTTGCAAGTCCTTGGGCTAATGCATTTAATTTTTTTCTCTTCTTTGGCTTTGGGCCCTCCCAATGGAACAAGCTCATCAAGCTTATTCAAATAGGGGGTCATAAACTACAGTAAAAGACTGGTGGATTTCTGTTAAATCATGATGGGATAATCTTTTTCATTACTATTATTTTTTTAGGAAAAAGCACAAGGTGCATAAGAACATTTTGAGCTCATGAACCACCGAGTTGCCCTAGTTATTTATTCCATATGTTGAAACTTTGTTAAGTGCTTCGTGTGTCTTTTCCATAAATCATACGTAATTATTGGTTACTATTCTACCATGTTTTTTTCAGGCCTGTCATGATTAATAGGGAAGTTGACTAATCATCAGAAACATCCACAACTGACTGCAATTTCAAAGTCAACGATTATGGGGTTTTCTATAAATTATTAGTTATACCTCTCCTCCCCACCATGCTCATAAGAGGTGTCAGAGGGTTTGAACCTGAGGTGATCAAGAGTCTAATAATAGCTGCATTGAGATTTAAGAAGGCAATTGCACTCCTTGGAAAACTGAGACTCAGAGAAGGGCAGTTATTTATACTCTCAGACTTTCCAAAATACCAGACCTGATGTTATTTTGTTACAATTGTTTTCCCATGCCAGTTCCAATGTATTTTGAAAATTCTACAGCCTCTGGCACCTCTTATGAGCATGGTGGGGAGGAGAGTTGTAACTAATAATTTATAGGAAACCCCATAACCGTTGACTTTGAAATTGAGCCCACATCCACCCGCATAGTTTGCAAATTTAGCAGTTGAAAGACAGAAAGAAAGAAATTAAAAAAAATATTTCAACAAAACCATATCATGTGACCCCTCATTGGAATGAGCTCATCAAGCTCGTTCCAATGTGGGGTCACATGATATGCTTTTGTTGAATTTTTTTTAAAAATAGTAATTAAAATGAAAGAGTCAATGACACTGTAGCTCAACTTGTTTAAGACATGTACATGTATAGTATGTGACACAGCAATGACAAACATCTAGGTAATGACCTGATAACAAAGGTATATGTAAAGTATTGTAACAGTCTGTACATAAATGCTGACCGTATCCTGTAACAAATGTGTAGGTAAAGTATTGTAAAGGTGGGTGACAGTTAGATGCTAAACTAGAAAAGAAATCTTTGAGTCCCAGAGTGAGTCTGACTGAACCCAAAAATATTTGTTCTCATAGCACAGTGATAACAAAGGCACCCCAAAACACTTGTTCCTGTCACAAGGTGATAACAAAGGTACCCCATGAAGTTTCGTGAAGATCAGTTCATAAATACAGACTCTAGCCCGAGTCGTATTGACATGTGCACTTACTGTGTATAAGTAGCACTGAACAAATCAAAGATCATCTAATTTGCATAATTTCTGCACGAGAAAAAAACCTGTATTATATGTGATGTATTCCATGTTACTAAACATTCCTACAAAAATTTATTCAAATCAGAACTTTCATACAGAACTTCTGTACAAAAAAACGATTGCACTAATTTTGGTACAAAAAGGTTGCTGGCGGCAATCTTGAATTTTGGACTGCACCAAAAAACACTTGTTCTCATCCCACGGTGACAACAAAGGTACCCAAGAAGTTTTGTAAAGATCGGTTCATAAATACGGCCTCTAGCCTGAGCCGTATAGAAGTTGTGTACAAAAGACTGATTGGACCTAATTTCGGTACAAAATGGCCACTGGCAGCCATTTTGAATTTTGGACCCCACCCATAAACACTCGTTCTCATCCCAAGGTGATAACACAGGTACCCCAAGAAGTTTCGTGAAGATCGGTTCATAAATACAGACTCTAGCCCAGGCGGTATTGACATGTGCACTTACTGTGTTTAAGTAGCACTGAATAAATCAAAGTTCATCTAATTTGCATAATTTTTGCACGAGAAAAAAACCTGCATTATATGTGATGTATTCCATGTTACTAAACATTCATACAGAAATTTATTCAAATCAGAACTTTCATACAAACGTTCTGTACAAAAAACTGATTGCATCAATTTTGGTACAAAATGGCCACCGGCAGCCATCTTGAATTTCGGACTGCACCCAAAAACACTTGTTCTCGTACCAAGGTGATAACAAAGGTGCCCAAGGAGTTTCGTAAAGATCGGTTCATAAATACGGCCTCTAGCGCAAGCCCGTATTGGCATTTGCAGTTACAGTGCTGAAAGTAACATTAAACAGATCAAAGTTAGTCTAATTGGCATAATTATGCACCAGAAAAAAACCTGTATTATATGTGATGTATCCCATGGTACTAAACATTCATACAAAAAAATTATTCAAATCGGAGCTTTCATATGGAAGTTCTGCGCAAAAATCTGATTGCACCTAATTTTGGTACAAAATGGCTGCCAGTGGCTGTCTTAAATTTCAGACCGGACCCAAAAATACTCATTCTCGTCTCACGGTGATAACAAAGGTACCCAAGACGTTTTGTAGAGATCGGTTCATAAATATGGCCTCTAGCCTGAGCCGTGTGTACGGTGCGATGGACGGACAGACGGACGACGGGCCATGGCAATACCTCAAATTTGGCTTCGCCAAAGTTGAGCTAATCATAAATTTTTGATCGTCTGCATTGGGTGAAGGGTTAATAGGGCAATCTTCCAGGGGTCAATTTAATTTGAAAATTTTGATTAGTGCTTTGCTGGACATAATTTTGACTTGCATTTTTGCATTGAGTTTAAAAAGATGAAAAAAAACTGATGAAAATACCCTGGTCCAACAAAAAGAACCAGTGGAAATTGCAATGTATGTGACTGGTGTTCAAAGCTTTTTGCACTGGTTCTTTATGAGAATTGAGAATAGTGTTAGATATAATTCAATCATGTTTTAAAACACTTTTGGTCACTGATGTATTTCTTAGATTAGTGTGCACCAACTAACTGACCAATCAAATTTTGTTTTTTAGAACCTTGTCGTTTCAACACTTTTGGGATTTGGGAAGACAAAACCCACAAATATTATGTTGTACAAACCTTAAATAATGGCAGAAATTAAAGAGTCCCATAACTAAATCCATATACATGTAATGTCGCAGAGACCAAGCATCATCAATGGAACAGGGTAATTATCGCTTCAAATAAACAGACACAGTGCACTGAACTGCAATAAAATTCCCTAACATTAAAAATACATAAAATGACAGCAAGGTCGGCATGCCAGGACGGCTGTTGATGGGTTTCTAAAAAATTAACACAATCAAAGCATATCGGTATTTGACATTTTATTTTTCAAATTTCCTCCGACATCTGCAATGTACAGAGTATGGGTTCAAAAATCAAAAATGGTAAATACAGGAGGTACTGGAGAGAAGATACTTGCCATTACTTCAGTTTACCTCGACTACTGCATCATATTTTGGGAAGGGCGAGGACACAGGTACTCGGCACAAGCTGAGAAAGTAGCATGAACTGTGTGGCATACAGGTTTATTTTATTTAGCACCAATCCCCACCCTTCCGATTGCTATTATTTAGAAAGATGGGTGGCACCCCTAAAGGGGCCGTTGGTTATGAAAGTTGTACGGTTCCTTGACTGCTGAAGCAGAATTGCCATAGGCAGACAATACTTGCCAATTATAGCCCGAGAACCAGAAAAAAAGCAAGTGGCAGATTAAACTTGCCTGAAGACCCTACCCCATCACCTCCAGGGAGAGGTAGCAGCTTTGTTGAAAGGACCCTCTCTCAAACAGGTCCTCACCCAAGGGAAGATAACTTCAACCAAAACATAAACAGGAACGCCAAATCCTTTTCCCCCAGTCTTTCATCCTCTGCTGCCTCCTGCCATGGTCACGACCTGCGTAAAACTTCAATCCAAAACATCAGAGAAAGGTTGAAAGGGGCTTGCCTCAAACTGTCCCTGTGTGCATTCGGCGCACAAAACTATTTATTGTCCAATTTCGCAAAAAAGCATGTTACAACCGGCTTTCCATACGTTTCTATACACCGGTGGCTATTAATAGTCTGTTATTGAATACATTGCTCGAAGCCGATCACTGAGGGAGCAGCTAACATAAGTGCGGTGCTGAATAAGTGGAAACGAAACAAAAGATTTTCAATTCAGGTCAAATTTTCTCGAACGAAAGAACCGTGTAAGAATCTGATGTCGGAGAGAAATTATTGTGTGAAATTCTCAATAAAGTTTATTCACAAATAGCTAATGAATTACGCAGAATGTATCGCAAATCTCAAATTATGCATCGCAAATAGCGATGCGAATCTGGTTAAATCCTGCCCTGCATTTTTCCAAACACCAGACTTGCCCATACCAAACAAGTTTTGTGTGTCATTCTGCTGCAGAGAGAACATAAACAATGAAAAGATGAAAAAGCATATCAAGGGAGTTAACTACCAGGTAAAAGTAGAGAAAAAAAGAGTAATTGAAAAAGCAGGTTGACATATCAAGAGAGTTAACTACAATTACAGAAAGGATGAGGCGGTGGAAAAGGGAGTTAACAACTATAAATGCAATGTTTAGGCTCCACAAAGTAGATCTTCTCTTTTTTGTAAAATTGTAAGTGGGTGGGCTGTTTTTCATTTTATTTTTTATTTTTGTAAATATTTCTTTGCCATCACAAAAAGTTCATGTTCTTGGTTCGTTTTGGTTTCGGATTCCCTTCACCCAATTTATGACCTTATCAACATAAAATAGTCCTCTCTGTATGCAATAAAGAAACATTAAACTCAGATACAAATCTAAAAATTGTCATTCAGTTCTGTGTCATGTCCTTCCCAAAGTCTGAACAAATCATTACGTGTACACTCCATATGAAAAAATTATCCAAAAATCGACGGAGTGTGTTATGTGTAATTACATAATGTCAGACCAAACTCGTTACTCTCAACCCAACTCGGATGATGCCATGCATCATACTGATACTATGAGGATAATTAACGCCCCCCCCCCCCCCCCCTCCTCATGAAATTCTTGAACCGCCACTGCAGGGAGCTACCCGCACCCGTCTGTTAACCCTTTACCCTATGCGGATAGCAGACGATGCTTGCAAAATAAATTCTTGGATAACATTTAAAAATTTAAAACTTTTGTCTCAAAACATAGCTTATGACCCCTCGTTGGAACGACTTGAGATCATCAAGCTCGTTCCAGTGAGAGGTCATAAGCTATGTTTTTTGGACAAAAATTTAAAACATAATAAAATTTGAATGGAAATTTTTGTGTACAGTGCTGGCCGAATTTGGCCGTTGATGTTGGGTAAAGGGCTAACAAAAAGCAAAAAAATATAAATCTTTTTTAAATGTCAAATTAGCGGAGGCTTTGGGGATTAGCAACAAACAAAGGATTTAAAGTTAACAGGCCACTAAACAGAAGTAAATAACTGAGCTTTATTGTGTATGCCATATCATCAACACCTTTTCCAAAGCTATAACTCATTAACATCTGTCAAAGGCCTAAGGGGCAATGCAGTTGACACCTCTATCGAATTCAAAGTTGAAGAGAAATCCATACTTGCCGCGGAGAGTTATGATTACCAAAACACCTTATACAGTAGACAAAACAGTGGCAGGCGAAAGTGTTATTGGTCTATAATTTCCACCCACAAAAAATAAACCCACTATTTTTAAGAAAGAGCATACCAGCCGCTAGGGAGCTTACTGGCATTAGTGTCCACCCAATGGGGATGGCAAACGGCACTTGCTGCAAGATAAATTCTTGAATGACAAGATTTTCATATTTTGGGTCAAACACAAAGCTTATGACCCCTCATTGGAATGAGCCTAATGAGCTCGATACAATGAGGGTCATAAGCTGAGTTTGGGAAAAAATATATAAAGTTTGAATGGAGAATTTTGTATTTAAGGTGGGTCAGTTTTGGCAGTTACGTCGGGTAAATAGTTAACAGAAAGCTTGGTGGCGGTTTTCATGCTTTTTCCCACATATTGGACGATTAATTTTTTCTAATGAATAATACATTCTCATTTTAGTTCATCTAAATTATTTCAGTAAAAAGCTCATGCTACAATAAAAATTAAATCACCGGGTTTTAACTTTGAAATGTTTGGGCACTCAGCACAGTATAGAATCCATAATCCCGTGTCGGAAAAGCTATTGCCGCAGCGAAATGCCAGGATGTATCGTCAAGACTGTCACATTGTTGTTTCAAAAACACCATGCACCCAGAACACATTTTATTCACTGAAATATTCCATAATTTCATTTAAAAAATACAGATGAACTGTTACGAGAAATGAATGAAGACAATCCTACCTTCAATTATATGGGGGGGGGATCCAAATCATATATCAGCGAAAATTTTATTTTAATATGAAAAAAATTGAAAATCTCACGAATTAACGAACAGATTTTTTCAATTCCTATATTAAACTGCCGTACAGAGTTCTGGAAATGAAAGATATGGCATTTGTATCTGAATATTTTATTAAATGTAGGTTTTAGAAATTTTCTAACTGAACAATATAATTGCTAATCAGGGACAGTCTCTGAAAGATTTTTCTCACAAAAAATTAATTGGTTATGTACTCCTTCTCACGTGACCGCACTAAAACAGCTTTTCATACCCGGTCATTTCTACACAATTGACGGGATATTAACAAGTGTGGTTTTGTATGCAATGTACACGTAATGTCCTAGAACTTGTCCAACATTCAATAGCCACCACATCTGAATTATCTTTGTGAATCACAGAAAATTTCTTCAATTGTCATGGAAACATTCAAACTTCATATGACTCTTTATTTTTTCGCTGTGAAGACATTTTTCAAAAAGTCATCATGAGTAGAACATTGTCAGTCACAATTGTTTTGTTTTAAGCTAGAATTACGATATCATATCAGGGTATTTGATGACTGGATCTGTATCGCAAAATGCTATACAAAAATGTCCAAATGCTAACCATTTTTCTTTCATATTGGCCTTATATTCACTATTTATCATCACTTTTTGAAACCAAGATGGAAACTGCTAATCAAATTTTTGAAAACAAAAAATACCCTGCCTATTGGCCCAAAATGGCTAACCTTACAGCACCCACAAATGACACTTGTAATTTTTTGACGATTAATATATGTGCTGCGATTTAGAAAAGCACTGTCGTTTGTTTTTAACTTTTCAGTGATTTCAATAAAAAGCTTAGACTCGGGAGGTTTAAAATAGGGTCGGTCGGGTTATCAGAAACAAATGTCTTTTTTTAGGCCTAAGCTGAACTTCGTGGAGAAAGAGTGGAGAGAAATTGGGAATTTTCAGCTTAAAATTGAGAAAAGCTTGCCTATTTTGCCAAATCTCTGTATGAAAGTTTGTAAATAAGTGAACAATTGGACTTGGTTGTAAATATTGTAAATATTTATGTAAAATGTTTTGTAATCGATGTTTTTTAAGACTTTTAAATAAACATTGAAATAAACATAGTGACTTGGCCTTCAGTGCTTTAACTTTTTTATATCAATAATCTTTCTCTGGGAGAGAAATATCGCAAATATTTATTATTTTTTTCTTTCTTTTTGGAAGAGGGGGCTGGGATCTTTGTTCTTTGGAGGGGGGGGGGGGGGGAGAGAGGGGAGGCAAAAAGGGTTACATGCAAAAACTTTGGGAGAAATGTGTGTGTGTGTGTGTGTGTGTGTGTGTGTGTGTGTGTGTGTGTGTGTGTGTGTGTGTGTGTGTGTGTGTGTGTGTGTGTGTGTGTGTGTGTGTGGGTTTGTCTTACCAACTTGACGAGGTAACTAGACAAAAGAGTTTGCGTGTTTCGCCTTACCGAGGTACAAAAGACAAAAGAAACCCTTTACCTCGGTTGTTTTCCCAGAACTGTACCGGCAAAACGAGGTAGAAACCGTTAGTCCACACAAAGGACAAACAATGGGGTACCTCGGTATGTAGGGTAGACAAGACTCTGTGTGTGTGTGTGTGTGGGTTTGTCTTACCAACTTGACGAGGTAACTAGACAAAAGAGTTTGCGTGTTTTGCCTTACCGAGGTACAAAAGACAAAAGAAACCCTTTACCTCAGTTGTTTTCCCAGAACTGTACCGGCAAAACGAGGTAGAAACCGTTAGTCCACACAAAGGACAAACAATGGGGTACCTCGATATGTAGGGAAGACAAGACTCTGTGTGTGTGTGTGTGTGTGTGTGTGTGTGTGTGTGTGTGTGTGTGTGTGTGTGTGTGTGTGTGTGTGTGTGTGTGGTTTATCTTACCAACTTGACGAGGTAACTAGACAAAAGAGTTTGCGTGTTTTGCCTTACCGAGGTACAAAAGACAAAAAAAAACCCTTTACCTCGGTTGTTTTCCCAGAACTGTACCGGCAAAACGAGGTAGAAACCGTTAGTCCACACAAAAGACAAACAATGGGGTACCTCGGTATGTAGGGAAGACAAGACTGTGTGTGTGTGTGTGTGTGTGTGTGTGTGTGTGTGTGTGTGTGTGTGTGTGTGTGTGTGTGGGTTTGTCTTACCAACTTGACGAGGTAACTAGACAAAAGAGTTTGAGTGTTTCGCCTTACCGAGGAACAAAAGACAAAAGAAACCCTTTACCTCGGTTGTTTTTCCAGAACTGTACCGGCAAAACGAGGTAGAAACCGTTAGTCCACACAAAAGACAAACAATGGGGTACCTCGGTATGTAGGGAAAACAAGACTCTGTGTGTGTTTGAGGTTAAAAAATCGCACTGGCACAGACATTTCATACTGAAACGTTTTTTTCTTTTTATATGCCGCCGAAAAATTGTTTTCATTTACTGAACCCTGATTGGTTTCAAACATGACAAAAAAGTACACAAAATTGATTTAAACTAAGTGATGAGCTTAGGAACTGGTTAAACTGACTGGCAGAAATTGGTGTTATTCATTGATGGGCTCTAATTTAGTCCTTACAAGGATGTTACGCAAGCTTTTGTTTTTCTTATAGGCGATGACAGGTCGAAGATTCAAAGGTTCATTTAATTTAGCATTGGTAAAATTGAATTCATCTTTTAACATTTTTGCTATTTCGATATTCATTCTGTTGTACGTTAAAGTGAAAGGAATGATGAACCTCCTTTCGCATTCGCCCTCTGATATGTTCATACCAAATGGCCAGAGAGTTTGAAGCGTATTGATCCAAAAAGCTTCACGTTTTTTTCTAAATTCATCCGTTTCTTCTAATGTGTCTTTAATTGGTGGTTGTTCAATAGGATGGATTTCGAAATCGTCCAAAGAATGGCCAGGAAGGTTAAAATGTTGTGCTACTGGGGCATCAGCATTATGTTTTATATCCTGTTTGTGTCTAGTAGCACGTTCTCGAAAAGGATTTTGACTTTGACCAACATACTGTTTCCGACATCGCTTACAAGTGATAAGGTAAATAATGTTTGGTGAATCACAATGGAGGGGGTTACGGATCTGAAAATGATTTTTCGTTTGTTCGGAGGAAAATTCCTCTTTCTGATCAGGCATAAAAGTATGCAGTCTACAACGAGGCTTTTTGCAATTAAATACCGCGCCACTACCATTCTGCAACGGTCTGTTGTGTTCAATCTTCAGTGGTTCGAAATCGGTAGTTTCAGCTGGACTTTCGAGCTTTTTCAGGGTTTGGGATTTCAGGCTACGCAAGAGACGCAGCGAGTACCCTCTCGATCTGAGGGCGCCAAATAGAGTAGAACAAGCCTCATTGAAATTTACCTTATCACTTGAATTGCGGTGGAAACGAATGAGTTGTGATTTGATGATACCTTTAAATGTATGTTGAGGATGAAATGATTTTGTGTGCAACAATTGATGTGAATCAGTTGGTTTAAAATACACTTTATAATCTAAATGACCGGACGCCTGAAATTGCTTGCCTTTATACACGGTCACATCGAGAAAATCAACAGAATTTTCACTGATAGTAGCTTTCAATTTAATATTTGGATCGTGATTGTTCAAAATTTCTAAAAATTCATCAAAATCTTCTTTTGAATATTCCCAAATAATAAAAATGTCATCTAAATACCTGAGATATACGAGAGGATGCTTTGCACATTTGCTTAAGGCATTTTCCTCCCATTCCGCTACATAAATGCTTGCAAAATTAGGACTGAATCTTTTGCCCATAGGACAACCCATTATTTGTAAAAAATATTCTCCATTGAATTGAAAGTCATTACCCTTTAAGCTCAGCTCTAAAAGATCCAAAATTTGTTCATCCGGGCGTTTCGCATCCGGATATTTTTCAAATGCATTTTTAATTGATTTAACACCTTTATCAATATCAATGTTCGTATACATACTGTCGATATCCAAAGTAGCCAGAATTGCATTTTTTGATATTTTCAATTTCGAAATTTGTGACAGGAAATCCTGTGTGTTTTTTAGATAACTCGGATGTCTATTTGCTATAGGTTTCAGATGATAATCAATTAATTCCGAGATCGCATAAGATTCCGAATTACAATCTGATACAATTGGCCTCCCGGGTGGAGTTAAGTCATCCGTCCATGAAGAACGGTCCTTGTGGATCTTTGGTAGGATATAAAATTGTCTTGTTTGAGCACTGAGCTTAGCTGTTAAATATTTCAATTGTTTTTTGGTAATGTGACCTTCGTCGAGGAGAAATTTTAAGATCTTATTGAATTTTTCGATATTACTAGGCCAAATAAGTGAATCTATTTTCTTATAATGTTTAGTATTGCTGAGTTGTCTCATGGCTTCCTTTATATAATTATCCCGAGATAGAACAACTACCGACCCACCTTTGTCGGCTGGTTTAATTACTAATTTCTTATTTTTTCGAAGTTTCGTGAGGGCTCTCCGTTCACCAGCTGTTAAATTGTCTTTATCGGAGAGTATGTTCATGCTGAACACCTTTTGGATGATTCGTTTGCTAGCCTCAATAATTTCGGGATCTACTTCACTATCTGGAGGTGACCAACCAGATGATTCTGTAAAAGGAAGTTTCCGACCGCTGGAGTTTCTAAAGCGGTCGGCTAATTTCATTTGCCTAAGAAAATTACAGTTGTATGATGGTAAATTTGTTTGGTTATCAGTTTTAGGCTTTGGTGCTGGTACAAAAGTTAAACCGCGATCTAAAAGAGATTTCTCTTGGGTTGTTAGGTCATTGGTGCCAGACAGGTTAACCACATTAGTTCCTAATCCCACATCTGTTAGGCGGCTGTTACATTTGCCTTTACTTAGTTTAAATTTAGGTGGTTCAACCAGTGATCGTACATAATATTGGCGGTTCTCGTGGTCCAATGGATTAAATCCTGAGCAACATCAAACTTCGCGACATCAATTTTAGGTATAACGTTAACATCCTTCACTTTCCGAATGGTTTCGTTGATGATGCTCAGGGTTCTCCTCTCAGCCTGAGGGAGTTTTTGCGAAAAGTTTAGTTCAGCGAAATAAATTTTTGCTGATCTAAACTTCACCCTGATATCGCTAAGCATATTCCGCAACTGCTTAACTACGAGATCAGAATTATCGTTTCGAGAATTCACGCCAATATTTAATAATATTTTTGGGGGACTGGACTGGCCCCTGTGCCCTTTATACATAGAGCGCAGATGATTGAATTTGGCGCCAGGGTAACACTCCACCTGGATGTCCGGATGGGGATTTCGATCAATGCGTCCTAAATTTGAACTTCCAATCATAAGGATGCTTTTACAAACATCGGGGAGGCGCCAATTCCTTTTGTCAAAATTAAATCCGCTTTTATGCCGAAACTGGGAGAATTTAGAATCAAATGAGCGGCCCGAGTTGCGGCTCGGTGATTTGACTTTCCCTGAGCCCTGAGTACGATATACCTGGTTGAACCACACTAGAGGCAGGAGAAGGGGGAGAGGAAACAGAAGCAGGAGAGGAAACAGAAGCAGGAGAGGAAACAGAAGGAGGAGTTCTAGTAAGAGCACTAGGAGAACCAGAGAAGAAAGGCTGAGGAGGAGTAGGAGGTAGAGGAGCAAGACGAGGCGAGACAGCGTTACTCAATTTGCGAGCATCTTCAGTCACAATATGGACCGGAGATGTTTGCAAATTGAGGCGCTTTCTCTGAGAGAAAGAAGAAGTAGAAGGAAAAGAAGAGGGAGAAGTGCTTTGCCTTGATCTTTTCTTATTTTGCTTTTCGCGTTGGGGTAGAGGGACAACACGGGCCGGAGTTTGCTTGCTCCCTCCCGTATTGTTCCTTACTCCAGACGCTGGGCGAAGTTCCGAAATGTAAGACTCATAGGCCGAAATCGTCTTATCTGTCAACTTATTTTTAAAGTTTTTTTGAGCCCAGATCAAGGCACGAGCCGAAGCGCTGTTGAAGTCTATTTTTTCGAGTCCAGGAGGTGGTCGCATAGCCAAAGTTATCTTAGACTTCAACCGGTTTAAATTTATCTTGTAATGCTCAACTAAAGCATTTAACGTTTGGTTGGCCCATCCCACACTAATCTGTCGAAAAACAGAAAAAATGTGTGGGGTGGGAAGAGCCGGCTTTAGAAAGCCACCTAACTCATCTACTTTCTTCTCCAACTGTTTCGGGAAATCCCGGTTGGCCAAATGCTGCTCTAAGAGCCCACTATGGTGCATACACTGAATCACCTGGAAAAGGGCCTTGACCAATCTAGAAAAGGCCTGGAACGATTGTTCCTGGCCTCTTCCAGACGGGGCAACTCTCTTTCCCTGATGCTTCTGTCTTTTTTGAGCCATTTGAAGAATAGGTAGATGAATTTAAAATGAAGAAATAAAATAAATTAAAATGAAATCTAGATATTACCTATTAGAGAAGATACCTGGATTGGTTGTAGTCTTCAACAAAGGTAGAAAATAATCCGTCTGTCTCGACGCGTTTCGCTTGGTTTGGCTTTTTCAAAGAGACTTTGAGGAAAATGATTCCAACTTTGGGAGGGCATGCATGGTATATATCCATATGTGGTCTGGGGGTGTTTTTCACAGCTCAGTACATAATTAAACTCGGTAACAAGCTGACAAATGTCACTCATCTAATTAATTTTTTTCAATCTGAGATGTCCCAAGTTTGTTTTTCACAACTCAGTTTGTGTCGTTCAAACAAATTAGATGAAGCCCTATTGATTGGCTTCCATTGAATTTTAATCAGTCAGTGAGTGGTTTGCTTTACTGACCCCATGAAGCCCTATTGGTTGGCTTTGATTTAAGTAAAACCAATCGGGAGCGGTTTGCTTTACTGGCTTCAGAAGTATGTGAAAATAATATGAAAAAATGGTTTGATAAAATATATTGAGACTAAAGAAATAAATGAAAAAATAACGCCAAAGATCATGATGCCTCACGAATGTTATCAGTTGGAATCTATATTCCCCGACGGAGGTTTATGACGGAAAATATTTTACACCACGTAGAAATTGTGTGTTTTACCTTCTGAACCTCTACATTGTGTGAAAGGTATGAAAAATTAAAAATAAAAATAAAAATAATAATTTAAATAAATGAATCAACCAAATAAATAAATAAATAAATAAATAAATAAATAAATAACTAAAAATTAATAAAAAATTAAAAATAATCAATAAATAAATATATAAATAAATAAATAATAATTTTATTTAGGAAATACATACACATGATTGAAATTAGAATCTATTTTGTTTTTGGGCATATATGAACTCTGGCACTCGCCTCTGTGTGTTTGAGGTTAAAAAATCGCACTGGCACAGACATTTCCTACTGAAACGTTTTTTTCTTTTAATATGCCGCCGAAAAATTGTTTTCATTTACTGAACCCTGATGGGTTTCAAACATGACAAAAAATTACATAAAATTGATTTAAACTAAGTGATGAGCTTAGGAACTGGTTAAACTGACTGGCAAAAATTGATGTTATTCATTGATGGGCTCTAATTTAGTCCTTACAAGGATGTTACGCAAGCTTTTGTTTTTCTTATAGGTGATGACAGGTCGAAGATTCAAAGGTTCATTTAATTTAGCATTGGTAAAATTGAATTCATCTTTTAACATTTTTGCTATTTCGATATTCATTCTGTTGTACGTTAAAGAGAAAGGAATGATGGACCTCCTTTTGCATTCGCCCTCTGATATGTTCATACCAAATGGCCAGAGGGTTTGAAGGGTATTGATCCAAAAAGCTTCACGTTTTTTTCTAAATTCATCTGTTTCTTCTAATGTGTCTTTAATTGGTGGTTGTTCAATAGGATGGATTTCGAAATCGTCCAAAGAATGGCCAGGAAGGTTAAAATGTTGTGCTACTGGGGCATCAGCATTATGTTTTATATCCTGTTTGTGTCTAGTAGCACGTTCTCGAAAAGGATTTTGACTTTGACCAACATACTGTTTCCGACATCGCTTACAAGTGATAAGGTAAATAATGTTTGGTGAATCACAATGGAGGGGGTTACGGATCTGATAATGATTTTTCGTTTGTTCGGAGGAAAATTCCTCTTTCTGATCAGGCATAAAAGTATGCAGTCTACAACGAGGCTTTTTGCAATTAAATACCGCGCCACTACCATTCTGCAACGGTCTGTTGTGTTCAATCTTCAGTGGTTCGAAATCGGTAGTTTCAGCTGGACTTTCGAGCTTTTTCAGGGTTTGGGATTTCAGGCTATGCAAGAGGCGCAGTGAGTACCCTCTCGATCTGAGGGCGCCAAATAGAGTAGAACAAGCCTCATTGAAATTTACCTTATCACTTGAATTGCGGTGGAAACGAATGAGTTGTGATTTGATGATACCTTTAAATGTATGTTGAGGATGAAATGATTTTGTGTGCAACAATTGATGTGAATCAGTTGGTTTAAAATACACTTTATAATCTAAATGACCGGACGCCTGAAATTGCTTGCCTTTATACACGGTAACATCGAGAAAATCAACAGAATTTTCACTGATAGTAGCTTGCAATTTAATATTTGGATCGTGATTGTTCAAAATTTCTAAAAATTCATCAAAATCTTCTTTTGAATGTTCCCAAATAATAAAAATGTCATCTAAATACCTGAGATATACGAGAGGATGCTTTGCACATTTGCTTAAGGCATTTTCCTCCCATTCCGCTACATAAATGCTTGCAAAATTAGGACTGAATCTTTTGCCCATAGGACAACCCATTATTTGTAGAAAATATTCTCCATTGAATTGAAAGTAATTACCTTTTAAGCTCAGCTCTAAAAGATCCAAAATTTGTTCATCCGGGCGTTTCGCATCCGGATATTTTTCAAATGCATTTTTAATTGATTTAACACCTTTATCAATATCAATGTTCGTATACATACTGTCGATATCAAAAGTAGCCAGAATTGCATTTTTCGATATTTTCAATTTCGAAATTTTTGACAGGAAATCCTGTGTATTTTTTAGATAGCTCGGATGTCCATTTGCTATAGGTTTCAGATGATAATCAATTAATTCCGAGATCGCATAAGATTCCGAATTACAATCTGATACAATTGGCCTCCCGGGTGGAGTTAAGTCATCCGTCCATGAAGAACGGTCCTTGTGGATCTTTGGTAGGATATAAAATAGTCTTGTTTGAGCACTGAGCTTAGCTGTTAAATATTTCAATTGTTTTTTGGTAATGTGACCTTCGTCGAGGAGAAATTTTAAGATCTTATTGAATTTTTCGATATTACTAGGCCAAATAAGTGAATCTATTTTCTTATAATGTTTAGTATTGCTGAGTTGTCTCATGGCTTCCTTTATATAATTATCCCGAGATAGAACAACTACCGACCCACCTTTGTCAGCTGGTTTAATTACTAATTTCTTATTTTTTCGAAGTTTCGTGAGGGCTCTCCGTTCACCAGCTGTTAAATTGTCTTTATCGGAGAGTATGTTCATGCTGAACACCTTTTGGATGATTCGTTTGCTAGCCTCAATAATTTCGGGATCTACTTCACTATCTGGAGGTGACCAACCAGATGATTCTGTAAAAGGAAGTTTCCGACCGCTGGAGTTTCTAAAGCGGTCTGCTAATTTCATTTGCCTAAGACAATTACAGTTGTATGATGGTAAATTTGTTTGGTTATCAGTTTTAGGCTTTGGTGCTGGTACAAAAGTTAAACCGCGATCTAAAAGAGATTTCTCTTGAGTTGTTAGGTCATTGGTGCCAGACAGGTTAACCACATTAGTTCCTAATCCCACATCTGTTAGGCGGCTGTTACATTTGCCTTTACTTAGTTTAAATTTAGGTGGTTCAACCAGTGATCGTACATAATATTGGCGGTTCTCGTGGTCCAATGGATTAAATCCTGAGCAACATCAAACTTCGCGTCATCAATTTTTGGTATCACGTTAACGTCCTTCACTTTCCGAATGGTTTCGTTGATGATGCTCAGGGTTCTCCTCTCAGCCTGAGGGAGTTTTTGCGAAAAGTTTAGTTCAGCGAAATAAATTTTTGTGGATCTAAACTTGACCCTGATATCGCTAAGCATATTCCGCAACTGCTTAACTACGAGATCAGAATTATCGTTTCGAGAATTCACGCCAATATTTAATATTTTTTGGGGACTGGACTGGCCCCTGTGCCCTTTAAACATAGAGCGCAGATGATTGAATTTTTAAACATAGAGCGCAGATGATTGAATTGGAGGTGACCAACCAGATGATTCTGTAAAAGGAAGTTTCCGACCGCTGGAGTTTCTAAAGCGGTCGGCTAATTTCATTTGCCTAAGAAAATTACAGTTGTATGATGGTAAATTTGTTTGGTTATCAGTTTTAGGCTTTGTTGTTGGTACAAAAGTTAAACCGCGATCTAAAAGAGATTTCTCTTGGGTTGTTAGGTCATTGGTGCCAGACAGGTTAACCACATTAGTTCCTAATCCCACATCTGTTAGGCGGCTGTTACCTTTGCCTTTACTTAGTTCAAATTTAGGTGGTTCAACCAGTGATCATACATAATATTGGCAGTTCTTGTGGTCCAATGGATTAAATCCTGAGCAACATCAAACTTCGCGTCATCAATTTTAGGTATAACGTTAACGTCCTTCACTTTCCGAATGGTTTCGTTGATGATGCTCAGGGTTCTCCTCTCAGCCTGAGGGAGTTTTTGCGAAAAGTTTAGTTCAGCGAAATAAATTTTTGCTGATCTAAACTTGACCCTGATATCGCTAAGCATATTCCGCAACTGCTTAACTACGAGATCAGAATTATCGTTTCGAGAATTCACGCCAATATTTAATTATATTTTTGGGGGACTGGACTGGCCCCTGTGCCCTTTAAACATAGAGCGCAGATGATTGAATTTGGCGCCAGGGTAACACTCCACCTGGATGTCCGGATGGGGATTTCGATCAATGCGTCCTAAATTTGAACTTCCAATCATAAGGATGCTTTTACAAACATCGGGGAGGCGCCAATTCCTTTTGTCAAAATTAACTCCGCTTTTATGCCGAAACTGGGAGAATTTAGAATCAAATGAGCGGCCCGAGTTGCGGCTCGGTGATTTGACTTTCTCTGAGTACGATATACCTGGTTGAACCACACTAGAGGCAGGAGAAGGGGGAGAGGAAACAGAAGCAGGAGAGGAAACAGAAGCAGGAGAGGAAACAGAAGGAGGAGTTCTAGTAAGAGCACTAGGAGAACCAGAGAAGAAAGGCTGAGGAGGAGTAGGAGGTAGAGGAGCAAGACGAGGCGAGACAGCGTTACTCAATTTGCGAGCATCTTCAGTCACAATATGGACCGGAGATGTTTGCAAATTGAGGCGCTTACTCTGAGAGAAAGAAGAAGTAAAAGGAAAAGAAGAGGGAGAAGTGCTTTGCCTTGATCTTTTCTTATTTTGCTTTTCGCGTTGGGGTAGAGGGACAACACGGGCCGGAGTTTGCTTGCTCCCTCCCGTATTGTTCCTTACTCCAGACGCTGGGCGAAGTTCCGAAATGTAAGACTCATAGACCGAAATCGTCTTATCTGTCAACTTATTTTTAAAGTTTTTTTGAGCCCAGATCAAGGCACGTGCCGAAGCGCTGTTGAAGTCTATTTTTTCGAGTCCAGGAGGTGGTCGCATAGCCAAAGTTATCTTAGACTTCAACTGGTTTAAATTTATCTTGTAATGCTCAACTAAAGCATTTAACGTTTGGTTGGCCTATCCCACACTAATCTGTCGAAAAACAGAAAAAATGTGTGGGGTGGGAAGAGCCGGCTTTAGAAAGCCACCTAACTCATCTACTTTCTTCTCCAACTGTTTCGGGAAATCCCGGTTGGCCAAATGCTGCTCTAAGAGCCCAATATGGTGCATACACTGAATCACCTGGAAAAGGGCCTTGACCAATCTAGAATAGGCCTGGAACGATTGTTCCTGGCCTCTTCCAGACTGGGCAACTCTCTCCCAGAACTGTACCGGCAAAACGAGGTTGAAACCGTTAGTCCACACAAAGGACAAACAATGGGGTACCTCGGTACGTAGGGTAGACAAGACTCTGTGTGTGTGTGTGTGTGTGTGTGTGTGTGTGTGTGTGTGTGTGTGTGTGTGTGTGTGTGTGTGTGTGTGTGTGTGTGTGTGTGTGTGCGTTTGTCTTACCAACTTGACGAGGTAACTAGACAAAAGAGTTTGCGTGTTTCGCCTTACCGAGGTACAAAAGACAAAAGAAACCCTTTACCTCGGTTGTTTTCCCAGAACTGTACCGGCAAAACGAGGTTGAAACCGTTAGTCCACACAAAGGACAAACAATGGGGTACCTCGGTATGTAGGGTAGACAAGACTCTGTGTGTGTGTGTGTGTGTGTGTGTGTGTGTTTGAGGTTAAAAAATCGCACTGGCACAGACATTTCCTACTGAAACGTTTTTTTCTTTTAATATGCCGCCGAAAAATTGTTTTCATTTACTGAACCCTGATTGGTTTCAAACATGACAAAAAAGTACATAAAATTGATTTAAACTAAGTGATGAGCTTAGGAACTGGTTAAGCTGACTGGCAAAAAATGATGTTATTCATTGATGGGCTCTAATTTAGTCCTTACAAGGATGTTACGCAAGCTTTTGTTTTTCTTATAGGCGATGACAGGTCGAAGATTCAAAGGTTCATTTAATTTAGCATTGGTAAAATTGAATTCATCTTTTAACATTTTTGCTATTTCGATATTCATTCTGTTGTACGTTAAAGTGAAAGGAATGATGGACCTCCTTTCGCATTCGCCCTCTGATATGTTCATACCAAATGGCCAGAGGGTTTGAAGCGTATTGATCCAAAAAGCTTCACGTTTTTTTCTAAATTCATCCGTTTCTTCTAATGTGTCTTTAATTGGTGGTTGTTCAATAGGATGGATTTCGAAATCGTCCAAAGAATGGCCAGGAAGGTTAAAATGTTGTGCTACAGGGGCATCAGCATTATGTTTTATATCCTGTTTGTGTCTAGTAGCACGTTCTCGGAAAGGATTTTGACTTTGACCAACATACTGTTTCCGACATCGCTTACAAGTGATAAGGTAAATAATGTTTGGTGAATCACAATGGAGGGGGTTACGGATCTGATAATGATTTTTCGTTTGTTCGGAGGAAAATTCCTCTTTCTGATCAGGCATAAAAGTATGCAGTCTACAACGAGGCTTTTTGCAATTAAATACCGCGCCACTACTATTTGGCAACGGTCTGTTGTGTTCAATCTTCAGTGGTTCGAAGTCGGTAGTTTCAGCTGGACTTTCGAGCTTTTTCAGGGTTTGGGATTTCAGGCTACGCAAAAGGCGCAGCGAGTACCCTCTCGATCTGAGGGCGCCAAATAGAGTAGAACAAGCCTCATTGAAATTTACCTTATCACTTGAATTGCGGTGGAAACGAATGAGTTGTGATTTGATGATACCTTTAAATGTATGCTGAGGATGAAATGATTTTGTGTGCAACAATTGATGTGAATCAGTTGGTTTAAAATACACTTTATAATCTAAATGACCGGACGCCTGACATTGCTTGCCTTTATACACGGTCACATCGAGAAAATCAACAGAATTTTCACTGATAGTAGCTTTCAATTTAATATTTGGATCGTGATTGTTCAAAATTTCTAAAAATTCATCAAAATCTTCTTTTGAATGTTCCCAAATAATAAAAATGTCATCTAAATACCTGAGATATACGAGAGGATGCTTTGCACATTTGCTTAAGGCATTTTCCTCCCATTCCGCTACATAAATGCTTGCAAAATTAGGACTGAATCTTTTGCCCATAGGACAACCCATTATTTGTAGAAAATATTCTCCATTGAATTGAAAGTCATTACCTTTTAAGCTCAGCTCTAAAAGATCCAAAATTTGTTCATCCGGGCGTTTCGCATCCGGATATTTTTCAAATGCATTTTTAACTGATTTAACACCTTTATCAATATCAATGTTCGTATACATACTGTCGATATCCAAAGTAGCCAGAATTGCATTTTTCGATATTTTCAATTTCGAAATTTTTGACAGGAAATCCTGTGTATTTTTTAGATAGCTCGGATGTCTATTTGCTATAGGTTTCAGATGATAATCAATTAATTCCGAGATCGCATAAGATTCCGAATTACAATCTGATACAATTGGCCTCCCGGGTGGAGTTAACTGGTAGAGTGCTGGAAGCCCTATTTTGGGCTTTACTAAAAGTGACAGGCAATAACTGTCTGTAGCTACATTCTGCCTGAGGAAGCCTTTATTGTCCCTGATATGGATCAGATTTTTTATACAATACCTTGCTCTCTGACATTTAATTGGATAGTGCCTATAAGGCACTATCCAATTAAATGTAATAGAGCAGTATATGATGAGCTTTGATTTGTTGTCAGAAAAAAGTCAGCACTTTACCAGTTAAGTCATCCGTCCATGAAGAACGGTCCTTGTGGATCTTTGGTAGGATATAAAATTGTCTTGTTTGAGCACTGAGCTTAGCTGTTAAATATTTCAATTGTTTTTTGGTAATGTGTACTTCGTCGAGGAGAAATTTTAAGATCTTATTGAATTTTTCAATATTACTAGGCCAAATAAGTGAATCTATTTTCTTATAATGTTTAGTATTGCTGAGTTGTCTCATGGCTTCCTTTATATAATTATCCCGAGATAGAACAACTACCGACCCACCTTTGTTGGCTGGTTTAATTACTAATTTCTTATTTTTTCGAAGTTTCGTGAGGGCTCTCCGTTCACCAGCTGTTAAATTGTCTTTATCGGAGAGTATGTTCATGCTGAACACCTTTTGGATGATTCGTTTGCTAGCCTCAATAATTTCGGGATCTACTTCACTATCTGGAGGTGACCAACCAGATGATTCTGTAAAAGGAAGTTTCCGACCGCTGGAGTTTCTAAAGCGGTCTGCTAATTTCATTTGCCTAAGAAAATTACAGTTGTATGATGGTAAATTTGTTTGGTTATCAGTTTTAGGCTTTGGTGCCGGTACAAAAGTTAAACCGCGATCTAAAAGAGATTTCTCTTGGGTTGTTAGGTCATTGGTGCCAGACAGGTTAACCACATTAGTTCCTAATCCCACATCTGTTAGGCGGCTGTTACCTTTGCCTTTACTTAGTTTAAATTTAGGTGGTTCAACCAGTGATCGTACATAATATTGGCGGTTCTCGTGGTCCAATGGATTAAATCCTGAGCAACATCAAACTTCGCGTCATCAATTTTAGGTATAACGTTAACGTCCTTCACTTTCCGAATGGTTTCGTTGATGATGCTCAGGGTTCTCCTCTCAGCCTGAGGGAGTTTTTGCGAAAAGTTTAGTTCAGCGAAATAAATTTTTGCTGATCTAAACTTGACCCTGATATCGCTAAGCATATTCCGCAACTGCTTAACTACGAGATCAGAATTATCGTTTCGAGAATTCACGCCAATATTTAATAATATTTTTTGGGGACTGGACTGGCCCCTGTGCCCTTTAAACATAGAGCGCAGATGATTGAATTTGGCGCCGGGGTAACACTCCACCTGGATGTCCGGATGGGGATTTCGATCAATGCGTCCTAAATTTGAACTTCCAATCATAAGGATGTTTTTACAAACATCGGGGAGGCGCCAATTCCTTTTGTCAAAATTAACTCCGCTTTTATGCCGAAACTGGGAGAATTTAGAATCAAAAGAGCGGCCCGAGTTGCGGCTCGGTGATTTGACTTTCTCTGAGTACGATATACCTGGTTGAACCACACTAGAGGCAGGAGAAGGGGGAGAGGAAACAGAAGCAGGAGAGGACACAGAAGCAGGAGAAGAAACAGAAGGAGGAGTTCTAGTAAGAGCACTAGGAGAACCAGAGAAGAAAGGCTGAGGAGGAGTAGGAGGTAGAGGAGCAAGACGAGGCGAGACAGCGTTACTCAATTTGCGAGCATCTTCAGTCACAACATGGACCGGAGATGTTTGCAAATTGAGGCGCTTACTCTGAGAGAAAGAAGAAGTAGAAGGAAAAGAAGAGGGAGAAGTGCTTTGCCTTGATCTTTTCTTATTTTGCTTTTCGCGTTGGGGTAGAGGGACAACACGGGCCGGAGTTTGCTTGCTCCCTCCCGTATTGTTCCTTACTCCAGACGCTGGGCGAAGTTCCGAAATATAAGACTCATAGGCCGAAATCGTCTTATCTGTCAACTTATTTTTAAAGTTTTTTTGAGCCCAGATCAAGGCACGTGCCGAAGCGCTGTTGAAGTCTATTTTTTCGAGTCCAGGAGGTGGTCGCATAGCCAAAGTTATCTTAGACTTCAACTGGTTTAAATTTATCTTGTAATGCTCAACTAAAGCATTTAACGTTTGGTTGGCCTATCCCACACTAATCTGTCGAAAAACAGAAAAAATGTGTGGGGTGGGAAGAGCCGGCTTTAGAAAGCCACCTAACTCATCTACTTTCTTCTCCAACTGTTTCGGGAAATCCCGGTTGGCCAAATGCTGCTCTAAGAGCCCAATATGGTGCATACACTGAATCACCTGGAAAAGGGCCTTGACCAATCTAGAATAGGCCTGGAACGATTGTTCCTGGCCTCTTCCAGACTGGGCAACTCTCTCCCAGAACTGTACCGGCAAAACGAGGTTGAAACCGTTAGTCCACACAAAGGACAAACAATGGGGTACCTCGGTACGTAGGGTAGACAAGACTCTGTGTGTGTTTGAGGTTAAAAAATCGCACTGGCACAGACATTTCATACTGAAACGTTTTTTTCTTTTAATATGCCGCCGAAAAATTGTTTTCATTTACTGAACCCTGATTGGTTTCAAACATGACAAAAAAGTACACAAAATTGATTTAAACTAAGTGATGAGCTTAGGAACTGGTTAAACTGACTGGCAGAAATTGGTGTTATTCATTGATGGGCTCTAATTTAGTCCTTACAAGGATGTTACGCAAGCTTTTGTTTTTCTTATAGGCGATGACAGGTCGAAGATTCAAAGGTTCATTTAATTTAGCATTGGTAAAATTGAATTCATCTTTTAACATTTTTGCTATTTCGATATTCATTCTGTTGTACGTTAAAGTGAAAGGAATGATGGACCTCCTTTCGCATTCGCCCTCTGATATGTTCATACCAAATGGCCAGAGAGTTTGAAGCGTATTGATCCAAAAAGCTTCACGTTTTTTTCTAAATTCATCCGTTTCTTCTAATGTGTCTTTAATTGGTGGTTGTTCAATAGGATGGATTTCGAAATCGTCCAAAGAATGGCCAGGAAGGTTAAAATGTTGTGCTACTGGGGCATCAGCATTATGTTTTATATCCTGTTTGTGTCTAGTAGCACGTTCTCGAAAAGGATTTTGACTTTGACCAACATACTGTTTCCGACATCGCTTACAAGTGATAAGGTAAATAATGTTTGGTGAATCACAATGGAGGGGGTTACGGATCTGATAATGATTTTTCGTTTGTTCGGAGGAAAAGTCATCTTTCTGATCAGGCATAAAAGTATGCAGTCTACAACGAGGCTTTTTGCAATTAAATACCGCGCCACTACCATTCTGCAACGGTCTGTTGTGTTCAATCTTCAGTGGTTCGAAATCGGTAGTTTCAGCTGGACTTTCGAGCTTTTTCAGGGTTTGGGATTTCAGGCTACGCAAGAGACGCAGCGAGTACCCTCTCGATCTGAGGGCGCCAAATAGAGTAGAACAAGCCTCATTGAAATTTACCTTATCACTTGAATTGCGGTGGAAACGAATGAGTTGTGATTTGATGATACCTTTAAATGTATGTTGAGGATGAAATGATTTTGTGTGCAACAATTGATGTGAATCAGTTGGTTTAAAATACACTTTATAATCTAAATGACCGGACGCCTGAAATTGCTTGCCTTTATACACGGTCACATCGAGAAAATCAACAGAATTTTCACTGATAGTAGCTTTCAATTTAATATTTGGATCGTGATTGTTCAAAATTTCTAAAAATTCATCAAAATCTTCTTTTGAATGTTCCCAAATAATAAAAATGTCATCTAAATACCTGAGATATACGAGAGGATGCTTTGCACATTTGCTTAAGGCATTTTCCTCCCATTCCGCTACATAAATGCTTGCAAAATTAGGACTGAATCTTTTGCCCATAGGACAACCCATTATTTGTAGAAAATATTCTCCATTGAATTGAAAGTCATTACCTTTTAAGCTCAGCTCTAAAAGATCCAAAATTTGTTCATCCGGGCGTTTCGCATCCGGATATTTTTCAAATGCATTTTTAACTGATTTAACACCTTTATCAATATCAATGTTCGTATACATACTGTCGATATCCAAAGTAGCCAGAATTGCATTTTTCGATATTTTCAATTTCGAAATTTTTGACAGGAAATCCTGTGTATTTTTTAGATAGCTCGGATGTCTATTTGCTATAGGTTTCAGATGATAATCAATTAATTCCGAGATCGCATAAGATTCCGAATTACAATCTGATACAATTGGCCTCCCGGGTGGAGTTAAGTCATCCGTCCATGAAGAACGGTCCTTGTGGATCTTTGGTAGGATATAAAATTGTCTTGTTTGAGCACTGAGCTTAGCTGTTAAATATTTCAATTGTTTTTTGGTAATGTGACCTTCGTCGAGGAGAAATTTTAAGATCTTATTGAATTTTTCGATATTACTAGGCCAAATAAGTGAATCTATTTTCTTATAATGTTTAGTATTGCTGAGTTGTCTCATGGCTTCCTTTATATAATTATCCCGAGATAGAACAACTACCGACCCACCTTTGTCGGCTGGTTTAATTACTAATTTCTTATTTTTTCGAAGTTTCGTGAGGGCTCTCCGTTCACCAGCTGTTAAATTGTCTTTATCGGAGAGTATGTTCATGCTGAACACCTTTTGGATGATTCGTTTACTAGCCTCAATAATTTCGGGATCTACTTCACTATCTGGAGGTGACCAACCAGATGATTCTGTGAAAGGAAGTTTCCGACCGCTGGAGTTTCTAAAGCGGTCTGCTAATTTCATTTGCCTCAGAAAATTACAGTTGTATGATGGTAAATTTGTTTGGTTATCAGTTTTAGGCTTTGGTGCTGGTACAAAAGTTAAACCGCGATCTAGAAGAGATTTCTCTTGGGTTGTTAGGTCATTGGTGCCAGACAGGTTAACCACATTAGTTCCTAATCCCACATCTGTTAGGCGGCTGTTACCTTTGCCTTTACTTAGTTTAAATTTAGGTGGTTCAACCAGTGATCGTACATAATATTGGCGGTTCTCGTGGTCCAATGGATTAAATCCTGAGCAACATCAAACTTCGCGTCATCAATTTTTGGTATCACGTTAACGTCCTTCACTTTCCGAATGGTTTCGTTGATGATGCTCAGGGTTCTCCTCTCAGCCTGAGGGAGTTTTTGCGAAAAGTTTAGTTCAGCGAAATAAATTTTTGCTGATCTAAACTTGACCCTGATATCGCTAAGCATATTCCGCAACTGCTTAACTACGAGATCAGAATTATCGTTTCGAGAATTCACGCCAATATTTAATAATATTTTTTGGGGACTGGACTGGCCCCTGTGCCCTTTAAACATAGAGCGCAGATGATTGAATTTGGCGCCGGGGTAACACTCCACCTGGATGTCCGGATGGGGATTTCGATCAATGCGTCCTAAATTTGAACTTCCAATCATAAGGATGTTTTTACAAACATCGGGGAGGCGCCAATTCCTTTTGTCAAAATTAACTCCGCTTTTATGCTGAAACTGGGAGAATTTAGAATCAAAAGAGCGGCCCGAGTTGCGGCTCGGTGATTTGACTTTCTCTGAGTACGATATACCTGGTTGAACCACACTAGAGGCAGGAGAAGGGGGAGAGGAAACAGAAGCAGGAGAGGACACAGAAGCAGGAGAAGAAACAGAAGGAGGAGTTCTAGTAAGAGCACTAGGAGAACCAGAGAAGAAAGGCTGAGGAGGAGTAGGAGGTAGAGGAGCAAGACGAGGCGAGACAGCGTTACTCAATTTGCGAGCATCTTCAGTCACAACATGGACCGGAGATGTTTGCAAATTGAGGCGCTTACTCTGAGAGAAAGAAGAAGTAGAAGGAAAAGAAGAGGGAGAAGTGCTTTGCCTTGATCTTTTCTTATTTTGCTTTTCGCGTTGGGGTAGAGGGACAACACGGGCCGGAGTTTGCTTGCTCCCTCCCGTATTGTTCCTTACTCCAGACGCTGGGCGAAGTTCCGAAATATAAGACTCATAGGCCGAAATCGTCTTATCTGTCAACTTATTTTTAAAGTTTTTTTGAGCCCAGATCAAGGCACGTGCCGAAGCGCTGTTGAAGTCTATTTTTTCGAGTCCAGGAGGTGGTCGCATAGCCAAAGTTATCTTAGACTTCAACTGGTTTAAATTTATCTTGTAATGCTCAACTAAAGCATTTAACGTTTGGTTGGCCTATCCCACACTAATCTGTCGAAAAACAGAAAAAATGTGTGGGGTGGGAAGAGCCGGCTTTAGAAAGCCACCTAACTCATCTACTTTCTTCTCCAACTGTTTCGGGAAATCCCGGTTGGCCAAATGCTGCTCTAAGAGCCCAATATGGTGCATACACTGAATCACCTGGAAAAGGGCCTTGACCAATCTAGAATAGGCCTGGAACGATTGTTCCTGGCCTCTTCCAGACTGGGCAACTCTCTCCCAGAACTGTACCGGCAAAACGAGGTTGAAACCGTTAGTCCACACAAAGGACAAACAATGGGGTACCTCGGTACGTAGGGTAGACAAGACTCTGTGTGTGTGTGTGTGTGTGTGTGTGTGTGTGTGTGTGTGTGTGTGTGTGTGTGTGTGTGTGTGTGTGTGTGTGTGTGTGTGTGTGTGTGTGTGTGTGTGTGTGCGTTTGTCTTACCAACTTGACGAGGTAACTAGACAAAAGAGTTTGCGTGTTTCGCCTTACCGAGGTACAAAAGACAAAAGAAACCCTTTACCTCGGTTGTTTTCCCAGAACTGTACCGGCAAAACGAGGTTGAAACCGTTAGTCCACACAAAGGACAAACAATGGGGTACCTTGGTATGTAGGGTAGACAAGACTCTGTGTGTGTGTGTGTGTGTGTGTGTGTGTGTGTGTGTGTGTGTGTGTGTGTGTGTGTGTGTGTGTGTGTGTGTGTGTGTGTGTGTGTGTGTGTGTGTGTGTGGTTTGTCTTACCAACTTGGCGAGGTAACTAGACAAAAGAGTTTGCGTGTTTCGCCTTACCGAGGTACAAAAGACAAAAGAAACCCTTTACCTCGGTTGTTTTCCCAGAACTGTACCAGCAAAACGAGGTTGAAACCGTTAGTCCACACAAAGGACAAACAATGGGGTACCTCGGTATGTAGGGTAGACAAGACTGTGTGTGTGTGTGTGTGTTTGAGGTTAAAAAATCGCACTGGCACAGACATTTCATACTGAAACATTTTTTTCTTTTAATATGCCGCCGAAAAATTGTTTTCATTTATTGAACCCAGATGGGTTTCAAACATGACAAAAAATTACACCAAATTTGATTTAAACTAAGTGATGAGCTTAGGAACTGGTTAAACTGACTGGCAATAATTGATGTTATTCATTGATGGGCTCTAATTTAGTCCTTACAAGGATGTTACGCAAGCTTTTGTTTTTCTTATAGGCGATGACAGGTCGAAGATTCAAAGGTTCATTTAATTTAGCATTGGTAAAATTGAATTCATCTTTTAACATTTTTGCTATTTCGATATTCATTCTGTTGTACGTTAAAGTGAAAGGAATGATGGACCTCCTTTCGCATTCGCCCTCTGATATGTTCATACCAAATGGCCAGAGGGTTTGAAGCGTATTGATCCAAAAAGCTTCACGTTTTTTTCTAAATTCATCCGTTTCTTCTAATATGTCTTTAATTGGTGGTTGTTCAATTGGGTGGATTTCGAAATCGTCCAAAGAATGGCCAGGAAGGTTAAAATGTTGTGCTACTGGGGCATCAGCATTATGTTTTATATCCTGTTTGTGTCTAGTAGCACGTTCTCGAAAAGGATTTTGACTTTGACCAACATACTGTTTCCGACATCGCTTACAAGTGATAAGGTAAATAATGTTTGGTGAATCACAATGGAGGGGGTTACGGATCTGATAATGATTTTTCGTTTGTTCGGAGGAAAATTCCTCTTTCTGATCAGGCATAAAAGTATGCAGTCTACAACGAGGCTTTTTGCAATTAAATACCGCGCCACTACTATTTTGCAACGGTCTGTTGTGTTCAATCTTCAGTGGTTCGAAATCGGTAGTTTCAGCTGGACTTTCGAGCTTTTTCAAGGTTTGGGATTTCAGGCTACGCAAAAGGCGCAGCGAGTACCCTCTCGATCTGAGGGCGCCAAATAGAGTAGAACAAGCCTCATTGAAATTTACCTTATCACTTGAATTGCGATGGAAACGAATGAGCTGTGATTTGATGATACCTTTAAATGTATGTTGAGGATGAAATGATTTAGTGTGCAACAATTGATGTGAATCAGTTGGTTTAAAATATACTTTATAATCTAAATGACCGGACGCCTGAAATTGCTTGCCTTTATACACGGTTACATCGAGAAAATCAACAGAATTTTCACTGATAGTAGCTTTCAATTTAATATTTGGATCGTGATTGTTCAAAATTTCTAAAAATTCATCAAAATCTTCTTTTGAATGTTCCCAAATAATAAAAATGTCATCTAAATACCTGAGATATACGAGAGGATGCTTTGCACATTTGCTTAAGGCATTTTCCTCCCATTCCGCTACATAAATGCTTGCAAAATTAGGACTGAATCTTTTGCCCATAGGACAACCCATTATTTGTAGAAAATATTCTCCATTGAATTGAAAGTCATTACCTTTTAAGCTCAGCTCTAAAAGATCCAAAATTTGTTCATCCGGGCGTTTCGCATCCGGATATTTTTCAAATGCATTTTTAACTGATTTAACACCTTTATCAATATCAATGTTCGTATACATACTGTCGATATCCAAAGTAGCCAGAATTGCATTTTTTGATATTTTCAATTTCGAAATTTTTGACAGGAAATCCTGTGTGTTTTTTAGATAGCTCGGATGTCTATTTGCTATAGGTTTAAGATGATAATCAATTAATTCCGAGATCGCATAAGATTCCGAATTACAATCTGATACAATTGGCCTCCCGGGTGGAGTTAAGTCATCCGTCCATGAAGAACGGTCCTTGTGGGTCTTTGGTAGGATATAAAATTGTCTTGTTTGAGCACTGAGCTTAGCTGTTAAATATTTCAATTGTTTTTTGGTAATGTGACCTTCGTCGAGGAGAAATTTTAAGATCTTATTGAATTTTTCGATATTACTAGGCCAAACAAGTGAATCTATTTTCTTATAATGTTTAGTATTGCTGAGTTGTCTCATGGCTTCCTTTATATAATTATCCCGAGATAGAACAACTACCGACCCACCTTTGTCGGCTGGTTTAATTACTAATTTCTTATTTTTTCGAAGTTTCGTGAGGGCTCTCCGTTCACCAGCTGTTAAATTGTCTTTATCGGAGAGTATGTTCATGCTGAACACCTTTTGGATGATTCGTTTGCTAGCCTCAATAATTTCGGGATCTACTTCACTATCTGGAGGTGACCAACCAGATGATTCTGTAAAAGGAAGTTTCCGACCGCTGGAGTTTCTAAAGCGGTCGGCTAATTTCATTTGCCTAAGAAAATTACAGTTGTATGATGGTAAATTTGTTTGGTTATCAGTTTTAGGCTTTGGTGCTGGTACAAAAGTTAAACCGCGATCTAAAAGAGATTTCTCTTGGGTTGTTAGGTCATTGGTGCCAGACAGGTTAACCACATTAGTTCCTAATCCCACATCTGTTAGGCGGCTGTTACCTTTGCCTTTACTTAGTTTAAATTTAGGTGGTTCAACCAGTGATCGTACATAATATTGGCGGTTCTCGTGGTCCAATGGATTAAATCCTGAGCAACATCAAACTTTGCGTCATCAATTTTTGGTATCACGTTAACGTCCTTCACTTTCCGAATGGTTTCGTTGATGATGCTCAGGGTTCTCCTCTCAGCCTGAGGGAGTTTTTGCGAAAAGTTTAGTTCAGCGAAATAAATTTTTGCTGATCTAAACTTGACCCTGATATCGCTAAGCATATTCCGCAACTGCTTAACTACGAGATCAGAATTATCGTTTCGAGAATTCACGCCAATATTTAATAATATTTTTTGGGGACTGGACTGGCCCCTGTGCCCTTTAAACATAGAGCGCAGATGATTGAATTTGGCGCCGGGGTAACACTCCACCTGGATGTCCGGATGGGGATTTCGATCAATGCGTCCTAAATTTGAACTTCCAATCATAAGGATGTTTTTACAAACATCGGGGAGGCGCCAATTCCTTTTGTCAAAATTAACTCCGCTTTTATGCCGAAACTGGGAGAATTTAGAATCAAATGAGCGGCCCGAGTTGCGGCTCGGTGATTTGACTTTCTCTGAGTACGATATACCTGGTTGAACCACACTAGATGCAGGGGAAGGGGGAGAAGAAACAGAAGCAGGAGAGGAAACAGAAACAGGAGAAGAAACAGAAGGAGGAGGAGGAGTTCTAGTGAGAGCACTAGGAGAACTAGAGAAGAAAGGCTGAGGAGGAGTAGGAGGTAGAGGAACAAGACGAGGCGAGACAGCGTTACTCAATTTGCGAGCATCTTCAGTCACAATATGGACCAGAGATGTTTGCAAATTGAGGCGCTTACTCTGAGAGAAAGAAGAAGTAGAAGGAAAAGAAGAGGGAGAAGTGCTTTGCCTTGATCTTTTCTTATTTTGCTTTTCGCGTTGGGGTAGAGGGACAACACGGGCCGGAGTTTGCTTGCTCCCTCCCGTATTGTTCCTTACTCCAGACGCTGGGCAAAGTTCCGAAATGTAAGACTCATAGGCCGAAATCGTCTTACCTGTCAACTTGTTTTTAAAGTTTTTTTGAGCCCAGATCAAGGCACGCGCCGAAGCGCTGTTGAAGTCTATCTTTTCGAGTCCAGGAGGTGGTTGCATAGCCAAAGTTATCTTAGACTTCAACTGGTTTACATTTATCTTATAATGCTCAATTAAAGCATTTAACGTTTGGTTGGCCCATCCCACACTAATCTGTCGAAAAACAGAAAAAATGTGTGGGGTGGGAAGAGCCGGCTTTAGAAAGCCCCCTAACTCATCTACTTTCTTCTCCAACTGCTTCGGGAAATCCCGGTTGGCCAAATGCTGCTCTAGGAGCCCAATATGGTGCATACACTGAATCACCTGGAAAAGGGCCTTGACCAATCTAGAATAGGCCTGGAACGATTGTTCCTGGCCTCTTCCAGACTGGGCAACTCTCTCCCAGAACTGTACCGGCAAAACGAGGTTGAAACCGTTAGTCCACACAAAGGACAAACAATGGGGTACCTCGGTACGTAGGGTAGACAAGACTCTGTGTGTGTGTGTGTGTGTGTGTGTGTGTGTGTGTGTGTGTGTGTGTGTGTGTGTGTGTGTGTGTGTGTGTGTGTGTGTGTGTGTGTGTGTGTGCGTTTGTCTTACCAACTTGACGAGGTAACTAGACAAAAGAGTTTGCGTGTTTCGCCTTACCGAGGTACAAAAGACAAAAGAAACCCTTTACCTCGGTTGTTTTCCCAGAACTGTACCGGCAAAACGAGGTTGAAACCGTTAGTCCACACAAAGGACAAACAATGGGGTACCTCGGTATGTAGGGTAGACAAGACTCTGTGTGTGTGTGTGTGTGTGTGTTTGAGGTTAAAAAATCGCACTGGCACAGACATTTCCTACTGAAACGTTTTTTTCTTTTAATATGCCGCTGAAAAATTGTTTTCATTTACTGAACCCTGATTGGTTTCAAACATGACAAAAAAGTACATAAAATTGATTTAAACTAAGTGATGAGCTTAGGAACTGGTTAAACTGACTGGCAAAAATTGATGTTATTCATTGATGGGCTCTAATTTAGTCCTCACAAGGATGTTACGCAAGCTTTTGTTTTTCTTATAGGCGATGACAGGTCGAAGATTCAAAGGTTCATTTAATTTAGCATTGGTAAAATTGAATTCATCTTTTAACATTTTTGCTATTTCGATATTCATTCTGTTGTACGTTAAAGTGAAAGGAATGATGGACCTCCTTTCGCATTCGCCCTCTGATATGTTCATACCAAATGGCCAGAGGGTTTGAAGCGTATTGATCCAAAAAGCTTCACGTTTTTTTCTAAATTCATCCGTTTCTTCTAATGTATCTTTAATTGGTGGTTGTTCAATAGGATGGATTTCGAAATCGTCCAAAGAATGGCCAGGAAGGTTAAAATGTTGTGCTACTGGGGCATCAGCATTATGTTTTATATCCTGTTTGTGTCTAGTAGCACGTTCTCGAAAAGGATTTTGACTTTGACCAACATACTGTTTCCGACATCGCTTACAAGTGATAAGGTAAATAATGTTTGGTGAATCACAATGGAGGGGGTTACGGATCTGATAATGATTTTTCGTTTGTTCGGAGGAAAATTCCTCTTTCTGATCAGGCATAAAAGTATGCAGTCTACAACGAGGCTTTTTGCAATTAAATACCGCGCCACTACCATTTTGCAACGGTCTGTTGTGTTCAATCTTCAGTGGTTCGAAATCGGTAGTTTCAGCTGGACTTTCGAGCTTTTTCAGGGTTTGGGATTTCAGGCTACGCAAAAGGCGCAGCGAGTACCCTCTCGATCTGAGGGCGCCAAATAGAGTAGAACAAGCCTCATTGAAATTTACCTTATCACTTGAATTGCGGTGGAAACGAATGAGCTGTGATTTGATGATACCTTTAAATGTATGTTGAGGATGAAATGATTTTGTGTGCAACAATTGATGTGAATCAGTTGGTTTAAAATATACTTTATAATCTAAATGACCGGACGCCTGAAATTGCTTGCCTTTATACACGGTCACATCGAGAAAATCAACAGAATTTTCACTGATAGTAGCTTTCAATTTAATATTTGGATCGTGATTGTTCAAAATTTCTAAAAATTCATCAAAATCTTCTTTTGAATGTTCCCAAATAATAAAAATGTCATCTAAATACCTGAGATATACGAGAGGATGCTTTGCACATTTGCTTAAGGCATTTTCCTCCCATTCCGCTACATAAATGCTTGCAAAATTAGGACTGAATCTTTTGCCCATAGGACAACCCATTATTTGTAGAAAATATTCTCCATTGAATTGAAAGTCATTACCTTTTAAGCTCAGCTCTAAAAGATCCAAAATTTGTTCATCCGGGCGTTTCGCATCCGGATATTTTTCAAATGCATTTTTAACTGATTTAACACCTTTATCAATATCAATATTCGTATACATACTGTCGATATCCAAAGTAGCCAGAATTGCATTTTTCGATATTTTCAATTTCGAAATTTTTGACAGGAAATCCTGTGTATTTTTTAGATAGCTCGGATGTCTATTTGCTATAGGTTTCAGATGATAATCAATTAATTCCGAGATCGCATAAGATTCCGAATTACAATCTGATACAATTGGCCTCCCGGGTGGAGTTAAGTCATCCGTCCATGAAGAACGGTCCTTGTGGATCTTTGGTAGGATATAAAATTGTCTTGTTTGAGCACTGAGCTTAGCTGTTAAATATTTCAATTGTTTTTTGGTAATGTGACCTTCGTCGAGGAGAAATTTTAAGATCTTATTGAATTTTTCGATATTACTAGGCCAAATAAGTGAATCTATTTTCTTATAATGTTTTGTATTGCTGAGTTGTCTCATGGCTTCCTTTATATAATTATCCCGAGATAGAACAACTACCGACCCACCTTTGTCGGCTGGTTTAATTACTAATTTCTTATTTTTTCGAAGTTTCGTGAGGGCTCTCCGTTCACCAGCTGTTAAATTGTCTTTATTGGAGAGTATGTTCATGCTGAACACCTTTTTGATGATTCGTTTGCTAGCCTCAATAATTTTGGGATCTACTTCACTATCTGGAGGTGACCAACCAGATGATTCTGTAAAAGGAAGTTTCCGACCGCTGGAGTTTCGAAAGCGGTCGGCTAATTTCATTTGCCTAAGAAAATTACAGTTGTATGATGGTAAATTTGTTTGGTTGTTTGTCAAAATTAACTCCGCTTTTATGCCGAAACTGGGAGAATTTAGAATCAAATGAGCGGCCCGAGTTGCGGCTCGGTGATTTGACTTTCTCTGAGTACGATATACCTGGTTGAACCACACTAGATGCAGGGGAAGGGGGAGAAGAAACAGAAGCAGGAGAGGAAACAGAAACAGGAGAAGAAACAGAAGGAGGAGGAGGAGTTCTAGTGAGAGCACTAGGAGAACTAGAGAAGAAAGGCTGAGGAGGAGTAGGAGGTAGAGGAACAAGACGAGGCGAGACAGCGTTACTCAATTTGCGAGCATCTTCAGTCACAATATGGACCGGAGATGTTTGCAAATTGAGGCGCTTACTCTGAGAGAAAGAAGAAGTAGAAGGAAAAGAAGAGGGAGAAGTGCTTTGCCTTGATCTTTTCTTATTTTGCTTTTCGCGTTGGGGTAGAGGGACAACACGGGCCGGAGTTTGCTTGCTCCCTCCCGTATTGTTCCTTACTCCAGACGCTGGGCGAAGTTCCGAAATGTAAGACTCATAGGCCGAAATCGTCTTACCTGTCAACTTGTTTTTAAAGTTTTTTTGAGCCCAGATCAAGGCACGCGCCGAAGCGCTGTTGAAGTCTATCTTTTCGAGTCCAGGAGGTGGTTGCATAGCCAAAGTTATCTTAGACTTCAACTGGTTTAAATTTATCTTATAATGCTCAATTAAAGCATTTAACGTTTGGTTGGCCCATCCCACACTAATCTGTCGAAAAACAGAAAAAATGTGTGGGGTGGGAAGAGCCGGCTTTAGAAAGCCCCCTAACTCATCTACTTTCTTCTCCAACTGCTTCGGGAAATCCCGGTTGGCCAAATGCTGCTCTAGGAGCCCAATATGGTGCATACACTGAATCACCTGGAAAAGGGCCTTGACCAATCTAGAATAGGCCTGGAACGATTGTTCCTGGCCTCTTCCAGACTGGGCAACTCTCTCCCAGAACTGTACCGGCAAAACGAGGTTAAAACCATTAGTCCACACAAAGGACAAACAATGGGGTACCTCGGTATGTAGGGTAGACAAGACTCTGTGTGTGTGTGTGTGTGTGTGTGTGTTTGAGGTTAAAAAATCGCACTGGCACAGACATTTCCTACTGAAACGTTTTTTTCTTTTAATATGCCGCTGAAAAATTGTTTTCATTTACTGAACCCTGATTGGTTTCAAACATGACAAAAAAGTACATAAAATTGATTTAAACTAAGTGATGAGCTTAGGAACTGGTTAAACTGACTGGCAAAAATTGATGTTATTCATTGATGGGCTCTAATTTAGTCCTCACAAGGATGTTACGCAAGCTTTTGTTTTTCTTATAGGCGATGACAGGTCGAAGATTCAAAGGTTCATTTAATTTAGCATTGGTAAAATTGAATTCATCTTTTAACATTTTTGCTATTTCGATATTCATTCTGTTGTACGTTAAAGTGAAAGGAATGATGGACCTCCTTTCGCATTCGCCCTCTGATATGTTCATACCAAATGGCCAGAGGGTTTGAAGCGTATTGATCCAAAAAGCTTCACGTTTTTTTCTAAATTCATCCGTTTCTTCTAATGTATCTTTAATTGGTGGTTGTTCAATATGATGGATTTCGAAATCGTCCAAAGAATGGCCAGGAAGGTTAAAATGTTGTGCTACTGGGGCATCAGCATTATGTTTTATATCCTGTTTGTGTCTAGCAGCACGTTCTCGAAAAGGATTTTGACTTTGACCAACATACTGTTTCCGACATCGCTTACAAGTGATAAGGTAAATAATGTTTGGTGAATCACAATGGAGGGGGTTACGGATCTGATAATGATTTTTCGTTTGTTCGGAGGAAAATTCCTCTTTCTGATCAGGCATAAAAGTATGCAGTCTACAACGAGCCTTTTTGCAATTAAATACCGCGCCACTACCATTCTGCAACGGTCTGTTGTGTTCAATCTTCAGTGGTTCGAAATCGGTAGTTTCAGCTGGACTTTCGAGCTTTTTCAGGGTTTGGGATTTCAGGCTACGCAAGAGACGCAGCGAGTACCCTCTCGATCTGAGGGCGCCAAATAGAGTAGAACAAGCCTCATTGAAATTTACCTTATCACTTGAATTGCGGTGGAAACGAATGAGTTGTGATTTGATGATACCTTTAAATGTATGTTGAGGATGAAATGATTTTGTGTGCAACAATTGATGTGAATCAGTTGGTTTAAAATACACTTTATAATCTAAATGACCGGACGCCTGAAATTGCTTGCCTTTATACACGGTCACATCGAGAAAATCAACAGAATTTTCACTGATAGTAGCTTTCAATTTAATATTTGGATCGTGATTGTTCAAAATTTCTAAAAATTCATCAAAATCTTCTTTTGAATGTTCCCAAATAATAAAAATGTCATCTAAATACCTGAGATATACGAGAGGATGCTTTGCACATTTGCTTAAGGCATTTTCCTCCCATTCCGCTACATAAATGCTTGCAAAATTAGGACTGAATCTTTTGCCCATAGGACAACCCATTATTTGTAGAAAATATTCTCCATTGAATTGAAAGTCATTACCTTTTAAGCTCAGCTCTAAAAGATCCAAAATTTGTTCATCCGGGCGTTTCGCATCCGGATATTTTTCAAATGCATATTTAACTGATTTAACACCTTTATCAATATCAATGTTCGTATACATACTATCGATATCCAAAGTAGCCAGAATTGCATTTTTCGATATTTTCAATTTCGAAATTTTTGACAGGAAATCCTGTGTATTTTTTAGATAGCTCGGATGTCTATTTGCTATAGGTTTCAGATGATAATCAATTAATTCCGAGATCGCATAAGATTCCGAATTACAATCTGATACAATTGGCCTCCCGGGTGGAGTTAAGTCATCCGTCCATGAAGAACGGTCCTTGTGGATCTTTGGTAGGATATAAAATTGTCTTGTTTGAGCACTGAGCTTAGCTGTTAAATATTTCAATTGTTTTTTGGTAATGTGACCTTCGTCGAGGAGAAATTTTAAGATCTTATTGAATTTTTCGATATTACTAGGCCAAATAAGTGAATCTATTTTCTTATAATGTTTAGTATTGCTGAGTTGTCTCATGGCTTCCTTTATATAATTATCCCGAGATAGAACAACTACCGACCCACCTTTGTCGGCTGGTTTAATTACTAATTTCTTATTTTTTCGAAGTTTCGTGAGGGCTCTCCGTTCACCAGCTGTTAAATTGTCTTTATCGGAGAGTATGTTCATGCTGAACACCTTTTGGATGATTCGTTTACTAGCCTCAATAATTTCGGGATCTACTTCACTATCTGGAGGTGACCAACCAGATGATTCTGTGAAAGGAAGTTTCCGACCGCTGGAGTTTCTAAAGCGGTCTGCTAATTTCATTTGCCTAAGAAAATTACAGTTGTATGATGGTAAATTTGTTTGGTTATCAGTTTTAGGCTTTGGTGCTGGTACAAAAGTTAAACCGCGATCTAAAAGAAATTTCTCTTGGGTTGTTAGGTCATTGGTGCCAGACAGGTTAACCACATTAGTTCCTAATCCCACATCTGTTAGGCGGCTGTTACCTTTGCCTTTACTTAGTTTAAATTTAGGTGGTTCAACCAGTGATCGTACATAATATTGGCGGTTCTCGTGGTCCAATGGATTAAATCCTGAGCAACATCAAACTTCGCGTCATCAATTTTAGGTATAACGTTAACGTCCTTCACTTTCCGAATGGTTTCGTTGATGATGCTCAGGGTTCTCCTCTCAGCCTGAGGGAGTTTTTGCGAAAAGTTTAGTTCAGCGAAATAAATTTTTGCTGATCTAAACTTGACCCTGATATCGCTAAGCATATTCCGCAACTGCTTAACTACGAGATCAGAATTATCGTTTCGAGAATTCACGCCAATATTTAATAATATTTTTTGGGGACTGGACTGGCCCCTGTGCCCTTTAAACATGGAGCGCAGATGATTGAATTTGGCGCCGGGGTAACACTCCACCTGGATGTCCGGATGGGGATTTCGATCAATGCGTCCTAAATTTGAACTTCCAATCATAAGGATGTTTTTACAAACATCGGGGAGGCGCCAATTCCTTTTGTCAAAATTAACTCCGCTTTTATGCCGAAACTGGGAGAATTTAGAATCAAATGAGCGGCCCGAGTTGCGGCTCGGTGATTTGACTTTCTCTGAGTACGATATACCTGGTTGAACCACACTAGAGGCAGGAGAAGGGGGAGAGGAAACAGAAGCAGGAGAGGAAACAGAAGCAGGAGAAGAAACAGAAGGAGGAGTTCTAGTAAGAGCACTAGGAGAACCAGAGAAGAAAGGCTGAGGAGGAGTAGGAGGTAGAGGAGCAAGACGAGGCGAGACAGCATTACTCAATTTGCGAGCATCTTCAGTCACAATATGGACCGGAGATGTTTGCAAATTGAGGCGCTTACTCTGAGAGAAAGAAGAAGTAGAAGGAAAAGAAGAGGGAGAAGTGCTTTGCCTTGATCTTTTCTTATTTTGCTTTTCGCGTTGGGGTAGAGGGACAACACGGACCGGAGTTTGCTTGCTCCCTCCCGTATTGTTCCTTACTCCAGACGCTGGGCGAAGTTCCGAAATGTAAGACTCATAGGCCGAAATCGTCTTATCTGTCAACTTATTTTTAAAGTTTTTTTGAGCCCAGATCAAGGCACGCGCCGAAGCGCTGTTGAAGTCTATTTTTTCGAGTCCAGGAGGTGGTCGCATAACCAAAGTTATATTAGACTTCAACTGGTTTAAATTTATCTTGTAATGCTCAACTAAAGCATTTAACGTTTGGTTGGCCCATCCCACACTAATCTGTCGAAAAACAGAAAAAATGTGTGGGGTGGGAAGAGCCGGCTTTAGAAAGCCACCTAACTCATCTACTTTCTTCTCCAACTGTTTCGGGAAATCCCGGTTGGCCAAATGCTGCTCTAAGAGCCCAATATGGTGCATACACTGAATCACCTGGAAAAGGGCCTTGACCAATCTAGAATAGGCCTGGAACGATTGTTCCTGGCCTCTTCCAGACTGGGCAACTCTCTTTCCCTGATGATTCTGTCTTTTTTGAGCCATTTGAAGAATAGGTAGATGAATAAAATGAAATTAAAATGAAGAAATGAAATAAATTAAAATGAAATCTAGATATTACCTATTAGAGAAGATACCTGGATTGGTTGTAGTCTTCAGCAAAGGTAGAAAATAATCCGTCTGTCTCGACGCGTTTCGCTTGGTTTGGCTTTTTCAAAGAGACTTTGAGGAAAATGAATCCAACTTTGGGAGGGCATGCATGGTATATATCCATATGTGGGCTGGGGGTGTTTTTCACAGCTCAGTATATAATTAAACTCGGTAACAAGCTGACAAATGTCACTCATCTAATTAATTCTTTTCAATCTGAGATGTCCCAAGTTTGTTTTTCACAACTCAGTTTGTGTCGTCCAAACAAATTAGATGAAGCTCTATTGATTGGCTTCCATTGAATTTTAATCAGTCAGTGAGTGGTTTGCTTTACTGACCCCATGAAGCCCTATTGGTTGGCTTTGATTTAAGTAAAACCAATCGGGAGCGGTTTGCTTTACTGGCTTCAGAAGTATGTGAAAATAATATGAAAAAATGGTTTGATAAAATATATTGAGACTAAAGAAATAAAAGAAAAAATAACGCCAAAGATCATGATGCCGCACGAATGTTATCAGTTGGAATGAAAATCCCCCGACGGAGGTTTATGACGGAAAATATTTTACACCACGTAGAAATTGTGTGTTTTACCTTCTGAACCTCTACATTGTGTGAAAGGTATGAAAAATTAAAAATAAAAATAAAAATAATAATTTAAATAAATGAATCAACCAAATAAATAAATAAATAAATAAATAAATAAATAAAAATTAATAAAATTTTTTTAAAATAATCAATAAATAAATATATAAATAATAATTTTATTTAGGAAATACATACACATGATTGAAATTAGAACCTATTTTGTTTTTGGGCATATATGAACTCTGGCACTCGCCTGTGTGTGTTTGAGGTTAAAAAATCGCACTGGCACAGACATTTCATACTGAAACGTTTTTTTTCCTTTTAATATGCCGCCGAAAAATTGTTTTCATTTACTGAACCCTGATTGGTTTCAAACATGACAAAAAAGTACACAAAATTGATTTAAGCTAAGTGATGAGCTTAGGAACTGGTTAAACTGACTGGCAGAAATTGGTGTTATTCATTGATGGGCTCTAATTTAGTCCTTACAAGGATGTTACGCAAGCTTTTGTTTTTCTTATAGGCGATGACAGGTCGAAGATTCAAAGGTTCATTTAATTTAGCATTGGTAAAATTGAATTCATCTTTTAACATTTTTGCTATTTCGATATTCATTCTGTTGTACGTTAAAGTGAAAGGAATGATGGACCTCCTTTCGCATTCGCCCTCTGATATGTTCATACCAAATGGCCAGAGAGTTTGAAGCGTATTGATCCAAAAAGCTTCACGTTTTTTTCTAAATTCATCCGTTTCTTCTAATGTGTCTTTAATTGGTGGTTGTTCAATAGGATGGATTTCGAAATCGTCCAAAGAATGGCCAGGAAGGTTAAAATGTTGTGCTACTGGGGCATCAGCATTATGTTTTATATCCTGTTTGTGTCTAGCAGCACGTTCTCGAAAAGGATTTTGACTTTGACCAACATACTGTTTCCGACATCGCTTACAAGTGATAAGGTAAATAATGTTTGGTGAATCATAATGGAGGGGGTTACGGATCTGATAATGATTTTTCGTTTGTTCGGAGGAAAATTCCTCTTTCTGATCAGGCATAAAAGTATGCAGTCTACAACGAGGCTTTTTGCAATTAAATACCGCGCCACTACCATTCTGCAATGGTCTGTTGTGTTCAATCTTCAGTGGTTCGAAATCGGTAGTTTCAGCTGGACTTTCGAGCTTTTTCAGGGTTTGGGATTTCAGGCTACGCAAGAGACGCAGCGAGTACCCTCTCGATCTGAGGGCGCCAAATAGAGTAGAACAAGCCTCATTGAAATTTACCTTATCACTTGAATTGCGGTGGAAACGAATGAGTTGTGATTTGATGATACCTTTAAATGTATGTTGAGGATGAAATGATTTTGTGTGCAACAATTGATGTGAATCAGTTGGTTTAAAATATACTTTATAATCTAAATGACCGGACGCCTGAAATTGCTTGCCTTTATACACGGTCACATCGAGAAAATCAACAGAATTTTCACTGATAGTAGCTTTCAATTTAATATTTGGATCGTGATTGTTCAAAATTTCTAAAAATTCATCAAAATCTTCTTTTGAATGTTCCCAAATAATAAAAATGTCATCTAAATACCTGAGATATACGAGAGGATGCTTTGCACATTTGCTTAAGGCATTTTCCTCCCATTCCGCTACATAAATGCTTGCAAAATTAGGACTGAATCTTTTGCCCATAGGACAACCCATTATTTGTAGAAAATATTCTCCATTGAATTGAAAGTCATTACCTTTTAAGCTCAGCTCTAAAAGATCCAAAATTTGTTCATCCGGGCGTTTCGCATCCGGATATTTTTCAAATGCATTTTTAACTGATTTAACACCTTTATCAATATCAATATTCGTATACATACTGTCGATATCCAAAGTAGCCAGAATTGCATTTTTCGATATTTTCAATTTCGAA